>CAKAOJ020000571.1:20000-150000 GCA_916701645.2 Sebastolobus alascanus
TGGCTAGCTGGATGCCGTCACGCTTTATTTAGCTTTCCGTGCTTGCTCTTTGAAACGACGGGGACAGATCCAGCATGGACAACAACGGGAGTGAAGGATATGAAGCACCTGTAGGTAAAAGTAAAGAAACACGAGAACAACAGGACACACATGGAAAACTCTGTCCAGCTAGCCGTGATAGGCCGAGTGAACATCGCTCCGCAGCTGGATGACGACCACAGGACTGCGGTCAGGAAACACAACGAGGAGGAGGATAAAAACCGGCACATTTTATCCAAAATAATCCATTGTGTGAAGTTTTGTGGTGCTTTTGAGTTGGCCCTGCGTGGGCATGACGAGACCGATTCCTCGGTCAACCCTGGTGTTTTCAGGAGGTTGGTGGATTTTGTTGCCTCACTGGACACCGTGCTGGAGGAGCACCTGAAGACCGCCGCCGTTTTTAAAGGCACGTCAAAGACGGTGCAAAACGAGCTGTTAGACTGCATGCTGTCAGTGCTTAGGGATTACATTCTGGAGGAAGTAAAGAGCGCTGATTTGATCGCAATTCAAGCAGACGAGTCGACGGACATTTCCACCCACTGCCAGCTGGTGCTTGTGCTACGCTACATCGATGCCAACAATAACATCCAGGAGCGGTTTTTCAAGTTCATTACTATCCAGAAACTTAATTGAGACCGATAAATTAATTGTATTGCTCTTGTTAACTGTGTTTTATGTAGTATTAATATTTGTGGATGTGTTGTGGTTGAGCCTTTTCAGTAAGGTGAGAGAGTTTTGAAGCAGAAGTTTTGCTGGAGTTTATCATCTCTACACCTCAGAGTACTAGAGTCCATGTTTATGTACATTCAGGTGTCTGAATAGCTTCAGGACTTAACAGCAGTATTCCTAATTGCACTTCATGTTTACTTCCCCTGATCTTTACCTCACTATTGATTTACCAAACAAAGCGAGGTCAATAGGGGCATCGCATTAAGTAAACATTTCCTATTACATGTTATATTGTTATATTATATTATTATTGTATTACATGTTTATTGTATTATAGTACATGCAGTGGTGAAAGAAGTACTCAGATCTTGTACTTCAGTAAAAGTAGCAATACTACCATGTAGAAATACTCTGTTACAAGTAAGAGTCCTGCATTCAAAAATAAAATTGCAAAAATATTAGCATCTGAGTACTTGAAGTACCAAACATAAAAGTACTCATTATGCAGAATAATGTATAGTATTGTATTCCAATTTATACTTTAATGTGTTTATCACTTTAATGTTGCAGCTGGTAAAGGTGGAGCTCATTTTAATGACCATATACTGCTGGGTAGTTTAATCTATAATATTACATCATGTATTAGTTGATTATATTTGTATTAATAATCTGAATCTATAAAGTAACTTAAGTTGTCAGATAAATGTAGTGGAGTAAAAAGTCTAATATTTCGCTCTGAGATGTAGTTGAGTAGAAGTAGAAAGTAGCAGAACATGGAAATACTCAAGTAAAGTCGAAGTACCTCAAAATTGTACTTAAGTACAGTACTTGAGTAAATGCTACTTAGTTACATTCCACCACTGAGTACATTTTATACTGTTGTTTTTCAAGGCATTATTTATTCTTCCTGTTGGAATAAAATAATTGTTAAGAATTTAACTGCAAAGTATTAATGTGTTTTTGATACCTTCACCTTTTTTGCAATTAAATCATACCGTAATGTTTGCTGAAATTAATTGGATGTGGCACAGTCCTACCTAGAAACATTTCCACCAGCCGCCACTGTCCTGATGATGAACTCATGTTGGAACTGTTCTGAGTCCAGTTTGAATCACTGAATTGTTGTTTCATCTCTCCAGACTCTGTCAGGCTGGTGAATGGGACTAGTCTGTGCTCAGGCAGACTGGAGGTGAAGACTAACCAGTCCAACCAGTCCAACCAGTCGTGGTCCTCAGTGTGTGAAGCTGACTTTGACCAGCAGGATGCAGAGGTGGTCTGTAGGCAGCTTGGCTGTGGGGCTCCTTCAGTCCTCCAGGGGGTGATCTATGGAGAAGTGGAGGATCCAATGTGGACCAAAGAGTTCCAGTGTGGAGGAAATGAGTCTGCTCTCCTGGACTGTAGAAGCTCAGACTCAGAGAGAAACACCTGCTCACCTGGCAAAGCTGCTGGACTCACCTGCTCAGGTAGAAGAGGAGCTGCAGCTCTGATCTGGTTCATTTCTGTTCTAATGAAACTCACTTTATTCTTTTACTGATGACTCTCTTGTTTCTGTTCAGAGCCTGATGATGTCAGGTTGGTGGGAGGAGACAGTCGCTGTGCAGGAACACTGGAGCTGAAACATCAGGGAGACTGGAGACCAGTGAGTGACTCTGTCTGGACCCTGAAGGCAGCAGCTGCTGCCTGCAGAGAGTTAGACTGTGGCTCTGCTGTTTCTGTAGAACAGAGAGAGGAGTCCTCAGAAAGATCTGTTTGGTGGATCAGGTCTGACTGTGTTCAGTCTGGATCTGCTCTGAGGGAGTGTGCAACATCATATTCCTCTGACTCCATCCTGAATCTCACCTGCTCAGGTAAGCCCATCAGTGACATCATCTAAAACATCAACTATGACAGTAATGTTTCCAGTATGTTCCTTCCTCCGTCACAGTGACAGTCGGTGGTTTCCATTGGACTGAACTGTAAAGTTATCCAAGACAATGACATCCTAAAGTGTAGAGAAGTGTATGACGAGCTGTTTTAACATTTAATAGCTCAGTTTGACTATCCAGAATCAACATTAGAGATATCTACAACTACATTTTGAATAGCCATAATTACATTGTGCATAGTCAGAGTTCTTATTCCAGATTTCTTTAACGTCATTCAGACTAGTCAGAGTTCTTATTCCAGATATATATAACGTCATTGTGACTAGTCAGAATTCCTATTCCAGATATCTATAATGTCTTTGTGACTAGTCAGAGTTCTTATTCCAGATATCTATAACGTCATTGTGACTAGTCAGAGTTCTTATTCCAGATATCTATAACGTCATTGTGACTAGTCAGAGTTCTTATTCCAGATATCTATAACGTCATTGTGACTAGTCAGAGTTCTTATTCCAGATATCTATAACCTCATTATGACTAGTCAGAGTTCTTATTCCAGATATCTATAACCTCATTATGACTAGTCAGAGTTCTTATTCCAGATAGCTATAACGTCATTGTGACTAGTCAGAGTTCTTATTCCAGATATCTATAACCTCATTATGACTAGTCAGAGTTCTTATTCCAGATATCTATAACCTCATTGTGACTAGTCAGAGTTCTTATTCCAGATATCTATAACCTCATTATGACTAGTCAGAGTTCTTATTCCAGATATCTATAACCTCATTGTGACTAGTCAGAGTTCTTATTCCAGATATCGATAACCTCATTATGACTAGTCAGAGTTCTTATTCCAGATATCTATAACGTCATTGTGACTAGTCAGAGTTCTTATTCCAGATATCTATAACCTCATTGTGACTAGTCAAAACGACAGTTAGAGATATCTGTAATTCAGTTCTGACTATCCTAAATAACAGTTACAGATATCCATAACCTCATTATGACTAGTCAGAATTAAATTGTAGATATCTGAAACTGGAATTACGACTAGTCATAATTCAGTTGTGGATATCCGTAATGAGGAACCCCATACATATGAATGGGAAAAGTAGTTTGAATCGTACTAGTCAAAATGTAATTTCAGATATCTAGAATTAGAGTTGTGACTAGTCTAAATTTAATTACAGATATCTAGAATTAGAGTTATGACTATAGTCTAAACAACGTTGCAGATATCTCTGATGAATCTCCTGTCTAGTTATTAAATGTTTAAACAGCTTGCCATAGAAGTGGGCTTGTTTCTGAAAGCTTCAAACTCTCCACAGACTGCTGAGCTTCACCTGACAGGACACACCTGTCTGTCTGTAGGCCTTTCCCATTTCACAGTTTCTACATCCTCCATTCCTTTCTTTGCCTCCTCTCCTCGCGTCTTAGTCCCGCCCACGAGAGATGCGAGCTGAGGAGGCGAGGAAGAGACGCGAGGAGAGAGGAGATGAGGCAACAGGCTTTTAACAAAATGAGACCCTTCATTTTATATGAATGTTCCCTTTAAACAAGAAGGCTGGATTTATTATATTACATTAGGTCTGTGTATTGGCAAGAATCTGGCGATAAGATTAGTTTCATGATACAGGGGTCACGATTCAGTATATTGCCATATATTGTAATTTTATTTTATTTAATTTTAGAAAAACTGTCATAGTTTAAAGAACACAACACCATATGCATAAAATCGGAGTAAAAAAAAGTTACTTTTTTATGCAATTTACATTTATCAAAGTCCCTGTAACATCCAACATCATAGCACTACGCTGGCTAACACTTCATTTTACAGCTCCGCAACTTTCATGGTAATTAGGTGATAATTAGCAAGTAACCTATTTGAAATTTATTTGGAATTACTGCCAAATTACCCCAATATTTACCTGAAAATCTATCTAAAATGACTTTATTATAAACATTATTTAATAATTCTACCCTAAAATATCATCTAGTGGTTGAAATCGGGCCCTGAGGCTTGAGAAGAGGCTGTGTGCTGCTCTTCATCGGAGGTGGAAAACCAAAACTAATAGAAGACACTTCTGATCACCATGGTGACTGATTGTCTACACAGATGTAACCTGGTAGCTGATGTCATGATTCAGGGAGCTTTTTAAGACATTTAAAACAAGTTAAAAATCTAATTCCTCTGCTTTGGTCCTGTCCCTCCCTAACTACATATTGTGAATCTGTATATAATACACTCTTTCAGGTGGCTCTATCCCTCTTCAGCCTTCACCTGACGCTTCTTTATTCACCGTCAAACTATTAGTGCACCGTTTTGAAATGCCGCTCAATATTGACCTTCTTTGGTAAAGCCATGTTCACATTGCAAATAAGACAGACAGAGTTAGAATTTGAGGAAACAAAAAGATAATCCTTCCCCCAGTCTGAATATAAATGATATGGTTTTGATGTTTTGGCTTTTAATATTTGTGTTTTGATTTAACTTAGCTAAGGCATGAAGCACTCTAAACTTCTCCAGTTAGTCACTGTCAATGAGCAGTGACAAGATGTGTCCTGATGATGAACTCATGTTAGAACTGTTCTGAGTCCAGTTTGAATCACTGAATTGTTGTTTCATCTCTCCAGACTCTGTCAGGCTGGTGAATGGGACTAGTCTGTGCTCAGGCAGACTGGAGGTGAAGACTTACCAGTCCAACCAGTCCAACCAGTCGTGGTCCTCAGTGTGTGAAGCTGACTTTGACCAGCAGGATGCAGAGGTGGTCTGTAGGCAGCTTGGCTGTGGGGCTCCTTCAGTCCTCCAGGGGGTGATCTATGGAGAAGTGGAGGATCCAATGTGGACCAAAGAGTTCCAGTGTGGAGGAAATGAGTCTGCTCTCCTGGACTGTAGAAGCTCAGACTCAGAGAGAAACACCTGCTCACCTGGCAAAGCTGTTGGACTCACCTGCTCAGGTAGAAGAGGAGCTGCAGCTTTGATCTGGTTCATTTCTGTTCTAATGAAACTCACTTTATTCTTTTACTGATGACTCTCTTGTTTCTGTTCAGAGTCTGTCAGTTTGGTGGGAGGAGACAGTCGCTGTGCAGGAACACTGGAGGTGAAACATCAGGGAGACTGGAGACCAGTGGAGGGCTCTGACTGGACCCTGAAGACAGCAGCTGCTGCCTGCCGAGAGTTAGACTGTGGCTCTGCTGTTTCTGTAGAACAGAGAAAGGAGTCCTCATACAGATCTGTGTGGAGGATCAGCTCTGACTGTGTTCAGTCTGGATCTGCTCTGAGGGAGTGTGCAACATCATATTCCTCTAACTCCATCCTGAATCTCACCTGCTCAGGTAAACCCATCAGTGACATCATCTATAACATCATCTATGACAGTAATGTTTCCAGTATGTTCCTTCCTCCGTCACAGTGACAGTCGGTGGTTTCCATTGGACTGAACTGTAAAGTTATCCAGGACAATGACATCCTAAAGTGTAGAGAAGTGTATGACGAGCTGTTTTAACATTTAATAGCTCAGCTTGACTATAAAGAATTAACATTAGAGATATCTACAACTACATTTTGAATAGTCGTAATTATATTGTGACTAGTCAGAGTTCTTATTCCAGATATCTATAACATCATTGTGACTAGTCAGAGTTCTTATTCCAGATATCTATAACGTCATTATGACTAGTCAGAGTTCTTATTCCAGATATCTATAACCTCATTGTGACTAGTCAGAATTCTAATTCCAGATATCTATAACCTCATTGTGACTAGTCAGAATTCTAATTCCAGATATCTATAACGTCATTGTGACTAGTCAGAGTTCTTATTCCAGATATCTATAACCTCATTGTGACTAGTCAGAATTCTAATTCCAGATATCTATAACCTCATTGTGACTAGTCAGAATTCTAATTCCAGATATCTATAACCTCATTGTGACTAGTCAGAATTCTAATTCCAGATATCTATAACGTCATTGTGACTAGTCAAAACGACAGTTAGAGATATCTGTAATTCAGTTCTGACTATCCTAAATAACAGTTACAGATATATCAAACCTCATTATGACTAGTCAGAGTCGTTGTCATGACGTTGCTCATCAAGGCTTCCCATTGGATATCGGCTCAACAAAGCATCTGAACAGTGTCAGCAGAAGCTTTTGCTAACTTGTATATTTCGGTAAAGTGTGAAAGATACGCACAGATTAAAACTTCCCGGATCAATAACTCATAAGAGAAACATAGTTAAAACACCAACGAGGGCTCTTTCTAACCGTAGTAAGGGAGTTGAGGCAACAGGCTTTTAACAAAATGAGACCTTCTCGCCTCGGAGCCGTCATTTTAAAGCCACATCAATTAAATATGACGTGTGGCACATTGTCACGCCTCTTTGATACGTCACAGGTGTCTCTGTTCACAGTTCTATTTCATTAATTTGTGTGTTATTTTAACTGAATTCTGTATTCACAAATCCAAATTCTTCATGACCATGTCAGACAATATATTTCCTCTATATCTGAATGTACAAACAAAAAAGCTGCCGGAGTATCGAGGATCGAGGAGACGAGGAGACACAAAATCAGGTCCATTTTGTTGAACGGAGGGTCAACAAAACATAGAAAAACGTTTAAACGGAAACGGTGGTGCATTGAACACTCTGCTGTGCTACGCAAATGCACTGCCTTTATAATACGACAGGGTTTGTGCACGTCGCTGCTGATTGGGTAACACCTCTGACACACCCACCAAATGAGAGGAAATGCACCATTTGGAGGAAACACGCCGTTCAACCCAGAAACCGTAGCAAACCAGTGCACATTGTTTTCAGACTGAACGTGCCCCAGCTCTCAGCCAATCATCTCTCTGTGTTTACAGACCTGCTGCTTCAGCCCAACATCTCTGGGTCCTCCTCCGTGGACGGGGTCTCCGAGGCCCAGTAGCAGGGGTTTCACGTGCTCTGGGGCTCAACCTTCACCATCAGCTGCTCCGTCCAGCCACAGTACCCAGGAGGCTCCTTCGAGCTCAACTTCACCTCCTCCACCTCAGCACTCAACTACACCAAGCCAGCTGTCAATCACTCCGCCCACTTCCTGTTTCCTGCTGCAGAGCCCGCCCACCAAGGAAGCTACAGCTGTGTTTATCACGTCTATGTTTTTTCTCATGACTTCTTCTCTGAGAGCCGTCTGATCTCTCTCACCGTCGCAGGTAAGCTGACTGTTTACATGCAGGTTTGGAAAATGTGATCCGAACGGAGTGAAAATGATCAGCTGACAACAGAGAAGCTTCCATTCTGTAATGAAGGATTTTCATTATTTTTAAAATTAAGGAATTTTCTTATTTCATAGGGATTTCATTTAATTTTCTACTTAAGGAATTTTCTTTTTTGAAAATAATTTTACTTTATTTTGTATATAAGGCATTTTCTTATTTCATAAAAATTTTACTTAATTTTGTACTTAAGGAATTTTCTTATTTCGTAAGAAGTTTGTATATTTTTGTACTTCATGAACTTACGTAATTTTGTCAATAAGAATTTTGCTTTTTTTTTTTTAATTAAGGATTTTACTTAATTTGTAATGAAGGATTTTGCTTATTTCATAAGAATTGTACTTAATTTTGTAATTAAGGATTTTTTTTATTTCGTAATAATTATCCTTATTTTTTTATTTAAGAAGTTTGATGAATTATGTCGGAGCCTACAGAGATCATAGAGATTAAAACATGAATACAATTAGAGCTTTATTCTACGTGGAGATGACGTCAATTTAGGATGTCTGCTCACAACCAATTCAAGAGAAAAATGTAGTTCTAGTACTACTTTAGCAAAGTACTTTAAGGGTTATGACATATTCAGTCATAATAAGTCCATGCATGTTGTTGTTTCTGGAATGACACTGTGACTATACTGTCATTGTGTTACACATGTCATACAGTAACCAAACTTATACAACGTGGATAAATAATAAATAAAGCAAACAACCTACTGTAGGACAGAGCATGTTTGGTTCTAAACATATCAAAGTCTCACTAAAGTCACGTCAGTTGTATTTCTACAGATTAATCTCAGAGGACTTTAAAATCTGTCCAACAAAGAACAGTCTCCGTCCTCAGAGCCTGGATTCACATAAAGAAGATTCAAGAAGTGATTTTAGATTTCAGGTCACTACAGTTTGTGTTTAATGGGAGCTGTTGGACTCATGATGTGATGTGATGTGATGTGATGTGATGTGATGTGATGACTGTCCATGTGTTTGATCAGATCCAAGGCCTTTTATCATCAGAGCGATCGTCCTGCCGCTGATTCTGCTGTTGGCGAACATTGGCCTTTACTTCTACTGTAAGGTACTGACACACGTCTGTTGTTCAGATCACTGACTGACATGAAGCACTCAGTCTGTGTTTATTGAAGTGAAGAGAGAGGAGTGATGCAGGAAGTCACATCTGTGTGCTGTCATGTGTCTCCAGGCCACCAGGGGGCAGAGGCCGGGCAGACGGGAGAACGCTGAGCCAGATTATTATAACCTGGGTGTTCCTGCAGCTGAAGGAGGAAGGAGCTCAGGGAGCAGAGTAGCACCTCCAAGGAGCTCATCTCACATCCAGATGGATTTATAACACACAACCCAGCAGCAGCTCATTTTATAGGAATGTTCCCTTTAAACAAAAAGGCTGGATTCATTATATTACATTATATACTATATTTGTCTTACTCTCAACATGAAAACCAACAATGTGTAGGGTCTTTTCATACGTGACTTCTTGTCAGAACGTATGTAGCCCATTGGTTCCTACTGAAGATGTAAATCTCTAAAAACACCTCACAAACATAAAGTGTCATTGAAAACTAGACTTGAAAGCAGGAATACCGGCAGGAGTCCGACCCAGGCCGATCGGGAACAATGCTATATATTAAATTAAAATAAATGTGAAACATTGATGTATATCTTCTAAACTCGGTGTTACCAATCAAATTTGAAGACAACTGAAGAATTAAATCCTGATATAAGAGTAAAAACATGTCACAGAGCCACCTACTGTTGGATCTGTAGATCTGGAGCACATCCAGGGTTGGTGAACCACATCTACTGCCACGTTGACAATCTTGGTGTTTGTAATTCAACAATATACAGATAGGATAGGTCTCATTTTGCCAGGTTGCCGCCGCGTTACCAGGGTGACGTCGCGGTGGTAAAAGGGGGGGGGGGGGGGGTGTATCTGGGCTGTACTTGATAACTAGAGAGACAAGATGGCAGCAGAGAGCTTGAATCTTAATCACTGGATTTTATGATCCTGTATCCAGTTTGACCCCCTTTGACCACAATGTAAGAATTTGGCTAATTTTTGTACATAAGGAGTTTACTTAATTTTGCTTTTCAAAATGTACTTAATTTCTATGAATTTGACTTACTTTTGTATTGAAGGAATTTACTAAATTTTGTATTTTGGGAATTTACTTAATTCATAAGAATTTTCTTAATGTTGTACTTAACAAATTTACACAAATTTACTATTGTATATTTTACTTTTACTACTTTTTTTCTAATGAAGGATTTTGCTTATTTCATAAGAATCTCACTTAATGTTGTAATCAAGGATTTTGATGATTTTTATAATTAAGTAACGTACTTATTTTTTAAAGAATTTTACTTAATTTTTTAATTAAGGAATTTTCTTATTTCATAAGAATTTCACTTAATTATATTTCAGTAGAATTTGGCTAATTTTTGTACATAAGGAGTTTACTTAATTTTGCACTTAAAAAATGTACTTAATTTCTATGAATTTTACTTACTTTTGTATTTCAGGAATTTACTAAATTTTGTATTTTGGGATTTTACTTAATTCATAAGAATATTCTTAATGTTGTACTTAACAAATTTACACAAATTTATGAGTAATTAATGTACTTATTTAAGAATTTTACTTAATTTTGTAATTAGGGAATTTTCTTATTACATAAGAATTTTACTTAATTTTATTTCAGTAGAATTTGGCTAATTTTTGTACATAGGGAGTTTACTTAATTTTTCACTTAAAGAATGTACTTAATTTCTATGAATTTTACTTACTTTTGTATTTAAGGAATTTACCGAATTTTGAACTTTGGGAATTTTCTTAATGTTGTACTTAACAAATTTACACAAATTTATAATTGAGGATTTTACTTTTAGTACTTTTTTCTAATGAAGGATTTTGCTTATTACATAAGAATTTCACTTAATGTTGTAATAAAGGATTTTGCAAATTTTCATGATGAAGTACTTATTTTTTTAAGAATTCTATTTAATTTTGTGATTAAGGAATTTTCTTATTACATAAGAATTTTACTTAATTTTATTTCAGTAGAATATTTGTACTCAATAATTTTCCTTATTTTTGAATTTATGAATTTTGAATCATTCTGTAGTTCAGGAACTTGCTTTTCATAATTGAGGAATTTTCTTTATTCAAAAGGATTTTGCTTAATTTTATACAAAAGGAATGTACTTAAAGAATTTACTTAATTTCTATGAATTTTACTTAATTTTTGTATTTAAGGAATTTACCTAATTTTGTACTTTTGGAATTTACTTAAAGTGGCAGTAGGCAGTATATTTTCGGCATCATTGGGCCAAAACTCCATAATAACCTTTCAGCATATTGTAATTCAAGTGTTCTTAGAGAAAACTAGACTTCTGCTCCTCCTCCTGTCTCTGTTTTCAGGCTTTAGAAAATCTAGCACGTGACGAGAGACTTTGGTCATGTGACCAGAACTTGGCTTCCTTCACAAGATTTTACAATGGCGGCCGCGTCACAAACTTTCTCATTTTACAGCTAAACAGTGACTACAAGATGATTCTGAGAACATCTGTGGAGAGAAATACTCATTACAGTAACTGAATATTGATTCATATTTGATTTATCGATTGATCAGAGTTGGCGAGTGATTGACAGCCGGCTCTCATAGACGGCAGCTGGACAGCGGACCTTGTTTTCCTCCGGTAAGTGAAATCCTTCAGATGCCGTTAGGAGCACCGGAGGACACAGTAGGACACAGAGGAACATGATTTTTTTCAGGTTACCTGTTTCATGTACGACTGTCACGATATAGCGGCCGCTTTATAAAAATAACTTTTTTTAATCATATTTGCTCCAATCTCGCCTACTTCAGCTTTAATGTTGTACTTAACAAATTAACAGAAATGTTCTAATTTAGGGTTTATTATTTCATAAGAATTTAACATAATGTTGTAATGAAGAATTTTGCACATTTTCATAATCAAGTAATTTATTTATTTCATAAGAATGTTACTTAATTTTATTTCATTAGAATTTTGCTTAATTTTGCACTTAAATAATTAACTTAATTTCTATGAATTTTACTTTATTGTATTTAATGAATTTACCTAATTTTGTACTTTGGGAATTTCCTTATTTCATAAGAGTTTTCTTAATGTTGTACTTAACAAATTAACACAAATTTGTAATTCAGGGTTTTACTAATTTCATAAGAATTTCACTTAATAATATAATATATTAATTAATACATAATTAATCAATTTTCTTATTTCATAAGACTATTACTTAATTTTATTTTAGTAGAATTTGGCATATTTTTGTGTTTAAGAATTTTGATTCATTCTGTAGTTCAGGAACTTGCTTTTTATAATTGAGGAATTTTCTTTATTCAAAAGAATTTTGCTTATTTTTTAATTAAGAGTTTTGTACTCGGATTTTGATACAAAATATTCTCATAACCAAGCAATAATCTAATCTAATATATAAAAATATGAACACATACTGTATGTAGCAGGAGTCTTCAGAGATCATAGAGGTTAAAACATGAATGAAAATTTTGGGGTTTATTCTACGTGGAGATGATGTCACTTTAGGACTCACATACTTGTATTGCACAGAGAAATGTAGTAATAGGAATACTTAAGTAAAGTACTTTAAGGGTTGTTGAAGTTGGGTCAGTCGGGTTCATCAGAGGGAGGTTTTTTGACTCACCTGTGCAGATTTGCGTCCAAATATTCTGTTTTCATGTCACCATTGTTGCTGTTGGATCAGGACTCAGGTTTGCTGGGAGCTTCAATACACAGAGAGCACTACTAACCATTTTGTGGTCAAAGGCAAGATGACCGTCACAGAGCAGACACGGCATGCGACTCGTCTACCGTCTACACTTTCTAAACCTCCCAGGCAGCTAAAAACCTCAACTTTCTCTCAACGACTGATGCTTGTCATCGCTTTAATAACGTGTCTTGTTATAGGCCAAACACGATATTGCTCTCTTGCTAAAATAGCGACACAATCTACCTCCCAGAAGCGAGAAGTCAATATCTACTCTTCACCAGGACTGCTAAACAATGGCCGCGCTACAGCTCCCTTTACTAAAAACAAAGAAGGTAACCCATCTGACACCTACCGGAGCCTTGCCCAGATTGCCGTCGTCTTACTCCTTGCTGGAGATATCGAATTATATCCCGAACCACAACCTGCCAGCTCGACCCATCTGGACGCTACGTTGCTAGCCATGAAACAACTAGCAACCTATGCTAGCAGAGGGCAAATAAACCTGGCAACACTGCCTGCTCTCCCCTGGCTCCTTCTATCAACCCAGCTACCACAGCTTACAGATGTACAACAGCTGGTTCAATTACAACAAGCCCAGCTAACCCAGCCAACGCAGCTACCTGGCCAGCCATGCTACACCTACCTCCTCCGGTGGCTCCAGCGGCTAACCGGACTAGCAGCGGGACCTGGTCGCATCAAACGCCCGACTTCTATGATTACCAGCAGGTCCGTGCCTACAATTCAAAGTCCAGCAGCTGATGGAGATGCAGAGCATCCACTCTGGCGTTGCAGCGGACCCCCATCATCGGTGGAAATCAGTGGATCTGTGTCTAAGCTCAAAACTTAGTAACGTATGATCAGAAGCTTCCCCCTAGCATCACAAGCTAATTTATGCGGGGCATCCAGCATCCAGGCTGCTGCGGCCCCTCGAATGTTAACATCAGTGGCCCCGCCCCCTCGTCTTCAGTGCCAGCAGTGAGACACTCAGGCCGCTCTAGTAAGCCGGTCACTAGTAGTCTTAAACCAGATGTTAAGCTTGTAATCCTAAAACAACAACAGACTAAACTACCACAGACTGTAAACCTTGCTAGGGTTCTCTGGGATCCCACGGTTTAAACCAAAAGGGATCTTTGGTTGGCACATTAATGTCAGAAGCATCATATCTAAGACAGAACAAATTGAAAAGTCTGATTCAAATCTTGATTACTTAGGTTTATCAGAGACTTGGCTAACTCCAACAATTCCCTCAGGTGTCATTAATATTCCTGGATACAATATCTTTAGGAGAGACCGTACCCATAGTAAAGGTGGGGGCGTCTTACTGTATATCAAAAACAACATACAATGTAAACAAATCGATCTTCCTAAAAACACCCTTGAATGTGGTGGAGTTATTGTCATTCTCTCTCCTGAAATGTCTTTCATATTGTTATATTATATAGGCCACCCAATGAAAATGATGTGTTTTTTGACAATTTGTCTGCGGTTCTGAAGGCCTGTGATAACAAAGAGACCATTCTATTGGGGACTTCAACCTAAATTGGCTCGACAAAACACGCCGCAAGAAATTAAAAACTATATCAAATAAATTCCAACTAACACAATTAATCACCAGCCCAACAAGAATAACAAATCCTCCAAACACTGTTGGACCTAATATTCACAAATAAAAGTGATCGTATTTCTAAGACTTACAACTTAATCACAGGCATTTCAGACCACAACCTTACATCGGTGTCAAGACAACTTTGTAAATCGAGATATAGAACCCAAAACAAATCAAAAGGGTTTACCCAAACTTCATTCATACCAAAGAAAGACCTAGTGCACTTAGAGAACGGACTAAAACTTATAAATTGGGATGGTATAACAAGTGAGTTAAACTGTGAGCAGGTATGTGATGCTCTTCAAACTGCCATCTGCCAGCTCCTATCCAAATTCACCAAAGTAGGGCCCTGCTAAACATAAACGAAGACAGCCTTTACCATGGTTTAATGAGAAGCTGTGGCACCTTATGAAAGAGATGCAGCTCTTAAAAAATCCCCTTAACAGGTCTGGATACAGACCGGCTGGTCTTTAAAAGTCTTAGAAATAAAGTAACAAGGCAGCTCAGAAAATCCAGGGCAGATTACTTTTTAGACCTAATAAAGCATATTAAATGAAACAGTGAAGCTCTCTGGAAACGCATCGATCAACTCTCGGGTAAAGAACAAGACAGGAGCGAATCTATAGAGCTCAATATAAATAGTGGTCCTACTATGACCATACGATCCCATACTGTACTAAAGGATAGTCTGGAGGTCGCAACCAGACTAACAATTATTTTATTGATTCTGTGTCTGAATTAAGCAAAAACATTTTTTAATATCGAGTCCCCCGCTATCTCATTGGCTCTGACGCCTGAAACCCACCTGCTAAGCTTCACTCATACAAATGATGCCATGGTTAAGATATTCTTGCGTCCTTGACAAACTCTAGAGCAAAGGATACCTGGGGACTCTATCCTCTTTTTCTTAAAAAACATAAGAATGTATTAGCCATGCCGATAGCGAATATGATAAATAAATCCCTTGATGAATGTTTATTTCCCTCCACATTGAAAACGGCCATTGTAACACCTGTCTTTAAATCAGGTGACCGTCGAAATCAGCAAATATATGCCTATTAGTACCCGCCATATCCAAAGCTAGTGAAACAATTGTTGCCGAGCAGCTCACAGATCACTTTGACAAAAAAACGTATTAAATCTCATGCAATTTGGCTTTAGAAAAAATCATTCCACAGAAACGGCCTGTTGTTATTTCATCAAGGCAGTCTCGACAAGGGAAGGGTTGTAGGGGCTTTCTTTTTAGATCTTCGCAAGGCTTTTGATACGGTGAACCATAAAAAAAAAGCATAACAGACTTTCTAAGCTTCTCCCGTAACCTGAAATCTTGGTTTCTGAACAACCAAGACTGCCAGCACTAAATATCAAATCAGTCTTTCTCTTACTTTAGTATGTGGGGGGCAGGGCCCTCTCACTGTGAATGACTTATGGTTTATATATCTTCATGTTTTTCATGTTTTTGATGTATTTTATATTTTTGTTTTTACATATTTTATGTTTTTAGTATTTTATGGTTTAAATGTTATGTATTTTATATTTTGATGGATTTCATGTTTTTTGATGTATTTTATGTTTTTATGTATTTTATGATTTTGATTTATTTTATGTTTTTAATGTATTGTATGTGTTTTTGATATATTTTATGGTTTATATATCTTTATGTATTTCATGTTTTTGATGTATTTTATATTGTTGATGTTTTTATCTGTGGCTGTTTTATTTTGTACAAAATTCAACCTGTTTGGATAATTCTACATTGATGTGGCACAGGTTGTCCCACATCAACACATCTCAGCCCCCCCAGCCCCATGACACACTTTATATTAGGCAGGGGGTATTTTTACTGTATTTATTTGTGATAATGCTGCTTGACTGAAGTCTGTCATATTTATTACTGTGTTATATGTATTTATTGTATTTTGGATTGTACTTGAAACTGTGATGTTATATTGTGATCCTGTTGTGATGTTATGTAGTGTGTCTATTGTGTCTATTGTGTCTATTTTGCCTATTGTGTCTGTGTTTAGGACTACAGATGGAAATTAGCTTCCCTGCTAAATCTGGTGCACCCATCTTTTTGTTTCTATGTAAACAATTAATGTCTGTGCACACAGTCCTTTTAAACCAATAAATAAATAAATAAATGTTAGCGTGAAAACAGCTGCAGCTTTCTCTAAGGAATGCTCTGGTTTCCATGGAAACGATCAAAGATCACATAGAAAAGCCTAAATATGTGTGATCTGGTTAAAAACACAGTTCACAGCTACAGGTTTGGACCAAGTGTTTGGAGAAACGCACTTCCTGTTTTACAGATGTTGAGGATGATTCTAGAAACGAACCAAAGCGACTGAGAAAAGCTGTGAAACTCCTCTCAAACTGGACTAAAACACAAGGAACTGGAAGTTCAATCAGATAACACGAGCACACATTAAAGTGAGCTAAGGCTAACGCTAGCAGTTAGCCACACTGCAGCAGGCCGAAGCTAACAGCGGCTAATTAGCTGGTTTGCATCGGCAGCTGCAATCAGTATATGATTATTCACTGTCGACAGTTATACCAAATGGTAGAAACACGTCACACTTTTGCTGGAACACAGTTCAGTTCCAGTAAGTTAATGTTACTGCGGTACCTGACATTTACTGATGTTAAAAACATCACCAGGGTGCAGGATGTCAGTATATGATTATCACTGGCAGCTTCCTGTTAGTAAATCCACTGACGCTGACGTTAAGAGAGAAACCACACGAAGCCCGATGAGCTGATTAAAAGATGGAGAGGAAACTGCACATCTGAGCAGAAGAGCAGAGCTAATCGTAACTCGTGAGTTCAGTTTGAGTTCAGGACGACCCTTCACACTCTGAAGATGAAGCTTGTTGAGGCTGACATTCTTCACTTATTCAAAATCAAAGAAGTCGCTGCTACCCAGGCTTAATGATCACATGATGTACTGTATTATATGTCTCAGATTGTTTTGGAGGTCAACCAATAAAGAATAAGGTCAAATGTGTTCTGGCCTCCATGCATGGTCAGCGGTTCAAGGAAATAATCTGTTTGACTGTTTTGAAGCTCTAATTACAGCGACTAGATCGTGATAGTTCATCACAATTATTACATATTTACATCAGTGGAGGCTGGTCCATACATGCAGAGGAGGTTGCTCCTCCTCTATTTTTTGAGAGGGAGATCAAAATATTAAAAAGAGTAATTAGCTGAAATAAGTCATTACCAAATCTCAGTATCATTTATAAAATATTTTTCTCTCTTCTTTGGAAGATTCCATTACTTAATACATTCTAACTAAAATGCCTCAACAGCGACATCTGCAGGGCAGAGGGGAAAGGGCAGGCTGTGTGTGTGAAGTGGTTGTGGCCAGTGCTGGACTGGCCATCTGGCATACCGGGCGTTTTCCCGGTGGGCCGACGTCCTTTTTGGGCCGAAGTATGTCCTTTTTTTTTTTGGCCTATAAAACAAGTAAATCGGCCCATTTCTTTTCCTTAATTGACACTGGGCTGGCCCAATCGCTCTGTGCCCGGCGGCCACAGTGAGGAGGAGAGGGAGAGAGATGAGGGAGGGAGTGCCTGGCTCAACATGTCATGAGAGATGAGCAGTGCTCGAAGTGGGCCGGTACGTAGCGGTACGCAGTATTTTAATCATTTCACTCCTTGGCGTACCGTGACTTTTTCATGCGTACCGGAGCTTCTCAAAAGCTGCCGGTACTCTCCTCTGCCCTCTCCATATCAGGTTCTCTGGGAGATTCATAACGGCGCAGAGCCAGCGTATTTGCGCCGCGTCGGTTCCCGTAGGACACGGAAGCGGCGCGCTATTAATCTCCGCTGGAGCTGAAGCCTGGCTGTTCACATCAGAAGCGCATTTCTCTGCGCTGGTCAACATGTGATTCTGATCTTCTGCTGTTTACTATCCATCTCTCTCTGTCTGTCTGCTTATGTGTGTCTGTCAGGGGCGGGGCCAAGGAGGGGGCCGGGGCCGGCACGGGCCACCCCTGGAATCTAAATGGCCCCCCCCATCAGAGTCTGAATGTGATTGGTCCAATAAGACTCAACAAACATTAATGATGATCTGATGTATTACTGATATACTGTATGAGACCCAGCTGAAACTCTCAAACAAATTTAATAAGGAATTCAGCATCACTGTTTCCTTGCACTGTAAAGCAATATTATCCTAAAAAGGGACAGCAGTGGCAAAAAAATGAATTATAATTTATGAATATTAGTTTATGCTAGATATTCACACGCAAAGTTTATGCCAGAGGGGCAAATTATTCAGTTTTTCTTTCCTGAGATTTAAAGGTAAAATTAGAAGTTCAACATAAAATGCTGTTGCGGTGTACTTATAATTTTGTTATTTTCATTGTTTTAAAGTCACCAGAATTCAGGAAACAAAGTCTCTGACCTCAAATTTTTCTGGGGGAGGACCCCCAGACCCCCTGCTTTGGTTTGAAATCCTCCCTATTTTTGAGGTTTGAGGTCTCAAGGTTGGCAAGTATACAAAACAACCACATTTGAAGGGTATTTCCTCGAATAGAGCCTTCAACAAAACATGGTAAACACAGCACAAAAGGGGAGTGATGGGGCCGGTCTGGGCCAAAATGCCAGGGCCGATTTTTTGTTCCAGTCCAGCCCTGGTTGTGGCATTGTGGGGGGTAATGGAGGTCGAGCACCCTCCGTCCTCACTTCGGGCGGGACATCTTATAACAACTCATTGCATTTTGTTTTTTTCATGCTTGTCTGTGATTGGCCAAAATATGTAAAATGACGCTCCAAAGGAGGATAAACTCCCTTAACTAGTTACCAATCAACAAGCAGCAGAATACAAGATCGACAGCACGTTGGTCGAATGATGATTTCCAAGCTTCATCTACAATTTTCTACCGCTGTATGCTGTATGTACGTAAGTGGGACCGATTGGGACGAACTGGCAGCGATGGATGAATACAGTAGCATATTAGCGTTAGCTTCATCTATCGGGGGGCGTGACAGCTGCAGGACGCTGCCAGGGAGAATGGAGTGCTTCACTTTGCTTGCACTGGCCCCGCTGCCTCAGCTGTCCGGGTTGGACTGACGGTGGAACTACGGCGGGACTGTCGGTGTCCCGGTCTGACGTGTGCTTCTGTAACTTACTCCGCTGCGCATGGAGGGTGTTCCCACTGTAACATACTGGGCGCTGCGTCAACGCTCGTTGGACTGACAGACTTCTATTCTCTATTCTTCTCTATTCCAGAAGTCATGACATATTGGAATCAGTTTGTAAATGATATATAGGCTATTGGAAGAAGGTCAGGATTATTCTTCATAAATACCTAATAGTGAATAAGGATAAGGAAGTGAATCACTACATGCAGAAATTTAAAAAAGACATAAAGACCTTTGCAGATTCGTCATTGATCATATTTTTAAAGACATTATTATGGGAAAATGTGGTGTTTGGTTTCTTCAAAAATAGCAAAACAATATTTTCTTATATATGTTTTCTTTTAATATTTTATTCATAAATATAAATAAAAAAAGATACCTTATATATTTGTTTAATGTGATATACCTCTGGCTCTTTTGTTATTGGTATACAGAATGTGAATTAAGTTCTTAAGTTTAATCAGTTCTGTTTTAGGACTAGGTCGTACAATCCCTTGTTGATTTGCACTCCTGAGATGTGAGGTGGGTTGATGCAGACATCTATATCTAAATATAAAAAGAATGGATAAGTATCCAACTATTGTAAAATAACATGACGCTGTGGGTTGGTTTTCCTCCTGTCCTCTGCAATTTTTTGAGTCACCAGCCGCCACTGATTTATATATATGTTTCCCCTGATCACCAAAGCAACCTACAGTATCAATGAAGAAATCTGCCACAGGAAGCATTATTTTCAACATAGAAAGCCTGAAGATTGTCTATATGCAAGTCAAAATAAATATGAAATATTTAAATAGTACTATTTATGCACTATATATATTAAATACTACAGTATTTATTTTATATGGTCGGCGAATGAGGATAAAATACCAAGCAATAATAGATTTTAACAGTTCAAACATAAGCACAGTTCATAGTATATGTGTGGAGGTATAGAGCCTATATTGAATACCCTTTTCCTGCCTTTTAGTAAGACATGTTGTGAATGGAGAAATAAAGTGATTTAATGTGACATTTGTGCTATAATAAATAGTGCTTTTAAATACAGTATGTTTCTGCTATGAATTTGTCAGGATAATCATATTGTAATTATCATTATTAATAACAACACTACTAAAAAAGTAATAGTAATAATATAATTAATAATAATAATAATAAAATGAATAAAAATAATAACACATTTTGCATTGAACTTTCAAATAAGTGAGTGTTATCTGACGTTTTGTCTGTGAACAGGTTGTACCTCATGGATCATGTTTCAAACTGGAAACAAGATTAAACCTATTTTTTTACCTTTGTTTCAGGAAACTTTCTGCCAAATGCCATGTGTCTTCTTGAGTATATATATTAAGTTTTAATTGAATTTATATATTGCACCAAATAGATCTATAGCCTCAAAATAAGGTACTGCAGGCTGTGGGAGGCAACAGCCAAAACTACAGCGTTGTGATGAACTGAAGTAGAGAAGAACAGGAAATATTTATCTCTTAGAGGGCTGGACCTGACTCTTGGTCTGATAAAGAGACAGAGACAGCAGATGAAGACACAGTGACAGGCACATTGAGTGGACAAGGATCACACCTTTTTTTTCTTAATTCTTAATCTCCATTAAGAGAAACAATTCTGGACTTCACTAATGTCTAAACCGCTACGTCCCTGTATGGAATAATTATGGCTGGGTTAGACATTGTTTTCACTAACTTTCAGCTTACTATGACCTTAATCATAACTGAATGCCAATCACAATGTCACTGTGCTTCGTGGACATATTGTTGTACCCAGAATTTTAGTATAAACACAGACACACACAAACAATAGTCTGGTATCGCCCTCTGGTGGCTACAGCTAGAAATACAAGGTGGCCAAAATGTCTGTTTACTTGCTGTTAACAATAAAAAAGACCAAAACAATTACACAATGATTCATTATTGTTGTTAACAACATGTTTCACTATTTTTTACAGTATTAGCACTATTTTACTTTACTTTTTGAGAATATAAAATCAAATCAAATATATTTCAAAATATAATATATTTGATTACAATTATATGAGAATATATATATTAATAAACAGTTGTTTAGTGGAGTAAAGGTGGAACTCTCTTAATTTAACTATATTATTAGTTACAGTTGATTTACAGAATAGCTGGCTAACCAACTGTTGTGTTTGAATTAAGTCTATACACTATAAATCTGTATACACACACATATATAGTATATATATAGGGTCTGGATTTTTTTCAGATTTTTTAATTTTCAACTTCAGCTCTTTAAATATATCAATAATATACTGTATACATCCAATAGTACCACTTGGCTGTATCGTGGCCACTTTTGGCCCATTGAAACCCATGCAATTTATATTTTTTAATTCCTTGTTATTTACAGTATTAAACATTTTTTTTTAGGTAAAATGGCTTTCATTCTAAACACTAAGCACTTGAAAATTGTAGTTTTTAATGTTTTCTACCAGATGATGTTATTTTTCAATTTTTGGCCAAGGGAGCAATTTCATGTAATATTCTTAGTTTCCAATAGAGGCGTATGATGGCTTACTGCACTCCAATGGAGCGAATGAATGACACAATTTTGACAAAGGTGTGATCTTAAGGATGTCAGATAATGATTTGTGTTTGTGTATAAAAAAAACATTGTGCGTGTGCGTGAAATTGCAGCACAAATATGTATTTCCAAGATAGAGTTAAATATATTATGCATCTTGGATACCTCCAAGTTGCAGTGAATTTCTGTTGATGCAGGCTATTGAGCATTGAGTTTCCCAGGCAAACTTGGCTTTGATGCACATGTTGAAAGCACCTGTAGCTTTGTTCTTTTCATAAAAAATGCCACACACAACTACACGATAGCCCTTACACACCCAAATATCTACTCTCCAAAAAAAAAATCACAGGACATCTTGCAGAGTTCAAAGATGCAGCTGCAGGGGAAACAAAAAAAAAACGTGGCACTGTTTATAAATCTATCCTGGAGTTTATGCAGGTGCAGTCAATACTAATGCTATAAGTAAGCCTAACAGCTCCCAGATAATTTTTTCTCTGGCAAGATGGCAAGAAGGTCATATTCACTGCTTCAAGCACGTGACTATGTGATGCGCTCAGAGAGCGAAGATGGGGAGAAATCCTCTGCACTTGAAGAAGAGACATCTTCTACCCAAGATGAGGACACATCCTCTCCTGAAGATGAGGGGACACTCTCCTCAGAGGATGACAGCATCACCACTGATGATGAGGCAGTAGCAGCAGTGGCAGAGACAGAGGAGCTGGCGGCTGACTGGATGTCTCGTAATGGAAAAATGATGTGGTTTCCCACTGCTGAAGAGACCCTGCACTACAGTCCAGTACCCACTGGTATCACCCCAGGGTCCACCCTGTATGCAGTTCCCCGCATCAGCAGCCTGAGGTCTGCCTTTGACCTGTTTATAACAGGGGAGATGATTCAGCTGCTGTGCACCCACACAAACCTGCATGGGAGGCGGAGGTGTGAGGATTGGAGGGATGTGGATGAAGTGGAGATGAGAGCCTACATCGGGATTCTGATTCTGGCTGGCGTCTACCGCTCAAGACATGAAGCAACACGTGGCATGTGGGATGACAAGACAGGACGGGCCATATTTCGTGCTACGATGCCCCTCTACCGCTTTGCTCTGATCAGCGCTAACATCCGCTTTGATGACAGGCTCACCCGCCCGGGACGCTTCGGGGACAATAAGCTCGCCGCATTCGCATCCTGTGGGAAAGATGGGTGGCTCGCCTCCCCCTCTTGTTCAATCCAGGGGTTGATGTGTGTGTCGACGAGCAGCTTGTTGCATTCAAAGGTCGTTGTGGATTTCGACAATATATGCCCAACAAGCCTGCAAAGTACGGCATTCAAATCTGGGTCACCTGTGATGTGGCAACCTCCTATGCCTGGTGGATGCAGATTTACACGGGAAAACCCCCCGGTAGTTCCCGGGAAGTTAACCAGGGAATGAAGGTCACACTCCAACTGACAGAGGGGCTCCAAGGACACACTGTCACGTGTGACAACTTCTTTACTTCGTTCGCCTTGGCAGAGGAATTCCTCAGAAAAAAACTGGCTCTGGTTGGCACAATCAGGAGAAACAAACCAGAGCTACCTCCCCAGCTCCTCCAGCTGCGACAGAGGAAGATTCTGTCGTTTGTCTTCGCCTTCACCAAAACTACCATGGCGGTCTCCTACATGCCCAAGCGAGGGAAGAATGTGCTTCTTTTGAGCACAAAGCACAGGGAACCAGCAGTCAGCGACGGGGAAAAGAGGAAGCCTGCAGCAATCCTGGACTACAATAGATGCAAAGGAGGTGTGGATAACCTAGACAAGGTTGTTGGCACCTACAGTTGTCGAAGGAGAACCAGCCGCTGGCAGCTGGCTCTCTTCTACAATCTCCTGGATACAGTAGCGGGCCGTGTATTTTACACCTAGGCCTTCAGTGGCGTCCTACCTGAATCAATCCACCTCTTAATACCATCATTATGAAGCCACCGCTATAGAAACCACCAGTATTATACAGAAACGCAGTATGACAGGGCGTTGCATCACAGACAGGTATCTCATGTAGCGAGAATGAATGCCATTACTAAAGCAAGAAACCCATTAACACAATTCAACAAGTCTCCTTTCACTCTAGCCACAGCTGTGCCACATACATCATATCTAGCAGAATCATCAATATGACGATCTGTCCAGTCGTATTTCTGGCATAAGTTTTAATTCTCTTTAGGGCTGAGAATGTCCGCTCAACAGAAGCAGTGGACACAGGGATAGTCACCGCCAAACAGGCCAATGTGTACAGCTGGCCCATGCTCTCCCCCAGATTTCTCTTCTGAAGGAAATCAAGGAGATCAGCGGGACTTTTCCCTTCAAAATCAGTCATGGCATACATTACAGTCCGTTCTGTTTTTAGCCGGGACAGATCGAATAGTGCTCCGTGACTCTGCGTTAAGCTGGAGAAGGCTGCATGCGGGGATTTTTTGCGGTATATCTGAAACTGCTGCGGGTCGAGGAGGGAGAGAAACATTAATTTTTCGTGGTCTTGAAATCTGTTCCGTATCTGGCAAAGAATGTTATCCAGAACATTGCTGTGGAGTTGTTGGTAGTGTGCGCGGACGTCTCCTTGTGCTGGTCCTCTCCGTGCGCTCGGGGCGCTTGAGATGCGCGCAGTGGCTTCGTAGATCTGACCAAATCGGCCCTTCTCTCGCTCAATGGTGTCACAAAACTCCTCCACCCTTGCCAGACAGAATTGTACATCCAATGTTTGCTTCTGTAGTATTGCAAAAAGCACGTCGGAATACTCAAAAATCCCATTGAATGTGTGAAGCAAAAAACAAAACTCAAAATCATCCAGACGTGCATTAAATCCATCAGCACAACGCACAGAGTCCTCGTCATACTCATCATGATGGTCCAGTATGTGGTGAAACAGCTCCTTTAGGGCAGCTCTCTTCTCAAAGACTGTACTGACCAGTCTCCATGTGTATTGCCACCGCGTTGGTGCCACCCGAGGAAGACGCCGCTGGCAAATATCGTTCAGTAGTTGCGTGCGCCGAGGGGATCTGGAGAAAAATGCAGCTAGGCCATTGAGGTGGGCAAAAAATATTTTGCATTCTTTAAGCTTTGAGGCCCCTTGACTCAGTACTAAATTCAGTCGATGTGCATAGCAGTGTATGAATAAGGCCATAGGCGCCCTCTCCTTAACTTTAGCCTGCACCCCATTTAGTCCAGATGACATGACCGGTGCGCCATCATAACACTGTGCCACAACTTTATCCACACATTCACATTCCTCCAAGAAACGGACAATAAGAGCAGTGATGTCATCGGCTCGCTTGCCACTAGTAACATCTTCAAATCTGACAACCGCTCCTTGACACCTGTGTCCGTCAAATAACGCAGGACCAGTGCGAGCTGCGCTGCATTACTCACGTCTGTCGTCTCATCCACCATCACAGCGACAAAGGGTGCTTTATTAATCTCCCTTTTTACCTCTTCTCCCATCACTTCAGCAATAGCATTAATCAGGTCGTTTTGTATTTTGCCTGACGTCCCACAAAACACTTTGTTAGTGGACAGGTGATAATGCAAGTCTGTGTTGTTTTCAGCAAGAAACGAAAGAAGCTCCAAATAGTTGCCTCTGTTTGCGGATCCAGCGCTTTCATCGTGTCCCCTAAAGGAAAGTTCCTGTTTACCCAAAAATATGACACAATCTATCAGTCTTTTCAAGATTTCCCTGTTTTTCTTCACCTTTTCGTTGTGGAGCTCCGTTTCCCTGCGCACTTGTTCGTTGAGCTGTAGATCCACTCGGGTCTCCCCGAAAGTTTTCAAAAGCACCGTTGCCTGTAAGTGTCCGGCGGTGCTTTGGTGTCTCCCTGCTGCCTTGGTTAGACAACTCAAGTTCGCAAACCCAGTGTGGCTCCAAACACCAAGCCGATCGGTTGCAAATAACAGGCATTCCCAGCAATACAGTTTGCAGTGCTCCTCGGAGGCTGTGAGCCAAGGGTACCGCTCGTAGTTACCGGGCTGAAAATGGCGGACAAACCCTTTCCCCTGTTGCGACAGGCTTGCTAGCTTCGGGGTTGGCCGACTTTTCCTCACTATTTCCAGCTTTTCTTGAAAAGTCCGTCTTGAAAATGGCGTTGTAATTACATCTGCGACCAGATCAATTTCTTCTCCTCCGTCAGCCATTGTGGTTTGAAAAAACAGCTACTACTACTATTTTTTTTTCTCGCTACAGATGCGTTTTGCTAGCCTCTGACTAGCACGCTCTCTGACCATCCAATCAATGGACGTGAAAATAATGACGTTATCGTACGCCTGCTAGATGGCCCCAGTGTCGCCAACTCGAAATCTGATTGGTTAAAGCAACAGTTTCATTGCCATTTATTTTATGCTACAGGGCCCGCACTGTTGATTCTGAAGGCCTCATGGCAGATTTCCTTACCCTGGCAACACATGATGGCTGAAATATGATTGGATAAAAGCTCTAACATAAACATACACTACTGGAAGCAGCGCAACCAAGAGAAAAGCTATGAAATGAAGAGAATAGACTATTGGGAATAATTTAATACATATTCATGGAAAATATATATTAAAACGGAAGTCAGTGATTGTGATAGTGTTTAGGCCAGCAGAGAAGGCCTTGCTGGCCCTGACGGCCCACCACTGCCTGGATGTCTCGGCATACAATGCCTTTGTCCTGTGGAAATCAGTCCATCCTGAGTGGGAGTCCTCTAAAACCTACCGACGGAGGGTGTTCCTGGAAGAGCTGGGGCACATGCTGGTGACCCCAGCAATTGCAAGACGGCGTTGTCCCCCACGCTCAACAGCCGCTGCTGCCATTGTTGCCGGGATACAGCAGTCTGAATCAGAGCGTGACCCACAGCCTGCCAGCAAAATGAGGAGAAGGTGCGAACTGTGCACTAACAGGAGAAGAACGGCAACCACTTGCTCCAGCTGTGGAAACTGTGTCTGTAAGGACCACTCTGCTGTGGTTTGCACATCCTGCTACCCTTGAGCATGCACACACACACACACGCACACACACACACACACACACACACACACACACACACACTTACATATGCTGTTGTTGTTCTCTTGTTCTCTATAAAAATAAATGTTTTACTTGTTCAAAGTAAACAAGTACTGCTTTATTTCTCAAATCAAATTTAAAAAAAAACAAAAAAACTTTGTTAATAGTACTGGTACTGACCTGCAATGATGATTAAAAAAATATTAGGTTGCATCAATTATATGGTGAAAAAAAGACAACTTTCTCTCTTTTTTTCCCTGAAAGGTTAGTGGTATTTAAAGGGTTAAAATTCTGGAATTGAATACAATTTTGGATTTCATGATCAAGACTGATGCCAAATTAAAAAATGTAAGCAGTGAAAGTAGCAAATATTTTCAGTATATAGTGTTTGTACAGGAGATGGCCATTTTTGTCCACGAACATGCTAAGTGGGAGTTTTTATGTTTTTCTGACACTGCACAAAAAAGTAATGATGAATAAAAATCATTGATATTGCTAATTATTGACATACATTTAGCTGCAATGATGGTTAAAAAATAAATCAGGTAGCATGTATTATTTGGTAAAAAATAGTGATTTTATGCTTTGCTCCCTTTAAAAATCATTAGCATTATGTGATCTAACAGGCATTTAAAGGGTTAAAATTCTGAATTTGAATGACATTTTGGTTTTCATGACTAGGACTGATGCAATTAAAGAAATCAAGTCGGTGAAAGTGGAAAAATCTATTAATATATATTAATTTTATAGCATTTTGGGAATGCAAACAGGAGGTGGCCATTTTTGGCCACGAACAGACTGAGTGGGAGTTTTATCTACTTTGCTTTCCCTGCACAAAAATAGCAATGCATAATAATCAGTGTTGTTGTTAATCAGTTACATATCTCAGACTGTGCTATTAATAATACAAAAAAAAACAGTAGCACTGAGAATATATAAAATGGTCATTGTTGAGGTTGTTTTCCAACATCCAGCATTGTGCAAACAAACTGGCATTACAAGGGTTAAAAAATTAAAAAGGAATGGATATTTTATACATATGACAAGAACTGATGTTAGTTAAAACATTTATGCAGTAATAGTAGCAGAAAACATCAAAAATCTAAAAAATTACAGACTCAATATGTTTGTGGCCATTTTTGGCCACAAACAGGCTGAGAGGATAGTGATTTTGAACAAAGCCAGAGGGTTAAAGGATGATGACATCACTGTATTACATGAAAGAATATGAGTGAACATTCGAAATGGCATATTGACAACTAAATTTAAAAATGTATTTAAAATTCTTCATCCAGTAGTAAAGATGTTTTTCAAAGGTAGAAATTTAGAAATCAGTTCAGTTTCATTACAATTTTATGAGATTTTTCTTTTTTTTTTAAAAGTTAAAAAATAAATAAATACAGATTAAAACCAACCATATTCTGTAAATGAGGCATTATTTTGAAAAACAAATAAGTAAGTTGCAAATATTCAACTGAGTGGAGATTGTCAAGTGTGAGTGTATTGTAACAGCACACTTGAGGTGTCTACCCTAACTAGCCTAACGTTCCAGAATGTGACATCATTGAAGGATGATGACATCACAATACATGAAAGAATATGTTTGAAGATTCTAAATAAATTTCCCAGAATGTGACATCATTGGAGGATGATGACATCACAATACATGAAAGAATATGTTTGAAGATTCTAAATAAACTTTCCAGAATGTGACATCATTGGAGGATGATGACATCACAATACATGAAAGAATATGTTTGAAGATTCTAAATAAACTTTCAAGAATGTGACATCATTGGAGGATGATGACATCACAATACATGAAAGAATATGTTTGAAGATTCTAAATAAACTTTCCAGAATGTGACATCATTGGAGGATGATGACATCACAATACATGAAAGAATATGTTTGAAGATTCTAAATAAACTTTCAAGAATGTGACATCATTGGAGGATGATGACATCACAATACATGAACGAATATGTGTGAAC
This sequence comes from Sebastolobus alascanus, assembly GCA_916701645.2. Taxonomy (NCBI): domain Eukaryota; kingdom Metazoa; phylum Chordata; class Actinopteri; order Perciformes; family Sebastidae; genus Sebastolobus; species Sebastolobus alascanus. The sequence goes on from CAKAOJ020000571.1 coordinate 48,944, forward strand.
ATTCTAGACATAAGCGACATTTTTCATGGAAGCCTGTGTGGTGGATCCGACTTTTCTTGTGTTGAGTCTCATTTGATGCTACGGGAGTGTTTAGAGCTACCTAGTAACAAGGGAGGCTCCATCAATGTGGAGGTGATCTGCTCAGGTAACCCTGAACAGTGACCATCCTTAACTTTTTCAATGAGCAGTTGCTGACTCAGTCCTCCATATTAAATATAAATCCAAGAGTCCTCCATTTCCCATGGCTCCTGCTAATAAATAAATCCTGTCATCTTACTGTGCTCAGTTTTCATCACTTTGCCAAAACAAATAAAGATGATTCATGTTTCATCTTCCTCTGTGTTAAAAGGTTTTCTGGCTGAGCCAAACAACTCCTTCAATACCAATGTTGACGGGGTTTCTGAGGCCAATTGGCAGGGGCTTCAGGTGCTCATGGGCTCCAACTTCACCATCAGCTGCTCCATCCTGCCACAGTACCCAGGAGGCTCCTTCCAGCTTATTCTGACCACCTCAGCTACATCACAGAACTACACCCTGCCAGCTGTCAATCACTCTGCCCACTTCCTGTTCTCTGCTGCAGACCCCACCCACCGAGGGGAGTACCGCTGCGTTTATCACCTCTATGTTTTCTCCCGTAACTTCTCATCTGAGAGCCAGCCGCTCCATCTCACTGTCTCAGGTAACTTCATAGAGAATCTGAGTCAAACAGGGAAATGTGACACTGACAACGCACGCAGGCTTTAAAGTATTATTCATCTGAATCAGATAAAACGTCATGAGGTGCCAACTGTTTATATGCATGAGACAGCAGTTTACCCAGGACTCTTAAAATACCAGACAGAGGATAAGAAGTGCAGCTTTGTGAAGAATTCAACCACTAAAAGTCAGCAAAAACAAGTTTCATAGCATTAAAGTCAATCTGAAATTAAATTGCATTTTTTTCTGCTACAGCATACATATCTGTTCTGTAAATAACATCTGTGTTCTCCTCTGGATATATATATATCTGATGTTTTTGATCTCATGATGGAGCCCCCTAGTTTTGTATTAACTTGTTGCTCTGCTAGTTGTCCTTCTACGTTGATAGAGAACTTGTTTCCATGCAGCCAATCAAATAAACCATATTAACCAACGTCATCATTTTATCATAGGAGACCAAACAAACATTCACGGGGGAAAAGTGCACTGCTAACGGCAGTTTACAGGTTAGATGACTAATCAGCTGCTCAGCTGCAGCACATTAAACAGCATGTAAACATACCTGCAGATATCTCTTTGGTCACTTTAGATGCTGGTGTGCTCCTTTACTCTTACTGGCTTGTGAGCTACAGCACAAGTTGATGTTTGTCTCTGGTTCTCCTGCCGGAGCTCAGCCTGCCAGCTGCTGTCAATCAAACACTGACACGCCCCTCCAGGTGCTGAGAGGAAGTAATCACAGGGTGTGATCGACACACTGCAAATACTGCAGCAATAAGTCAGAATACAACCACAAAGACAAGGAGGACTTGTGATTTGTGGACATGTGTCCTCTCAGTTGAAAGTAACAATCATACATTTCAAATAATATAAGGTGTAAAAGCTTAAAATAATTTGAATGAAGCAACTTTAAGTAGTAAGGAAAGTGCTGCACACGTGTTCCTGTATGAAGTGATGTAATAATGATTGTGAATCTGTTCCAGCCTCTGTAACACATCTGATCATCAGACTGGTTGTCCTCCTTGTCCTCCTGGTGCTGATGGTGGGGTCCAATGCTGCCCTGTATTGCTACTGCAAGGTACTTTACACATCAATGTTAGGACTGTAGGGATGTAATATCCAACATTCAGTGTTTAGTGTACTTTGGGATCCCAGCTTGGTATGTGTTTAGTACTGCGGGGAAAACAAAAGCTACATGCTACGTATCAAACTCAACACTTCTGACACTTTCACATTAAAAGCCTTCCAGTGGCTCATCCCTCTCTTTCCTCGTATGCTTTTAATTTGAAACATCTGCAGAGAATGTTACTTTTTTCCCTGATGATAGCGTAACAGCAACAGAACAAAAAAGGCAAAGTAATGGCGATTGGAAGTGAATAAAAACAGCATTTCTGTTAAAAAGAGAATCTGAGGGCAGCAGAGTGGCGAGAATCAAATTACTCTGTTGTTGTTATGATCAAATTAGTGCTCTGGAAATATATGTTATGGAAATATATATATATATATATATATATATATATATATATATATATATATATATATATACACATTATACTGAATTTACCATTTGTGCAGCTAATTTCAATGTTTTACCGGCTTTTATTTGAGAATATATGGTAGCTAACAATCACTCATGCTTTGAATTTAAGATCCACAAGCTCCAAAGCATAGACTGTAATTAGACTGTATTAGACTGTTAAGACTCATTATTTAGTTAATAAGACGTGCTGAACTGAAACAAGCATGCCGTACCAAACGTTCTGCAACAATATTTCTGGGTCCCCTACAGAATTGGGGGGTAGAGGTGAGTACAATATGTATTTAGAGAAGAGCAGGTATTCTGTGACTTAAAGACATTTTCTGTCATGTCTCTCTAGGCCACCAGAGGACAGAAACCAAGACGAGAGGACAACATGGAGCTGGATTACCTCGGTGGTGCTGGAGACTTGCTGGGTGAAGAGGCAGGACTCCAGGAGACAGAGTAGGATCATCCAGATGGACGCTCAGCTCTCACACAACAGTCAAATCATCATAAAGATGATGCAGTGAGGTCAATGTGACATTTTGTTGTATTATATATAATCTGCTGAGTGAACTGTTGCAGCATCATATAATCTGCAGAGCCAGCCAAAGAAAAACTGTGTTCCTCATCCTCTATAAGAGTGATGAATACAACAGTTAAGTGACGAGGGCTAGAGTAAAGTGTCAGCATGCCTTATTCATGATTAACAAGTACTGTCACAGTACATAAAGTCTATGTTTTTCATTATTATATTCTTTGCATGATGAAAACAAGATGAGGTTCTATCAATTAAGAAAGCTAATGATAAGTATATTGTTGTTAATGTTTTGAAGGAACCACATTACATTAACCATGAGGAATACTTTGATGCTTCTACTGTCTGTGGTTCGTGTCTTTTGCTTAAAATTATTGTCAGACATAATTTTAATACCACTGAGTTTTCAGAGAAATCTATGAAGAATTTAAGGGCTAAAATAATCTACTTAATGTGTAAATAGTTAGTATTCGATGGCTTCGAAGCCACTAAAACCAAAATACAAACATAGTGTGTTGTTAATGTTTCTGAACTGTTAAATAATGAGCTTTTTAAAATGTATCACAATAAATGAAGCTTGCATCGACTGAGTGGAACTAGATTGATTATTTTCTCTTCGGCCACCTCTTGGTTACTGGGAAAAGTCTGCTGACAAGAAAATCACTCATTGTTGGCAGGACGTTGCAATATATAACAATTAAAATATGACGCATTATTATTAATTACTCAACTTTTCAGCATTATTTTAGAATTGAAAGCTCCACTTTGAACAGGCGTAAATTTCAGTACATTGTGCTGATAATGCCTCTCTTTCACTCTTCACTTGAAGTAATCATTTGAATACAGGACTTTTACTGTGCGGTATTAATAGTTTTACTATTAATAGTTAATAGTTACACATTAGAAACATTTCTTGAGTAATGAGTATTTGATATAGTCAATTTAAACAGTCACTGAAATGCTGGACCTGATTTTAAAATGCATTCTGAAAACCAGTGAAAAGAAACTAAATCACACTTTTAAATGGGATTAAGTTATAATTTGAATATTTTCCCCTTCAGGCTTCCCAAATGGTAGAAACACGTCACACTTTTGCTGGAACACAGTTCAGTTCCAGTAAGTAAATGTTACTGCGGTACCTGACATTTACTGATGTTAAAAACATCACCAGGGTGCAGGATGTCAGTATATGATTATCACTGGCAGCTTCCTGTTAGTAAATCCACTGACGCTGACGTTAAGAGAGAAACAACACGAAGCCTGATGAGCTGATTAAAAGATGGAGAGGAAACTGCACATCTGACCAGAAGAGCAGAGCTGATCGTAACTCGTGAGTTCAGTTTGAGTTCAGGACGACCCTTCACACTCTGAAGATGAAACTTGTTGAGGCTGACATTCTTCACTTATTCAAAATCAAAGAAGTCGCTGCTACCCAGGCTTAATGATCACATGATGTACTGTATTATATGTCTCAGATTGTTTTGGAGGTCAACCAATAAAGACTAAGGTCAAATGTGTTCTGGCCTCCATGCATGGTCAGCGGTTCAAGGAAATAATCTGTTTGACTGTTTTGAAGCTCTAATTACAGCGACTAGATCGTGATTGTTCATCACAATTATTATATATTTACATATATGTTTCCCCTGATCACCATAGCAACCTACAGTATCACTGAAGAAATCTGCCACAGGAAGCATTATTTTCAAAATAGAAAGCCTGAAAATTGTCCGTATGCAAGAAAAAAAAAATGAACTATTTAAATAGTACTATTTATGCACTATTTAAATTTAATATTATTTATTTAATATGGTCGGCGAGTGAGGAAAGAATACCAAGCAATAATAGATTTTAACAGGTCAAAGATAAGCACAGTTCATAGTGTATTTTTGGAGGTATATAGAGCCTATATATTGAATACCCTTTTCCAGCCTTTTAGTAAGACATGTTGTGAATGGAGAAATAAAGTGATTAAATGTGACATTTGTGCTATAATAAATAGTTTCTTTAAACACAGTATGTTTCTGCTATGAATTTGTCAGGATAATCATATTATAATCATCATTATTAATAACAATACTACTACTACTACTACTACTAAAAATAATAATAACAATAATAATAGTAGTAATTTATAGTAGTAAACAGCTGTGGGTCGGGACCGGGCATTTTGAGGAAGAAGAAGAACAAGGAGGAAGAAGAGGAGGAAGACAAATGAGAGGCACAGAACAGTCCATCATCATTAATCCTTTAAGGCATTAGCGTGTTCATTCTGCCTCGATCAGGTCTCGAACTCACAACCTCAGACATCAAGAACAGGGCACTATCTTAGTGAGCTTAATGCCTGGGCAAAACTACCACTTCACACTATGACATCCCACTATGACATCACACTATGACTGAGGAAATCACCACGGCTGCACAAGCAGATTTCAAACTAGTGTCAAAAATTCAGTTTTTGAGATAAAATTCTGAGAATTTGCGTACTTCATCTAGACAATGAAGAGATGTTTTAATGAAGATTGATTGCTCAATAAGTGACAAATTGGTGTCTAAAAATGTTTGATTTCCATTGACTGCAATAGTTCACATGAGGATAGAATTCAAAATACTGTCAAAAATTGTTTTTGAGATAAAATTCTGAAATTTGCCTCCTTACATCTACCATGACCTCGAAATTTTGGCATTTATTTTCATGAACATTGAAGCTTTATTTAGAGAGAATTTGCAGTAGCTGTGTACAGTACTGTTTACACTATAACGTTTTGATGCACTGTGGGCTCACTTTTTGATGTGACATCATTAAAGGATGATGACATCACATTACATGAAAGAATATGAGTGAACATTCGAAATGGCATATTGACAACTAAATTTAAAAATGTATTTAAAATTCTCCATCCAGTAGTAACGATGTTTTTCATTGGTACACAGTAAATTCTCCAGTGTTAAATATGCCTTGTCAAAGTACATGAACTCTTTCAGAGTTATTACAACAACAACAAGAGTCATTACAACAACAGCTAGAGTAACATACCCCCCAGTGTTGGTGAAAATATTCAGAGTTAAAATGTTCAGTGTAAAATATACAGTGTCAAAGTTCATGGACTCTTTCAGAGTTATTACAACAACAGCTAGAGTAAGATCCCCCCCAGTGTTGGTGAAAGTGTTCAGAGTTACAGGACTGGTGTATTCTGGAAAGTACTCTGTACTCTGGAAAGCTCCGCCCACCTCCTACTTCTTGCAAACAAACCACGATTTTCACCACGCCATTTTGTGCTCCTCGAAAGACTGCGGTAAGTTTCTCTTAATCACTTATTAAACCAAATTTGAGCATTTCAGCAGAAGTAGCATTTTAGAATAACTTTATACTGTTGTTTAACATACACTCCAGCCTGTTTTGTTTCTTAAAATACCGAATTACACCGGGCTAACGTCGAGTTGAAGGCTAGCTAAAATGTGTTAGCAACATTAAGCCAATTAAGGCTAACTAGCTAACGTCTAACTTTAAAGGTCACCTATTATTCAAAATGCACTTTTCCATATCTTTTAAAGGTCTCATATTATGCTCATTTCCAGGTTCATATGTGTATGTTAATGTTCTACTAGAACATGTTTACTTGCTGTAATGTTCAAAAAACCCTCTGTTTTTTTTAGCAGGAGGCCGTTCTCCGTAGTTCTACCGTAACCCATATTTGGCATGGCAAGAATCTGCGACGTCACTGATTCCAGGAAGTCCATGGAAAAGTGCATTTTGCATAATAGGTGACCTTTAAGGATGACAAGTTATTCAAATCCTGAGTTTTTATCGAACAACCTTGCCGTGACGTGGCGGCCATTTTAGGCCATTCGCCATGAAACAGGAAGTTGTTGTAACTCCACTGTACATGGTCCAATCTGCCCCAAATTTCTCAGACATGATAAGGGTCCAGGCCTGACGAAATTAACATGTCAACATTGAGTCACACTCATAGCGCCCCCTACTGGCAACAGGAAATGATATGTTTTATATTTTGATGTACTCCTCCGAGCAGGTTGACCAGATGCACCTCAAATGTGGTCAGAAAAGCCTCAAAACCTCGATGACACTACACACACATATTTCGCATCATATGTTCATCAGAGAGTCCTTGTTCCTCTCCTAAAAAATCTCAGCGATAAAATTCACGTTTTTTGTCAGAAAAGTACTTTGATTACATGTATGTCTCTGGTTAACTCCTATTATAAGCTGTCTGACTGAGTGTACTTAGCAGTGGCCATCACCTTTGATTGCTGCTAGACAGACAGATGATTCACATTAGCCAATCAGGGCAGGCTGACTAAAACACACACACACACACACACTCACACACACACACACACACACACACACACACACACACACACACACACACTGTATTTACTGTGTAACGGACATTTCAGTGAGCCAGCTTGCTCTAAACCAGGGCTTCAATGGATCAGGGCCATAATTAATGTTATTAATTACACCTGTGTAGAAAAGCCCCCAACTCTCATTGTATGATAACAGGAAACTAGTGATTCACCTAGTTTTTCAAAATAAAAGCCCCCAGCTCTTACTGTATGTTAACAGGAAACTATGCTGTTTTGTTCAAAATCAGTCTAACCTGTCTTAAGATGTTTTCTGCCCCTCCCCGCTCCACTCCTCACGGCCCCCCATGAGATGAGGAGGACATGACAAACATTATATATCAGCGTATACAGTAATAGGAGTTCCTCGTCTCCCCTCAAATTCACAAAAGCCAATCACAGCAAATTTAGGCATTTTCAAAACTATGTTAACATTATATATCAGCGAATTGGCCTACAGATAGACCTCACTATGAACCTCAGACAGTCTGAATCTGCTGCTGGTTTTTTGATGCCTGTCGGTTTTTGTTTGGAGACTTCAGCTTCATTATTAAAGCTCGCTTTTATTTATATTTATCTTTCTGCCTGGTCACTCTGCGTTTGGGTCCACCCTTTAAACTCACACCCTGACAATATTAAGTCATAATTATGAGATATTAAGTCATTATTGTGATATATTAAGTCATAATTATGAGATATAAAGTCATTATTATTTAATATTAAGTCATAATCATGAGATTGTGCTCAGAAACATCCAAGATATTGATCTGTTGATTGACAGCCAGATGAACCAATCGGTTGGTGTTCCAGCCTCACTTAAACAGTGGGCGGGACTGAAACAAATATTCACAGCTTCAGATCAATTTCAAAATAAAAGGCAGAGACTGAAACATGAGTTGATATGAATAAAGAAAGCAGCAGAGCTGAAGACATCCTGCAGCTTTCTGAAGGACTCATTCAAGTCCAACAACACAGAAACATGATGTCAGTGAACCGAGTGAGACACAGTCAGTTAAACAAGCAGCGGTTAACAAGGAGACGACACACTGAAACACTAAAATATCATCCAGCACCATTTATGATCAGCACTGTTCCTTCCTCAATGATTGATTACTGAATAACAGAATGGACAGATTCATCAAATATTAATATAATGGTTAGTTACAGCTGTAGTTCAGTCTCCTCTGAACGACTCTCTGCTGATGTCAACACATTTACTTGGAAATGATAAGATCACTCTGACAGCATTAATCTGACAGCAACATCTCAGCCTGACCTGGTTGTCACGGTAACAGAAACCACAGTCCTATAATTAGTAATCTGTCAGCACCTCCAAACCACATGTCAGTTCCACAGAAATGTAGTTCAGAGAAGTATAGATATCATGTGTAAAACTACAGAGAAGTAAGTGATGAGTGAAGCTGCAGGACAGAACACACAGAGCAGACAGACGGTCTACCTGGACATCATGGATCAGCTGTTGGTGCTGCTGCTGCTGCTGTGGAGCTCAGGTAGGACTCTGCTTTAAACATCATGTGTTATTATTCACACATTTTTATACATATATTTCATTTACATTCATATTTTTTTCCACTCTGAGTATGAGCTCTTACCATCGATGCAAACTGAACCGTTTTAAGAACTCCTTTGTGCCCACCTCCATCAACATTTTAAATTTTAAATAATGTTTCTTGAGGCTGAGGGTTGTGCGATAGCGTCATGGTATTTTCTGTTTTTATCTTCTATTTATTCTGTTTTTATATAGATCTTGTGTAATATGAGTAATGTGCAACATACAGCATGTTGTTTGTGGTTTGAGAGGAGAGGAGAGGAGAGGAGAGGAGAGGAGAGGAGAGGAGGGAGAGGAGAGGAGAGGAGAGGAGAGGAGAGGAGAGGAGAGGAGGGAGAGGAGAGGAGAGGAGGGGAGGGGAGAGGAGAGGAGAGGAGGGAGAGGAGAGGAGAGGAGAGGAGGGGAGGAGGGGAGGGGAGAGAAAGAACAACATAAGCGATTGATCACTGTATTGCAATTAGTGCTGTCAAAGTTAACGTGATTTCCAATATTAAATATATACATACATTTGCATAAAGCAGAATATTTGTTCACTCCCATGTTGATAAGAGGATTAAATAATTGAAAAATCTCCCTTTAAGGTACATTCTGAACAGATGAAAAATGTAAGATAAATTTGTGATTAATCGTGATTAATCATGGACAATCATGTGATTAATCCTGATTAAATATTTGAATTGATTGACAGCACTAATTTAAAGGAAAAAAGTGCGTCCCTACGCAGCTGAATATTCAGCGTATAGGGCGGGCCGACACTGATCACCCCCCCACACACATCACATCACATCACAGCAGCTCCACACTCAAAAGAAGAAAAAAAAAAAAGGGAAATGGATGCTGTAAAATCGTACACATTGAAGTTAAAATTAGGAAATTAGGAAAGTCAATCAATTACAATAGTTAATCAAGATTAATCACAAATTAATGGCATATTTTTTTATCTGTTCAAAATGTACCTTAAAGGGAGATTTGTCAAGTATTTAATACTCTTATCAACCTGGGAGTGGACAAATATAATGCTTTATGCAAATATATGTATATATTTATTATTGTAAATCAATTAACAACCCAGAACAATGACAGATATTGTCCAGAAACCCTCACAGGTTCTGCATTTAGCATAAAACAATATGCTCAGATCATAACATGGCAAACTGCAGCCCAACAGGCAACAACAGCTGTCAGTGTGTCAGTGTGCTGACTTGACTATGACTTGCCCCAAACTGCATGTGATTATCATAAAGTGGGCATGTCTGTAAAGGGGAGACTCGTGGGTACCCATAGAACCCATTTTCATTCACATATCTGGAGGTCAGAGGTCAAGGGACCCCTTTGAAAGTGGACATGCCTTTTCCTTATGTTTTCTAGTTTCATATGATACCAGTATCTTTACTCTAGCTTTGAAACTGAGCTGCTACAACCTAAAAATCACAAGTTGTTTTCATGTATTAAAGATATTAATGGCATTAAAAACATATTGCCTTAACGCATTAACTTTGACAGCTATGGTTATAATCTTTCATACGTGATGCTGTTTGTAAGCTGCTCTGATTGATATCAGCCTCAGTGTATCCTGTTCACTCTCCGACAGACAGATCGGAGCTGCATTAAGTTACTGCTGACGATAACACAACATTTCCTGCTGCTGCTGCTTCACATTAAAACAACCTCAACTGGACAGACACAATGAGACTTTTATTGTGAAGCAGCCACAGGAAACCCAACGTATTCATCACTGAGGTCAAAAACGGGAGAGACCATAGACATGTAGATACACATGTATACAGAGACATTCATAAATAGACATTTATACATGTATACATAGACATATATATACATAGACATTTATACATAGACATAATGTTCATATCTAACATGATATTGTGTTTAAAAAATGAAATGTAAGATAAGTATTTAAAACGATGTGTCTAATATTGCACCAATTATTATCACCATTATTTCAGTAAATTCAGATCATAACTGTACTTATGGTCCTGGGGAGATAAGGTGTCCAATTCAGAGACCTTAACATGGGGTCCAAAACTCCAAGTGGGGACTCAAAACCTTTCCCTTTGGGGCCCGTCCTTGGGTCCTAAAAATCAGGGAAAGGGCTCTAAATTAACTAAACTTTACGATGATCGAGGGGGCTGAAAACTGGAGCTTTGGCCCTTTCCCCCTCGGAGTTATGATAATTCAAAGTTTTCTCAATTTTCTGCGCTCTCAGCACAACCCTTCATCTGTCCACCAGATGGCAGGCTCTTTGGGTATTGCCATTGGACGGGGTTGCCCAATGACAATATCTTAATCCCTCGGGTAATGCCATCGGACACCGCCCACCATCCCGACAACATTTGTCCACTTCGCATCCCTTACCGCTGGGTCTTGGGTATGCCAAGTGAACAGAGGCTATATCTTCAAAAGGCCTTGCGCTAGGAGAATGAAACTTCATCAGTAACACCCTTTCCCACAGATGAATAAATGCTGCAAAAATGAAGAAGATCAGAAAAAGTTTATTTTTTACATACTGCAGCTTTAATGTAAAAACATGAAGAAAAGAGAAACTTCATAACATTGAACTGTAATGTACTAGGATGCTGAAATTTTGGCTGTGACACCCTCTCACACACACGAATGGACTTTGTAAACTTGAAGAAGATTGGAACAAGTGCATGTTTGCCACACTTGAAATTATTTCCAACTTTTGGCACGTAGTGTCTAATCTGGTTCCCAAGTGTCTAGATCAGGAGTGTCAAACTCAACTTCATCCCGGGCCACATCAGCATTACGGTTGCCCTCAAAGGGCCGGTTGTAACTGTAAGACTATATAAATATATCTACTCTTTATCGTATTACATAATTGCCTCTGCATTCGATTATCATTGGTTTTAGTAATAACTTAATTAATAACTAGCTCTGAAAGCAGCAGTCTAGGAAAAATAATTGCAAGCAGATATTCAAGTGTACAACTATTGTACAATTTATTTAAAAAATGAGTTCAGTAACAAAAACACATGCTTGTGCATCGATATATATGCATGTACATAGACACAAAAATACCGAATGGGCACACACACTCACATTTCTATGTGTTATTATAACATAGATCCCATGAATTTATGAGATTAAGAAACCCTCATCATTACTCATCCGTCAAAGATCAAAATTTTCAAGTGAATAATAAAGTTCTTTTTTTTTACCATCACAAATATTATCAAGCACAATTTATTGCATTAACTTTGTTTGTCTTTTTGGTCGCAGTTGAGAGGGGCAGAACTATGGTGCAACAAATAAATGTGCTCTGATCTAACGTGCAGTCTGTGGCATATAAACTGTTTGTGTTGCAACAGCTAATCGGCTGAGATCATCTGTGGTAGATAACAGTGATGTGGCATTTTACAAAAACAAGAGACTGCAGTAAACATGTGGCTGCATGAACACACACACATATGAGTACATGAATATACAAAGTAGTATACTAATAAAGTCAAAGTAAAAATAGGGGTTGTTTCAGTTTATAATTATACTGGTCAGGTTCTGGTTGAGGTTACTCAGACATAATGTGGACGAAGTGGGATGTGAGAGTGATGCTGCCTGGCCCTGAACACACCAAGTAGATCTCTACTCACCCTGAGACACCATATTACAAACCATCCTAATCCATGGATCAATCCTTGCACATAACAACAAACACAAAACAAACTAAATGCAAGCACAACTATTAGAATGCACGCATATTACATCGTACCTATTCTTGATTGAAAAACATTTCATGATATTGTAAATACCTGAAGGTTTTACCTATTTGTTTTCTGGCCGGACGACTGACGCCGTTTTCCTGAGTTCAGTCCGTCGATGTCTGGCTTAAGGTCTTGTGCGGTTGCAATCCGTAACAAAGCGTGGAGGTTATCATCGCTGATCCGTGATCTGTGCTTGGTCTTGTTCAGATTCATGATTGAAAACATCTGTTTGCACATGTAGGTGCTTCCAAACATGGACAGGACACGGGCAGCTTGAAGTCGGAGCTGTGGCATCAAAGCAGGGGGGGGGAGACGGTAAAAGTCCTCGATTGCAGCATCCTGTAACTTTGCTCTCAGGCTACCGTTGCATTGAAGTTCTATTAACTCCATCTGAAGGTGATGTGGTGTACTGTGGACGTCGGTGGTGAAAGGATGGGCAAAGATGGGAAAGGTTAAGTGCTGAGCTTTAAAGTCAGAGAAGCGCTGTTCGGATTCATTAATCAACCGGTTCACTTTGGTAGCCAATCGAGTGCATGAAAAAGCACCCGGGACTGAGGTTGAGATGCTCTGACAGACAGGAAAGTGGGCAAGACTATCCTGTTGGAGTTGAGGCTTCCATAGGAGCAGTTTCAGCTGGAACGCTGTGATCGCGTCGTACATCCCCGTTATGACATGTTTGCGGCCCTTCAGCCTCTGGTTCAGTTGGGCGAGATGCTCCGTTATGTCAGACAACATGGCAAAATCACACAGCCAGTTTGGATCTGACAGTTCGAGCAAGAGTTTTCCTATACTTTGCATGAACAGAGCAATTTCATCTGGAAGCTCAAAAGAATCTCTTGAGGACGGCGCTCCTACTCAGCCACCTTACTTCTGTATGGTACAGCACATCTCCTTGTTCCGTGCCCACCTCCTTCACAAATAGTTGGAACTGACGGTGATTCAGGCCCCGCGCCCGAATGAAGTTCACCGTTTTCCTGACTGTGGTCATTACGTTATCCGGTTCCAGAATCTTGCCACACAGAGCTTCTTGGTGGATAATGCAATGGTAAGCTGTCAGAGGTGTGTGGCAGTTACTTTTTTGCATTTTCTCTTTCACAAGACCAACAGAGCCAGTTCTAGTGTTTCTTGACAAGCTGACATTGTTAAAAGCCTATTTCTGGTCAGGGCTCACCTGCTCACATACCTTCAGCATACACTGCTTTAAAAATTTGTCTTCTGTAAAACACTTTGAAGATCGGGCAATTTCTTCAGCCACAATAAAGCTGGCTTTCACTGCTGCATCATTTTTTGCTGCAACATATTCTGTTGAGAATGCAGACTGCCTTTATTTCTTGGACTTTTTGTTGCTTTTCTTGGTGGCTAAGGTTAGCATACTTAGCTCCGTGTTTGGTGTCGAAGTGCCACCTTAAATTGTATCCCTTGGATACTGCCACTGCCTCGTGGCAAAGAAGACATACCGGCTTGTCTCCATTAAGCACAAACATGTATTCGCTTTCCCATCTCTCCTTAAATTGCCTTCCCTCTGGATCAACTTTTATTTTCTTGGACATTTTGGCGACCACATCACTCTGCTAGAGTGCCGCTGCTGGAAACGGCTGATATTGAGACGCTTCAGTACTTCTGTAAAGCGGCATAGAACAGTAGGATAAGCAAATTATATTCTTTGCAAGCTCTCGCGTGCCACATAAAATGAGGTGCCGGGCCAGATTCGGCACCTCATCTTGAGTTTGACACATGTGGTCTAGATACATGAAACTCAGTTATTCATCATGAAAATGACTCCATCTTCACACCTCTAAAGGGTGTTATTAAACGGCTTTGTTGAATACTCGATTCTGATTGGTCAATCACGGCGTTCTGCGGTCTGTTATTTTGTATAGCAGACCGTTGCTATGTAGAACAGACCGTTGCTATGGGCGCAGCTCTGATGTCGGACTCTGGCGGACCGTTTTTGCGTCAAAATATTGATTTCTTCAGTAAGTAGCCGTGTAATAAGCGGGATAATGTACAGCTAGCGGGTCATTGTTGTGAAACAATCCCCTTCAGGGCGATGAGAGACCCCTCCGCTTCGCGTCAGGGATTCTTTTCACAACAATGACCCGCTAGCTGTACATTATCCCTTTCTTAGCAGTGTCAAGTCTGAGACCCCTTGATGAGAATGGGTGATTTTAGACCAAGTTTATTTCTAGAGCTTCTGGGGTGCTGAAACTGAAATATGTTGATCTCCACTCATTCTAGAGCAATACCGTGGTGGTTTCACATCTCTATGTATTTTGTACACTCTGGGGGAAGATGTCCATTTAAAATTACATATGAATGGGGGTTGAAATTAGGGAAAATCCAAATATAAATGTAAATGTAAAAAAATCCAAATTAAAAAAGTTTAAAAAAGTCAAAGAAATAAAAAATAAGAAAAAAATAGTAAAAAAAAGTCAGAATATAGTGTGTCCTGAAAAATAAAAAAAATAAAAATAAATTTAAAAAAGTATAAAAAAGTCAAAATATAGTGTCCTAAAAACGTAAAAAAAATAAAAAAATAAAAAATGTTTAAAAAAAGGGGAAAGTATAGTGTATCCTTAAAATGTAAAAAACAATAAAAAATAAATAAAAAAGGTTTAAAAAAAGGTCAAAGTATAGTATGTCCTAAAATAAGTAAAAAAAATAAAATATAAAATAAAAAAAAGTTTTTTAAAAAAGTCAAAGTATAGAATGTCCTTAAAATGTAAAAAAAACAATAAGTAAAAAATAAAAAAATAAAATAAAAAAGGTTTTAAAAAAAGTCAGAATATAGTACTTCCTAAAAAAGTAAACATAATAAAAAATAAAAAGTTGTCCTAAAAAAGTTTAAAAAAAATAATAATTTATATTAATATTTATATACATTGTAAGTTTTAAAAAAAAGTAGAAAATGGCAAAATATAGTATGTCATTTAGAACCAAAAAAAAAAAAAAAAAGAATAAAAAAGTCTAAATATAGTCTGTCCTAAAAATGTAAAAAAAAAAAAAAGGTTAAAAAAGTCAAAATATAGTATGTCCTAAAAAAGTAAAAAAAGAAAAAAAAGAAAGCGGTTAAAAAAAGTCAAAGTACAGTATGTCCTAAAAAAGTTTAAAAAAAAAAATTAAAAAAAAATTAAAAAAAGTTTTAAAAAAAAAAGTCAAAGTATAGTACGTCCTAAAAATGTAAAAGAAAATTAATAAATAAAAATGTTTTAAAAGTCATAATATAGGATTGTAAGTTTATATATATATATAGTTAGTTTAGATTATATTTATATATATAGTAAGTTTAAAGTATAGTATGTCCTAAAAAAATCAAAAAAATCAAAATAATTTATATTAATATTTATATACATAGTAAGTTTTAAAAAAAGGCAAAAAAGGCAAAATATAGTATTTCATTAAGAACTAAAAAAAAAAAAAAAAGTATAATAAAGTCTAAATGTAGTCTGTCCTAAAAATGTAAAAAAAAACAAAAAACCTCAAAATATAGTATGTCCTAAAAATGTAAAACAAAAAAAAAAAAAAATTCAAAAAGTCAAAGTATGGTATGTCCTAAAAATGTAAAAAATAAATAAATAAATACATAAAAATTTTAAAAAAATGTTAAAAAGTCATCTTATAGTATTGTAAGTTTATATATCTAGTAAGTTTAGATTATATTTATATATATAGTAAGTTTTAAAAAAAAGTTAAAAAAAAAAGGCAAAGTATAGTACGTCATTAACAACTAAAAAAAAAAAAAAAAAAAGTATAAAAAAGTCAAAATATAGTCTGTCTTAAAAATGTAAAAAAAAAAAGAGGTTAAAAAAAGTCAAGGTATAGTATGTCCTTAAAATGTTAAAAACAAAAAAGATAAATAAAAAATAAATAAAAAAGGTTTAAAAAAAGGTCAAAGTACAGTATGTCCTAAAAAAGTAAAAAAAATAAAAAATTATATGAAAAAAGTCAAGGTATAGTATGTCCTAAAAATGTAAAAAAAATAAAAAAAAGATTTTAAAAAAATGTTAAAAAGTCATAATATAGTATTGTAAGTATATATATATATAGTTAGTTTAGATTATATTCATATATATATAGTAAGTTTAAAAAAAAAAAGAAAAAAAAAAGGGGAAAGTATAGTATGTCATAAAAATGTAAAAAAAAAAAAGTCAGAAATAGTATGTCCTAAAAAGTCAAACAAATTAAAAGTTAAAAATAAAATAAAAAAAGTTTTAAAAACGGTCAAAGTATAGTATGTCCTAAAAAATAAAAAAAAATTAAAAATAAAAGAAAACTTTTAAAAAAAGTCAAAATACAGTATGTCCGAAAAATGAAGAAAAAAAAAAAAAAAAAAAAAAAAAAGTCAAAATATAAATTAAATAATGTAATACCATATCTATGCAAGGCCATATCTACAAAGTGCCTTGGGCAAGGAGGCAGAAAGCTACAGGTCTAGTTCCTGGAGGCCTAGGGGCCAACATAGTCAAAGTCCAGCTCCCCAACCATAAAGATGTTATCAATATAGCCTTTGTCCAACTGCCATACTGACTCGTTGAAATCAGTTGAGAAATGTAGATGTTATAGTGCTTTTTATCCCAAAAAACGGCAGCTCCCCCGTTCAATAGTATAGGGTTACAGACCAGTCTTGCCCGGTCCAATATGGCGCCCACGTTGACGTATCGCCGCAACGGTGCATCCCCAAGCTCTTAATTGCATCCACGTTTCCCTCACTTGCGTCTTTTCCTTGCGTCTTAGTCCCTCCCACCAGGGAAGCATGGAGAGACGCAAGGAAACCATGCGGGGAGAGAGGAAACGAGGAAATATGTTTTAAGAGAAATGAGACGTCGTTTCCTCTGAAGCGTCACGTGAAGCGACGTCCGTTTCTGATGACAGCAGCAGCTGATCACATCTGGATCAGCAGTCAGTCGACTTTAACAGCTATAGAGACTTTAGATGGAGTTTGTGTTTGAACTGTACTAATAATACTAATGAAGACACACAGTTGCTATCAGTGGCAGAGCAGCAGTGTTTTCTCTGTGTAGCCTGTTACCTGTTTAACAAACACCTGCACATGAATAACAGCTGCAGTCTGTATTTATACTGTGGACTGAGTCCTGTTTAGAGGCTCAGGAACCATCTCTACTGGCACAATATCTTTATATTATTTATTCATTATTAGTGTCTGTATGTATTGATATTCTGATTGTGAATTCTTTATTTAATAACCTAGAATATGACTATGGTGTCTTTTGAACACTGGACATTATTTATCAGACTGAATGTTTCAGGGAAAATGTAAATGATGTAACTCATATCAAACCCGACGTTTAGGAATTATCAGCCTCACATGTGACTGAATGGAAATGAAGATAAATAATGTAACAGGTGTTTGTTGTTGACAGACAGACTCTCCTTCTCTCTCTGACTTTAATAGTGTCATTAATAAAAGTTAACGGGGGAAATAACAGATCATGAAAAGAAAAATCTTTCTAATAAATGCAGAAAGATGTTTTAGACCCGTTTGTCAGGTTTTATAAACCCCTCTCAGTGACAGGCTGCTTCACTCGCAGTGTGTGAATGAGAGATACTGAAGGACCTTCTGCTGCTGTTCACACCTACAGTTAACACTGTTCACACCTACAATTAACACTGTTCACACCTACAGTTAACACTGTTCAGACCTACAGTTAACACTGTTCACACCAACAGTTAACACTGTTCAGAGCTACAGTTAACACTGTTCACACCTACAGTTAACACTGTTCACACCAACAGTTAAAACTGTTCACACCAACAGTTAACACTGTTCAGAGCTACAGTTA
The DNA here is from genome assembly GCA_916701645.2 of Sebastolobus alascanus. NCBI lineage: Eukaryota > Metazoa > Chordata > Actinopteri > Perciformes > Sebastidae > Sebastolobus > Sebastolobus alascanus. The sequence goes on from CAKAOJ020000571.1 coordinate 67,170, forward strand.
ACACTGTTCACACCTACAGTTAACACTGTTCACACCAACAGTTAAAACTGTTCACACCAACAGTTAACACTGTTCAGAGCTACAGTTAACACTGTTCACACCTACAGTTAACACTGTTCAGAGCTACAGTTAACACTGTTCTGAGCTACAGTTAACACTGTTCACACCTACAGTTAACACTGTTCACACCAACAGTTAAAACTGTTCACACCTACAGTTAACACTGTTCACACCTACAGTTAACACTGTTCAGAGCTACAGTTAACACTGTTCAGAGCTACAGTTAACACTGTTCAAACCTACAGTTAACACTTCACACCTACAGTTAACTATATTCAGAGCTACAGTTAACACTGTTCACACCTACAGTTAACACAGATATTAACTAGATGGTGAATCAGAAAACAACTAAAATATAAAACGTTTAATCTGTGATCTGTCTTCACTCCGTTATAAACCTTCAGCGATGTTGAGAGGTTAAGTTATCAGATCAGTCCGATCGCCGCAGCGTCCAATCAGTAACTGATATCCAATAAGTTGACGTGTCGGTCGGTAAAAGACTTCCGTGAAGGCTGCTCTCGTGTATCCTCACTCCTCGCTCATCGCTCCTCAGAGATCCCTCCTCGCTCCTCGATCCTCGATCCTCCGTGCAAAAATAAGAGCTTTGGGACGGTCTTCAAGAAGGTGCACACAAACAACTTCCGGTTCAAGCGAGGAGCGAGGAGCGTGGAAACGACAAATAAGAGCTTTGGGATGCACCCCAAGTATACATTTCTTTGGGAGATTTCATGACTCGCTGGGCGCGCTTACCCAAAATGCCCTCTCCTACTCTGCCTCTGTTTGGCTATACCCTTCCAGATGTTCCAGGCGTCTGCTAAATGCTTACATTAGCCTACCTATAATGCTAACCAGCGTAATGAACTAGAAATGCCCAAATATTGGCAGTTTAACGAAAATTGATGGTGAATCAAAGCGACTTAATAATGAAATAGCATAAGAAAATTGTAAAAAAAAACTTACCGTTGTTGGTTTGTAGTGGCCAAACGGCGGTACTACAACTTCCGTGTTCGTCACGTGATGCCATTGGGCCGATTTTTAAACGCTTTTTTTTCTACAAAAGAACCTAGATATTGCTACTGATGGACAATACACACCAAGTCACCAGTTGTGACAAATATTATTGTGTGATTAGTTGAAAAATCACACAAAATATCAGTTGTGTAGTGTTATTTTGTGTACAATTTATTTTTTAAATTGGCAAGTTCCTGAGAAATAAAAAGGCAGCTGGCCATAAATAAATTATTTATATAACAGGCAGCATTTATATTTTTTGTATAACTTGAACTTGTTATTCTTGAAGTCACTGAGAATTTAGAAATACTAAACACTTTTTAGTAAAATGTGTTTATTTGTTAAGTTAAGTTAAGCATGAATAAATGTTACCTTTTGCCTTTGTGTTTACATTCTTTGATTTAACTTTTTCAAATATAAAAACTCCATATACACACTTTATTCTGCTTTCATGACATAATTTACCACAACGCCTTTGTTAGTGCACAGCGGACTGGAGTAGATCCTGAAATTAGCACCGCTATGTTCTGAATCCACAATCGTGAAATACTGAAAGATTCACACCCATGTTGATATGCATACTGACGACTAAATGAAGGATTCAGTTTGCAGACTGTAAACACTGAAGTATACTCAAGCAAGACGTATCACATGACTGACGGTCGGGCCGGTCTCAAGGCACCCCGCCAGCGGCTCCGTCACATCTCCAAAAATGTACTTAAAACATTAAATATTTGTGTATTTCTACAGGACTCCAGGCTGAAGAAAATCGCAACTCAACAGGTAAATAAAAAAAGAGAAATAAATAAATAAAGTCAAGTCTCAGTTTAATCTTTTCTTAAATTCAATTCTTTTACTGAAGACTCTCTTGTTTCTGTTCAGAGTCTGTCAGGTTGGTGGGAGGAGACGGTCGCTGTGCAGGAACACTGGAGGTGAAACATCAGGGAGACTGGAGACCAGTGTATGGCTCTGGCTGGACCCTGAAGACAGCAGCTGCTGCCTGCAGAGAGTCGGACTGTGGCTCTGCTGTTTCTGTAGAACAGAGTTGGTCCTCAGTCAGATCTATGTGGTGGATCAGCTCTGTCTGTGTTCAGTCTGGATCTGCTCTGAGGGAGTGTGCAAGATCAAGTTACTCTTACTCCATCCTGGATCTCATCTGCTCAGGTAAGCCCATCAGTGACATCATCTATGACATCATCTATGACATCATCTATGACAATAATGTACCCAGGTTGAAACACACAGACACCAGCTAGAATAGTAGCAGACTGTCTCAGCAGCCATGATGGAGTCTGATGATCTGCTGCCTCCGTAAATCAGCTGCTGAATGCACCAAGATGCAGATTCTCTCCCTGGTTTCCCATCCACCCCCCCGCCTCTCCTATTGACCCTCTTCTAGAGTCTGACCCTTAAAGGCTATAACTGATAAGTTAAGAACAGCCTGGTCTCAGGAAATAGGTGAGGGCAAAGATGATTTGACCTGGGAGGCTGTCCTGGTAAGGTCCACCACTCTTCTATCTGTGCCAGGCACGGGCTGATTCAGTGCCAAATGATCCACAGGACACACTGGAACAGGTGACTGCCCAGAGTCAACCCAAATATTGATCCAACATGTATCCGCTGCCACAGAGACCCTGGAAATCTAATTCCTCTGCTTTGGTCCTGTCCCTCCCTAACTACATATTGTGAATCTGTATATAATACACTCTTTCTGGTGGCTCTATCCCTCTTCAGCCTTCACCTGACGCTTCTTTATCCACCGTCAAACTATTAGTGCACCGTTTTGAAATGCCGCTCCAAATTGACCTTCTTTGGTAAAGCCATGCTCACATTGCAGATAAGACAGACAGAGTTAGATGTGAGGAAACAAAAAGATAATCCTTCTCCCAGTCTGAATATAAATTATATGGTTTTGATCTTTTGGCTTTTAATATTTGTGTTTTGAGCTAACTTAGCTAATCGATGGCATGGAGCGCTCTAAACTTCTCCAGTTAGTCACTGTCAATGAGCAGTGAAAAGATGTGTCCTGATGATGAACTCATGTTGGAACTGTTCTGAGTCCAGTTTGAATCACTGAATTGTTGTTTCATCTCTCCAGACTCTGTCAGGCTGGTGAATGGGACTAGTCTGTGCTCAGGCAGACTGGAGGTGAAGACTAACCAGTCCAACCAGTCCAACCAGTCGTGGTCCTCAGTGTGTGAAGCTAACTTTGACCAGCAGGATGCAGAGGTGGTCTGTAGGCAGCTTGGCTGTGGGGCTCCTTCAGTCCTCCAGGGGGTGATCTATGGAGAAGTGGAGGATCCAATGTGGACCAAAGAGTTCCAGTGTGGAGGAAATGAGTCTGCTCTCCTGGACTGTAGAAGCTCAGACTCAGAGAGAAACACCTGCTCACCTGGCAAAGCTGTTGGACTCACCTGCTCAGGTAGAAGAGGAGCTGCAGCTCTGATCTGGTTCATTTCTGTTCTAATAAAACTCACTTTATTCTTTTACTGACGACTCTCTTGTTTCTGTTCAGAGCCTGTCAGGTTGGTGGGAGGAGACAGTCGCTGTGCAGGAACACTGGAGGTGATACATCAGGGAGACTGGAGACCAGTGAGTTACTATTACTCTGGCTGGACCCTGAAGACAGCAGCTGCTGCCTGCAGAGAGTCAGACTGTGGCTCTGCTGTTTCTGTAGAACAGAGAAAGGAGTCCTCAGGCAGATCTGTGTGGTGGATCAGCTCTTACTGTGTTCAGTCTGGATCTGCTCTGAGGGAGTGTGCAACACCAGGTTCCTCTAACTCCATCCTGAATCTCACCTGCTCAGGTAGGCCCATCAGTGACATCATCTATAACATCATCTATGACAGTAATGTTTCCAGTATGTTCCTTCCTCCGTCACAGTGACAGTCGGTGGTTTCCATTGGACTGAACTGTAAAGTTATCCAGGAAAATGACATCCTAAAGTGTAGAGAACTGTATGACGATCTGTTTTAACATTTAATAGCTCAGCTTGAATATACAGAATTAACATTAGAGATATCTACAACTACATTTTGAATAGTCGTAATCACATTGTGACTAGTCAGAGTTCTTATTCCAGATATCTATAACGTCATTGTGACTAGTCAGAGTTCTTATTCCAGATATCTATAACGTCATTATGACTAGTCATAATTCTAATTCCAGATATCTATAATGTCATCGTGACTAGTCAGAGTTCTTATTCCAGATATCTATAACCTCATTGTGACTAGTCAGAGTTCTTATTCCAGATATCTATAACGTCATTATGACTAGTCAGAATTCTAATTCCAGATATCTAAAACGTCATTGTGACTAGTCAGAGTTCTTATTCCACATATCTATAACCTCATTGTGACTAGTCAGAATTCTAATTCCAGATATCTATAACCTCATTGTGACTAGTCAGAGTTCTTATTCCAGATATCTATAACCTCATTATCACTAGTCAGAGTTCTTATTCCAGATATCTATAATGTCATCGTGACTAGTCAGAGTTCTTATTCCAGATATCTATAACCTCATTGTGACTAGTCAGAGTTCTTATTCCAGATATCTATAACGTCATTATGACTAGTCAGAATTCTAATTCCAGATATCTATAACGTCAATGTGACTAGTCAGAGTTCTTATTCCAGATATCTATAACCTCATTGTGACTAGTCAGAATTCTAATTCCAGATATCTATAACCTCATTGTGACTAGTCAGAGTTCTTATTCCAGATATCTATAACCTCATTATCACTAGTCAGAGTTCTTATTCCAGATATCTATAACCTCATTGTGACTAGTCAGAGTTCTTATTCCAGATATCTATAACCTCATTATGACTAGTCAGAGTTCTTATTCCAGATATCTATAACCTCATTATCACTAGTCAGAGTTCTTATTCCAGATATCTATAACCTCATTGTGACTAGTCGGAGTTCTTATTCCAGATATCTATAACCTCATTATGACTAGTCAGAGTTCTTATTCCAGATATCTATAACCTCATTATGACTAGTCAGAGTTCTTATTCCAGATATCTATAAACTCATTGTGACTAGTCAGAGTTCTTATTCCAGATATCTATAACCTCATTATCACTAGTCAGAGTTCTTATTCCAGATATCTATAACCTCATTGTGACTAGTAAGAGTTCTTATTCCAGATATCTATAACCTCATTATGACTAGTCAGAGTTCTTATTCCAGATATCTATAACCTCATTATCACTAGTCAGAGTTCTTATTCCAGATATCTATAACCTCATTGTGACTAGTCAGAGTTCTTTTTCCAGATATCTATAACCTCATTATGACTAGTCAGAGTTCTTATTCCAGATATCTATAACCTCATTATGACTAGTCAGAGTTCTTATTCCAGATATCTATAACCTCATTGTGACTAGTCAGAGTTCTTATTCCAGATATCTATAATCTCATTGTGACTAGTCAAAACGACAGTTAGAGATATCTGTAATTCAGTTCTGACTATCCTAAATAACAGCTACAGATATATCAAACCTCATTATGACTAGTCAGAGTCGTTGTCATGACGTTACTCATCAAGGCTTCCCATTGGATATAGGCTAAACAAAGCATCTGAACAGTGTCAGCAGAAGCTTTTGCTAACTAGTATATTTCGGTAAAGTGTGAAAGATATGCACAGATTAAAACTTCCCGGATCAATAACTCATAAGAGAAACATAGTTAAAACACCAACGAGGGCTCTTTCTAACCGTAGTAAGGGAGTTGAGGCAACAGGCTTTTAACAAAATGAGACCTTCTTGCCTCGGAGCCGTCATTTTAAAGCCACATCAATTAAATATGACGTGTGGCACATTGTCACGCCTCTTTGATACGTCACAGGTGTCTCTGTTCAAAGTTCTATTTCATTAATTTGTGTGTTATTTTAACTGAATTCTGTATTCACAAATCCAAATTCTTCATGACCATGTCAGACAATATATTTCTTCTATATCTGAATGTACAAACAAAAAAGCTGCCGGAGCATCGAGGATTGAGGAGACGAGGAGACACAAAATCAGGTCCATTTTGTTGAACGGAGGGTCAACAAAACATAGAAAAACGTTTAAACGGAAACGGTGGTGCATTGAACACTCTGTTGTGCTACGCAAATGCACTGCCTTTATAATACGACAGGGTTTGTGCACGTCGCTGCTGATTGGGTAACACCTCTGACACACCCACCAAATGAGAGGAAACGCACCATTTGGAGGAAACACGCCGTTCAACCCGGAAACCGTAGCAAACCAGTGCACATTGTTTTCAGACTGAACGTGCCCCATCTCTCAGCCAATCATTTCTCTGTGTTTACAGACCTGCTGCTTCAGCCCAACATCTCTGGGTCCTCCTCCGTGGACGGGGTCTCCGAGGCCCAGCAGCAGGGGTTTCACGTGCTCTGGGGCTCAACCTTCACCATCAGCTGCTCCGTCCAGCCACAGTACCCAGGAGGCTCCTTCCAGCTCGACTTCACCTCCTGCACCTCAGCCCTCAACTACACCAAGCCAGCTGTCAATCACTCCGCCCACTTCCTGTTTCCTTCTGCAGAGCCCGCCCACCAAGGAAGCTACAGCTGTGTTTATCACGTCTATGTTTTTTCTCATGACTTCTTCTCTGAGAGCCGTCTGATCTCTCTCACCGTCGCAGGTAAGCTGACTGTTTACATGCAGGTTTGGAAAATGTGATCCGAAAGGAGTGAAAATGATCAGCTGACAACAGAGAAGCTTCCATTCTGTAATGAAAGATTTTCATTATTTTTAAAATTAAGGAATTTTCTTATTTCATAGGGATTTTATTTAATTTTCTACTTAAGGAAGTTTCTTTTTTGAAAAGAATTTTACTTTATTTTGTATAGAAGGGATTTTCTTATTTCATAAAAATGTTACTTAATTTTGTACTTTAAGAATTTTCTTATTTCATAAAAATGTTACTTAATTTTGTACTTTAAGAATTTTCTTATTTCATAAAAATGTTACTTAATTTTGTACTTAAGGAATTTTTTTATTTCATAAGAATTGTACTTAATTTTGTAATTAAGGATTTTTTTTATTTCGTAATAATTATCCTTATTTTTTTATTTAACAAGTTTGATGAATTATGTCGGAGCCTACAGAGATCATAGAGATTAAAACATGAATAAAAATTAGAGCTTTATTCTACGTGGAGATGACGTCAATTTAGGACGTCTGCTCACAACTAATTAAAGAGAGAAATGTAGTTCTAGTACTATTTTAGCAAAGTACTTTAAGGGTTATGACATATTCAGTCATAATAAGTCCATGCATGTTGTTGTTTCTGGAATGACACTGTGACTATACTGTCATTGTGTTACACATGTCATACAGTAACCAAACTTATACAAAGTGTGTAAATAATAAATAAAGCAAACAACCTACTGTAGGACAGAGCATGTTTGGTTCTAAACATATCAAAGTCTCACTAAAGTCACGTCAGTTGTATTTCTACAGATTAATCTCAGAGGACTTTAAAATCTGTCCAACAAAGAACAGTCTCCGTCCTCAGAGCCTGGATTCACATAAAGAAGATTCAAGAAGTGATTTTAGATTTCAGGTCACTACAGTTTGTGTTTAAAGGGAGCTGTTGGACTGATGATGTGATGTGATGTGATGTGATGTGATGTGATGTGATGTGATATGATGTGATGACTGTCCATGTGTTTGATCAGATCTAAGGCCTCTTATCATCAGAGCGATCGTCCTGCCGCTGATTCTGCTGTTGGCGAACATTGGCCTTTACTTCTACTGTAAGGTACTGACACACGTCTGTTGTTCAGATCACTGACTGACATGAAGCACTCAGTCTGTGTTTATTGAAGTGAAGAGAGAGGAGTGATGCAGGAAGTCACATCTGTGTGCTGTCATGTGTCTCCAGGCCACCAGGGGGCAGAGGCCAGGCAGACGGGAGAAGGCTGAGCTGGATTATTATAACCTGGGTGTTCCTGCAGCTGAAGGAGGAAGGAGCTCAGGGAGCAGAGTAGCACCTCCAAGGAGCTCATCTCACATCCAGATGGATTTATAACACACAACCCAGCAGCAGCTCATTTTATAGGAATGTTCCCTTTAAACAAGAAGGCTGGATTTATTATATTACATTATATACTATATTTGTCTCACTCTCAACATGAAAACCAACAATGTGTTGGTCTTTTCATACTTTCTGACTTCCTGTCAGAACGTATGTAGCCCATTGGTTCCTACTGAAGATGTAAATCTCTAAAAACACCTCACAAACATAAAGTGTCATTGAAAACTAGACTTGAAAGCATGAATACCAGCAGGAGTCCGACCCAGGCCTATCGGGAACAATGCTATATATTAAATTAAAATAAATGTGAAACATTGATATATATCCTCTAAACTCGGTGTTACCAATGAAATTTGAAGACAACTGAAGAATTAAATCCTGAGATAAGAGTAAAAACATGTCACAGAGCCACCTACTGTTGGATCTGTAGATCTGGAGCACATCCAGGGTTGGTGAACCACATCTACTGCCACGTTGACATCTGTTGGTGTTTGTAATTTGTAATTCAACAATATACAGATAGGATAGGTCTCATTTTGCCAGGTTAACGCCGCGTTACCAGGGTGACGTCGCGGTGGTAAAAGGGGGGGATGTATCTGGGCTGTACTTGATAACTAGAGACGCAAGATGGCAGCAGAGAGCTTGAATCTTAATCATTGGATTTTATGATGCTGTATCCAGTTTGACCCCCTTTGACCACAATGTAAGAATTTGGCTATTTTTTGTACATAAGGAGTTTACTTAATTTTGCTTTTCAAAAATGTACTTAATTTCTATGAATTTGACTTACTTTTGTATTGAAGGAATTTACTAAATTTTGTATTTTGGGAATTTACTTAATTCATAAGAATTTTCTTAATGTTGTACTTAACAAATTTACACAAATTTATTATTGTATATTTTACTTTTACTACTTTTTTTCTAATGAAGGATTTTGCTTATTTCATAAGAATCTCACTTAATGTTGTAATCAAGGATTTTGATGATTTTTATAATTAAGTAATGTACTTATTTTTTAAAGAATTTTACTTAATTTTTTAATTAAGGAATTTTCTTATTTCATAAGAATTTCACTTAATTTTATTTCAGTAGAATTTGGCTAATTTTTGTACATAAGGAGTTTACTTAATTTTGCACTTAAAAAATGTACTTAATTTCTATGAATTTTACTTAATTTTGTATTTAAGGAATTTACCAAATTTTGTATTTTGGGATTTTACTTAATTCATAAGAATGTTCTTAATGTTGTACTTAACAAATTTACACAAATTTATGAGTAATTAATGTACTTATTTAAGAATTTTACTTAATTTTGTAATTAGGGAATTTTCTTATTACATAAGAATTTTACTTAATTTTATTTCAGTAGAATTTGGATAATTTTTGTACATAGGGAGTTTACTTAATTTTTCACTTAAAGAATGTACTTAATTTCTATGAATTTTACTTACTTTTGTATTTAAGGAATTTACCGAATTTTGTACTTTGGGAATTTTCTTAATGTTGTACTTAACAAATTTAAACAAATTTATAATTGAGGATTTTACTTTTAGTACTTTTTTCTAATGAAGGATTTTGCTTATTTCATAAGAATTTCACTTAATGTTGTAATAAAGGATTTTGCAAATTTTCATGATGAAGTACTTATTTTTTTAAGAATTCTATTTAATTTTGTGATTAAGGAATTTTCTTATTACATAAGAATTGTACTTAATTTGATTTCAGTAGAATTTGGCAAATTTTTTTACTCAATAATTTTCCTTATTTTTGAATTTAAGAATTTTGAATCATTCTGTAGTTCAGCAACTTGCTTTTCATAATTGAGGAATTTTCTTTATTCAAAAGAATTTTGCTTAATATTATACAAAAGGAATGTACTTAAAGATATTTACTTAATTTCTATGAATTTTACTTAATTTTGTATTTAAGGAATTTACCTAATTTTGTACTTTTGGAATTTACTTAAAGTGGCAGTAGGCAGTATATATTCGGCATCATTGGGCAAAAACTCCATAATAACCTTTCAGCATATTGTAATTCAAGTGTTCTTAAAGAACACTAGACTTCTGCTCCTCCTCATGTCTCTGTTTTCAGGCTTTAGAAAATCTAGCACGTGACGAGAGACTTTGGTCATGTGACCAGAACTTGGCTTCCTTCACCAGATTTTACAATGGCGGCCGCATCACAAACTTTCTCATTTTACAGCTAAACAGTAACTACAAGATGATTCTGAGAACATCTGAGGAGAGAAATAGTCATTACAGTAACAGAATATTGATTCATATTTGATCAGCGCTGCCTAGTTTGACCGTTTGGTCGGAGATTGTGAGTGATTGACAGCCGGCTCTCATAGACGGCAGCTGGACAGCGGACCTTGTTTTCCTCCGGTGGGTGAAATCCTTCAGATACCGTTAGGAGCATCGGAGGACACAGTAGAACACAGAGGAACATGATTTTTTTCAGGTTCCCTATTTCATGTACTACTTTCACGATATAGCGACCCTTTCTAAAAATAACTTTTTTAAATCATATTTGCTCCAATCTCACCTACTTCAGCTTTAATGTTGTACTTGAAAAATTAACAGAAATGTTCTAATTCAGGGTTTTATTATTTCATAAGAATTTAACATAATGTTGTAATCAAGAATTTTGCACATTTTCATAATCAAGTAATTTACTTATTTCATAAGAATGTTACTTAATTTTATTTCATTCGAATTTTGCTTAATTTTGCACTTAAATAATTAACTTAATTTCTATGAATTTTACTTAATTGTATTTAATTAATTCACCTAATTTTGTACTTTGGGAATTTCCTTATTTCATAAGAGTTTTCTTAATGTTGTACTTAACAAATTAACACAAATTTGTAATTCAGGGTTTTACTTATTTTCATAAGAATTTCACTTAATAATATAATCTATTAATTAATACATAATTAATCAAATTTTTAAAAGACTATTACTTAATTTTATTTTAGTAGAATTTGGCATATTTTTGTATTTTAGAATTTTGATTCATTCTGTAGTTCAGGAACTTGCTTTTTATAATTGAGGAATTTTCTTTATTCAAAAGAATTTTGCTTAATTTTTAATTAAGAGTTTTGTACTTGGATTTTGATACAAAATATCCTCATAACCAAGCAATAATCTAATCTAATATATACAAATATGAACACATACTGTATGTAGCAGGAGTCTTCAGAGATCATAGAGGTTAAAACATGAATGAAAATTTTGGGGTTTATTCTACGTGGAAATGACGTCACTTTAGAACGCACATACTTGGATTGCACAGAGAAATGTAGTACTAGTACTACTTAAGTAAAGTACTTTTAAGGGTTGTTGAAGTCGGATCAGTCGGGTTCATCAGAAGGAGGTTTTTTGACTCACCTGCGCAGATTTGCGTCCAAATATTCAGTTTTCATGTCACCATTGTTGCTGTTGGATCAGGACTCAGGTTTGCTGGGAGCTTCAATACACAGAGAGCACTACTAACCATTTTGTGGTCAAAAGCAAGATGACCGTCACAGAGCAGACACGACGTGCGACTCGTCTACCGTCTACACTTTCTAAACCTCCCAGGCAGCTAAAAACCTCAACTTTCTCTCAACGACTGATGCTCGTCATCGCTTTAATAACGTGTCTTGTTATAGGCCAAACACGATATTGCTCTCTTGCTAAAATAGTGACACAATCTACCTCCCAGCAGCGAGAAGTCAATATCTACTCTTCACCAGACTGCTAAACAATGACCGCGCTACAGCTCCCTTTACTAAAAACAAAGAAGGTAACCCATCTGACACCTACCGGAGCCTTGCCCAGATTGCCGTCGTCTTACTCCTTGCTGGAGATGTGGAATTAAATCCCGAACCACAACCTGCCAGCTCGACCCATCTGGACGCTACGTTGCTAGCCATGAAACAACTAGCAACCTATGCTAGCAGAGGGCAAATAAACCTGGCAACACTGCCTGCTCTCCCCTGGCTACTTCTATCAACCCAGCTACCACAGCTTACAGATGTACAACAGCTGGTTCAATTACAACAAGCCCAGCTAACCCAGCCAACGCAGCTACCTGGCCAGCCATGCTACACCTACCTCCTCCGGTGCTCCAGCGGCTAACCGGACTAGCAGCGGGACCTGGTTGCAGCAAACGCCCGACTTCTATGATTACCAGCAGGTCCGTGCCTACAATTCAAAGTCCAGCAGCTGATGGAGACGCAGAGCATCCACTCTGGCGTTGCAGCGGACCCCCATCATCGGTGGAAATCAGTGGATCTGTGTCTAAGGCTCAAAACTTAGTAAGGTACGATCAGAAGCTTCCCCCTAGCATCGCAAGCTAATTTATGCGGGGCATCCAGCATCCAGGCTGCTGCGGCCCCTCGAATGTAAACATCAGTGGCCCCGCCCCTGTAGAGGCTGGTTTTCCAGACCCGGTCCGGAGGAGTCCAGAACACCCGCTCTCCCTCTTAATTAAATCTGGTTCAGGTTGTATCAATAGCTTTAAAAATAGTTCAAAGTTGGTTAAAGGTGTCCACGCAGGGTGCCCAATGAATCACTGGAGAGGATCAGGTCCGTTACAATAAGCAGAGTTTATTGTTTAAAGACAGCAAACAACATAACTGGAGTCGTCCCGGGGTACAGACTGGCAAACAATGCAAAAGGTGCGGTCTTTATAGTGTTCCCCAGGGGCAACAGCCCCTCCCTTGGTCTGACCAATGACCTAGGTTTGACCTAGGTTTGATTTTAATGATCAGACATGAAATCATTTGTTCATGGAAAAAATGGGGACTTTCCAAAATTGGTGACCTTGAAGTTTTTATAAATATCGCTAACTACAGATCCTTATCAGTCCAGGTGCCTGTGTTGCCTAACCTAGTTTCGATTTACTAACCATCTTTCAATACAGTGGAAAAAACCTCTGACCTACAAGAGGAGGAGGTGCTGCTCATCCTTCCTCCAAGCTTGTGTGTCTGGCAGCTGTCAAAAATGTGCCCTCATGGGACCATGCCTTTTCTGCCAGTCTGAGGCCCAAACAGACACAGAGTTTCAAACGGCCCCAGATAGAAACAGAGAGTTTCAAACGGCCCAAACCAGGCATAGAGATTTACAATACTGAATATACACCTTAAACAAGATTATAGGACCCTTATTTTATACTTACTGATCAACAGATAGAAATAGAAACAGTACATATCATTATTGATTACTGATATGAACATCACACCTCATTATTGATTATTAAACCAAAAGTTTTGCCTCAACACCCCCTCGTCTTCAGTGCCAGCAGTGAGACACTCAGGCCGCTCTGGTAAGCCTGTCACTAGTAGTCTTAAACCAGATGTTAAGCTTGTAATCCTAAAACAACAACAGACTAAACTACTGCAGACTGTAAACCATGCTAGGGTTCTCTGGGATCCCACGGTTAAACCGAAAGGGATCTTTGGTTGGCACATTAAAGATGGGGTCTGCGATTTATCCAGTATACACTTTTTGTTATATTGGTTGAAATGGTCTTTACACCCCGACAGCAATCCGTTTCTTATGAGCACTGAAAAAAGACCGGAAAAGATCCGTCATCTGTAGCTGCTGTAATCCTGTAAAAACGTCTCCCAGTCAGTAAAAATGGTCCCGGTTGTAAGGAACCAATCAGAAGCCTCCCTGCCTCCCTGCTCGTACTCTAGCCTCAGCGTGCACCAGCGTGAACTCAAAGCGCGTGTCCGCCGCACGTTCACTGGAGAGTGGAAGAGAAAACTCAGCTCTTAAAACACCGGACAACGAGAACGAACTCGTACCACTATTACCATATTATCGAAAAATACAACTTTGATTTAGTTGTTTATGTTCTGTTAGTTTACTTTATAAGATACTGCAGGTTTAAACTATTTATTCTAACAGCTCAAAGTGAAGTCAGACAAACAGGATCATCAACGAGGGGAGACGGCGGATATAAAACATCGATCCACAACATTTACGTTACTCAAACTGCTTTTTCAGTTACAGAAACAAACGAGTGGACTGATCTCCCTCCAGATATTAGAGTAATGTTAAAAAGGGTCGTGTTGTCTCAGCAGGTATCTCTCTCTGTCCCTCCCCTCTCTGCTGCTCTGTGGCCGGCTCTCCAGCGAGCTGCTGCTACCCCCCCCCCTCCGTCAACCAGGAAATAAAGCCCCTCGTCTACGAGACCGGTCTCTTGAGAGCGCTCCAGCTCATAGCGGGGTCTGTGTGAGTGAATGCCCGGGTGGAGAGGTGGCGATCCCGGCAGCAGCTAGCTAGCTGTGCCGGCAGTTTGTGGAGCTTCTAAACTCCGACAACAGTGGAGAAAATGTTTGATTCGCCATCTAACATCGTAAAACTGTCAATATTCTAAATCTACACCGTTGATTTCTCGCCTCAACATTTTTCAGAAGTGAATTTAGTGATGAAATAGCTACGAAAAATGTGAAGTAGTTATGATGCGGCGGTGCTCGTGCATGTGTGTGGGGGGCGTTGCCTTATAAGGAGTTTCGAGGGGAGGGGGGGGGCTTAGACGGAGCTCCTGAGGCGATGCGACTTTCAAATTATGGTAGTTTTCCAAGATCGCAGACCCCAGCTTTAATGTCAGAAGCATCATATCTAAGACAGAACAAATTGAAAAGTCTGATTCAAATCTTGATTACTTAGGTTTATCAGAGACTTGGCTAACTCCAACAATTCCCTCAGGTGTCATTAATATTCCTGGATACAATATCTGTAGGAGAGACCGTACCCATAGTAAAGGTGGGGGCGTCTTACTGTATATCAAAAACAACATACAATGTAAACAAATCGATCTTCCTAAAAACACCCTTGAATGTGTTGGAGTTACTGTCATTCTCTCTCCTGAAATGTCTTTCAATATTGTTATATTATATAGGCCACCCAATGAAAATGATGTGTTTTTTGACAATTTGTCTGCGGTTCTGAAGGCCTGTGATAACAACGAGACCCTTCTATTGGGGGACTTCAACCTAAATTGGCTCGACAAAACACGCCGCAAGAAATTAAAAACTATATCAAATAAATTCCAACTAACACAATTAATCACCAGCCCAACAAGAATAACAAAATCCTCCAAAACACTGTTGGACCTAATATTCACAAATAAAAGTGATCGTATTTCTAAGACTTACAACTTAATCACAGGCATTTCAGACCACAACCTTACATCGGTGTCAAGACAACTTTGTAAATCGAGATATAGAACCCAAAACAAATCAAAAGGGTTTACCCAAACTTCATTCATACCAAAGAAAGACCTAGTGCACTTAGAAAACGGACTAAAACTTATAAATTGGGATGGTATAACAAGTGAGTTAAACTGTGAGCAGGTATGTGATGCTCTTCAAACTGCCATCTGCCAGCTCCTATCCAAATTCACCAGAGTAGGGCCTGCTAAACATAAACGAAGACAGCCTTTACCATGGTTTAATGAGAAGCTGTGGCACCTTATGAAAGAGAGAGATGCAGCTCTTAAAAAATCCCCTTAACAGGTCTGGATACAGACCGGCTGGTCTTTAAAAGTTTTAGGAATAAAGTAACAAGGCAGCTCAGAAAATCCAGGGCAGATTACTTTTTAGACCTAATAAAGCAGATTAAAGGAAACAGTGAAGCTCTCTGGAAACGCATCCATCAACTCTCGGGTAAAGAACAAGACGGGAGCGAATCTATAGAGCTCAATATAAATAGTGGTCCTACTATGACCATAGGATCCCATACTGTACTAAAGGATAGTCTGGAGGTCGCAACCGGTCTTAACAATTATTTTATTGATTCTGTGTCTGAATTAAGCAAAAACATTATTTAATATCGATTCCCCCGCTATCCCATTGGCTCTGACGCCTGAAACCCACCCGCTAAGCTTCACTCATACAAATGATGCCATGGTTAAGAATATTCTTGCGTCCTTGACACACTCTAGAGCAAAGGATACCTGGGGACTCGATCCTCTTTTTCTTAAAAAACATAAGAATGTATTAGCCATGCCGATAGCGAATATGATAAATAAATCCGTTGATGAATGTTTATTTCCCTCCACATTGAAAACGGCCATTGTAACACCTGTCTTTAAATCAGGTGACCGTCAGGAAATCAGCAACTATAGGCCTATTAGTACCCGCCATATCCAAAGCTAGTGAAACAGTTGTTGCCGAGCAGCTCACAGATCACTTTGACAAAAAAAACGTATTAAATCTCATGCAATTTGGCTTTAGAAAAAATCATTCCACAGAAACGGCCTGTTGTTATTTCATCAAGGCCAGTCTCGACAAGGGGGGGGTTTTAGGGGCCGTCTTTTTAGATCTTCGCAAGGGTTTTGATACGGTGAACCACTCTGTCCTTCTCTCCAAATTGTCAAATTTTAAACTCTCTGCCAATGTGTTAAAATGGTTACAGTCATACCTGGCTAATCGCTTCCAAAGTGTCAGGATTAAGGACAAAATATCTCCATTGAGAGCCTGTAACATGGGAGTGCCACAAGGCTCAATTCTTGGCCCGCTACTCTTCAGCACTTACATCAACGACCTCCCCACAGTCTGTGATGATGTGGAGACCATGATGTATGCTGGTGACACTGTAATATTTACACATGAGAAAGATGCTGACGTTGTTGCAGCCAAACGATCAGCGACATTGGAAAAAGTAACAGAGTGGCTGAATTTATCATGTCTAACTTTAAATACGGAGAAGACTGTAGCTAGGTTCTTTTCTAAACGTAGAAATCAGAATGTACATCCCAACGTTTATGTAGGTGGGCAAGCAATAAAAAACGTTGATGAGTTCAAATACTTAGGGGTCATTTTAGATTTCACTCTGACCTTCAAAAAGCATATCAAAAACATGTGTCATATTTTAAAATATAATATTGCCAATTTCCGTCACATTAAAAACTCATTGACAACTGAAGCTGCCAAGACCTACCTAAACGCCATGATTCTATCCTACATTCAATATTGCATATCATGTTGGTCACAGGCAAATAAAACTGTATTAAACCCAATAAGATCGCTCTATGGACAAGCTCTGAAGGTCCTGGATCGGAAACCGAGCCAGGACCACCACTGTAACAAACTCTCCAAATATAAACTGTGAAGCTTTGACAACCTCATCACATTCTTTAACATCCGGCTGACTCAAAAGATAATAAACAATGCTGCCCCTCCCCCATTGAAGAACTTTGTACAGCCCCGCTCTGCACTGACAATCAGATCCTCAAGATCTACTTCCAGGGGTGACTGCAATATCCCTAAGAGAAGCTCCTCATTCGCCCAATCAGCATATTCCTGGAAAACTGTTAAAGACTGGAACAGTTTACCCGACAATCTGAAAAGCATAACAGACTTTCTAAGCTTCTCCCGTAACCTGAAATCTTGGTTTCTGAACAACCAAGACTGCCAGCACTAAATATCAAATCAGTCTTTCTCTTACTTTAGTATGTGGGGGGCAGGGCCCTCTCACTGTGAATGACTTATGGTTTATATATCTTCATGTTTTTCATGTTTTTTATATTTTTGTTTTTACATATTTTATGTTTTTAGTATTTTATGGTTTAAATGTTATGTATTTTATATTTTGATGTATTTCATGTTTTTGATGTATTTTATGTTTTTATGTATTTCATGATTTTGATTTATTTTATGTTTTTAATGTATTGTATGTGTTTTTGATATATGTTATGGTTTATATATCTTTATGTATTTCATGTTTTTGATGTATTTTATATTGTTGATGTTTTTATCTGTGGCTGTTTTATTTTGTACAAAATTCAACCCGTTTAGATTAATTCTACATTGATGTGGCACAGGTTGTCCCACATCAACACATCTCAGCCCCCCAGCCCCATGACACACTTTATACTAGGCAGGGGGTATTTTTACTGTATGTATTTGTGATAATGCTGCTTGACTGAAGTCTGTCATATTTATTATTGTGTTATATGTATTTATTGTATGTTGGATTGTACTTGAAACTGTGATGTTATATTGTGATCCTGTTGTGATGTTATGTAGTGTGTCTATTGTGTCTATTGTGTCTATTGTGTCTGTGTTTAGGACTACAGATGGAAATAAGCTTCCCTGCTAAATCTGGTGCACCCAGCTTTTTGTTTCTATGTAAACAATTAATGTCTGTGCACACAGTCCTTTTAAACCAATAAAATAAATAAATAAATGTTAGCGTGAAAACAGCTGCAGCTCTTCTCTAAGGAATGCTCTGGTTTCCATGGAAACGATCAAAGATCACATAGAAAAGCCTAAATGTGTGTGATCTGGTTAAAGAGACAGTTCACAGATACAGGTTTGGACCAACTGTTTGGAGAAACGCACTTCCTGTTTTACAGATGTTGAGGATGATTCTAGAAACGAACCAAAGCGACTGAGAAAAGCTGTGAAACTCCTCTCAAACTGGACTAAAACACAAAGGAACTGGAAGTTCAATCAGATAACACGAGCACACATTAAAGTGAGCTAAGGCTAACGCTAGCAGTTAGCCACACAGCAGCAGGCCGAAGCTAAGAGCGGCTAATTAGCTGGTTAGCATCGGAGCTAGCCCAGCGTGCTAACGCTATATTCGCTTTGATTTCCGGGTCAAAGAAACATTATTAAAGTGTTTACCTGAGTGTGTGCGGGTTCACCTGGAGCTCTGCCGCCTCAAAACGGACAAATATGCTCGTCAGCTAACGCAACAACTATCCTGCCGCCAGCCGGACTCTGTTGTCCTGGTCTCACTCTGATTCTGTGCAAATCCGTGTTCTCGCGGTTACTTACATAAACGTAATATACATATACGCCGCATTGGACGCTTCAGCCCGTTACGACGATACGTCAAGGTGGGCGCCATATTGGACCGGGCAAGACCGGCCTGTAACCCTATACTAGTGAACGGGGGAGCTGCCGTTCTTCTGGATAAAAAGCACTATAACGACTACATTTTTCCACCGATTTCAACGAGTCGTTATTATATTAAAGGGTTTATGATCTACGTGGAGTAGACACATAAAGTTTTGTTCCAAGTTACTTAGAATCTGGATAGTTGAGCTCCAATCGCTGCTAGACACTCAGCAGACGAGTGTGTACCGTAGGCTGACATGAACTGAATTACTGACCTGATAGAAAATAATTCATTTATCAGAAGGAATTGTTAAAAACTCACGTTTGTAAAGTACGGCTTTGGCTTATTTTCCTTGGTTAAGGTTAATACTGTACTTGTAGAGAGGTCCCTATATAATATCATATGTAAGGGATAATGTACAGCGAGCCGGTCATTGTTGTGAAAGAATCCCCGACAGGGCGATGCAGTCTCTCATCGCCCTGAAGGGGATTCTTTCACAACATTATTATTACACGGCTACTTACTGAAGAAATCAATATTTTGACGCAAAAACGGTCCGCCAGAGTCCGACATCAGAGCTGCGCCCGTAGCAACGGTCTGATATACATAGCAACGGTCTGTAATACAGAAATAACAGACCGTGATTGTGATTCTGATTGACCAATCAGAATTGAGTATTCAACACAGCCGTGTAATAAAATATGATATAATATAATATAACATAACATAACATAACATAATAAAATATAATATAATACAATGTACAAATGTGTGTGAAATGTCTTCCTCCTTTTAGAGATCATGCTTTCAGTCTATAGGCTGCCACTTACACTGCTACTGATATTACTATTATGTTAATTTTCAGGCACCTTATCAATATTATACTAATAAGACCAATCAAAATAACAGGCAAATAGTAGTATATACATAAATAATGGTAACAAAAAATAATAGTATAATAATATTAGTTATGATCTGGATATATTGAAATAATGGTGATAATACAGAAATTCTTAAAAAAAATAATAATAATCTAATGCGTAATCTAAGCGTAATTTTGAATGATTGGTTTCACACATTACACTGGAAACACTGGCATGTTGCCTTAAGGAGCGTCCACTGTACTACCTAAATTTAGCTGGGCAAAAAGATACTATTCCATTTTAAAAGTAATACTAATATTTATTAAAAAAATTGTGATAAGTCTGTATTTCATTCCACAAAAAATATCTGAACTGTCATTTTTGTTTTATATCATAATCTCATTAGAGTCAGGGCAGCGTAACTGCATAGATAACTTGCATTATTTTTGGCTGTATTATCAGTTTTCATCAGTTACCATAACCATCTATAACGGCGGTTATAATACATTTATATTTAGTTTAACTTTCGTATCTCACACATATGACAACCACCAACAGGGTTTTGATCAACAGTTGTAAACTTCAGAGTTACTAACCAACTCCAAAGTTGAGCCTTTCTGGCATCATTGCTGAAGATTCTCTGGAAATGCTGGATTTTGCAGTAAATATCTACAGTAAATATCAGCAGAAGACACATAATTACAGACAAAATCTCCTTTATCAAAATAGTGTTTTTTTCCCCACAACAGTCAGATGCATCACGTTTCCATGTCTCTGTGGTTCCTCCTCATGGACTGAAGGAAGAACTGAAGTAGTCCAAGTTGGCCCAAAGATGGCGCTCACACCAAAGTAGTGAGGTCACAGTTCCCCACGGCAGACCTTTGGTGATTAACAGCAGTTCTTAACAACAAATAACACATTTCCAAATGAAGTTTCATGATCAAGCAGCACCGTCTGTAACTAAAGACAGAAAAAGATGTTTGTTGATCACATATAAACTAAGCGTTATGATTAGAAAACAATTTTGTTTATCTCTTGCCTCTTGTTGAAGCTACTGTCAGTGGTTTGATGCAACAGACACAACCTCTGTGTTTACCCGTAGACATTAAATTCATTGAATACATCTGCTATATGATATTTGTCTGTTAGATCCAGGGTCTGAAATTAACCTTTTTCCTCACCTGCCACTGTAGCAGGTCACTGAACATTTCTACCGGCCACTTCTGAAATCTAGGTAGAACTCTTTAAAATGGTAAACGCTGAGTCAGTGGTACCAGACCGTAGAATTATGGAATATAGCTTGCTAGCTTGCTAAATTGTTAGCCTCTGTGGCTTCTAGACACCGACAGTAACGTTAATATTGCTGTTGCTTAGCAGCGGTGTTCTCACGACTCAACCACTTGAACGCCACGCATATCGTGTACACGACTTCCCGTGTTTTCAATACAGCCAACACACTGAGGTGCACATTATTTACAAGAATGGGAAGAAGGGATAGCACGGCAATAACCAGGTTGAGGCTGGGTCACCGTGGACTAAATCATGTGCTGGCACTGGTTGGTAAGCACCCAAATGTAAAGTACATCTGTGGAGAGGCAGAGACTGTGAGTCATGTTCTGATGGACTGTTCCAGATATCAAGCAGAAAGAAGCCTCATGGAGGCAGAACTGTCAAAAAATGGCATCACAGAACACTCGTTAAAATCAATACTCAGCACGGAGAACAGCGAAACAACCAGCTGACCTTACTGACGACGTGCAACGCCGTTTTGTGTTCGTCATGGAATGCGCTCCAATGTCAGTTCCGTGCGACTACCGGTAAAAACATTTACTTGTAAACTGCTCAAACTGACATTTAATTTATTCTACTTCATTGTCATACAGACGTCAACAACATAAAGTAAGTAGATTGTATTTAGGATCAAATATACCCTTGTCTAGACTAGTAAACGGTAGACATGTTCATTAGATTGTGTATATATATATATATATATATATATATATATATAATGTTTTACCCCTTATCAGGAGCTATAGCCCCATCATTTATTATATCTTCAACTGACTTAACAGTGTGTAACCCCCTCACCAAAGGCTCGTGATATGAGGAACACTTTACACAGTACTCAATATAGTGTTAAGCCCCTTTAAACTCCAGTACATGGCAAGATGGTGAGAGAGACATCTCAATGTAAAATAAACCAGTCTAGGGTAAACTATGACTCTCACTCCCTTTAATATCTAATGACAGGCTAAGGGAATGATCCTATTTTAGATAACAATATACTTGGAAAATAGGAAGTAACTCATTCAGTCACACAGCTTATAATGAGAATAACAACACACACAGTATCTCAGCTTCAACCTTGTATTGACTGAATGCAGGTATTCACACATAAAATACAGGACCACACAATATGAAAATAAAATAGAAACCAAACAGAAAGACCCGGGGAATCTATGTTAACCTGAGTGCACTCTTTGTTTTAGTTTGTTTTCTAAGCAAGCTTGCATTAAGGTACGTTGGCGCGTTTAATGTTGGAGCTCATGAAGAAACAAAGCAGCAGTGATGTTACCTCCTTGTTTGTAGAGTGAAAGCAGCTCCTACCGCGTCCGTGGAAATCACCTGCCTCTTGATCCGCAGCAGCGATGAAGCGCAGGTGACGCCAGGCCGTCTCTCGGTCTGCAGCAGCCCAGCAGAGACGAAGAGCAGCAAACACAGTCTCACCAGAGCTGAGCAAACGTCCATCTCTTAATTACCCAGAGTTCAACAGGTAATCAAAACTCCTCCCGGGTCATTAATAAACAAGCCTGTGTGAAACATCTTGAAAACGTACATAAACTGTAAATCATTAAACCACTGTCTGAACAGAGTGATATATAATTAGTTGAATGATAATTCGTATTACAAATGCACAAAGCATTTCAATACAGTGCACCTTAACAGAATAAAAGTTATGCATCTTATAAATAATTGGCAATAACCCACATATTTCAGATGATAGAGGAATGCAAAATAACTGATGTAAATTGGGTTATTACATAAACAAATAAGTAAGTTGCAAATATTAAACTGAGTAGAGATTGTCAAGTGTGAGTGTATTGTAACAGCACACTTGAGGTGTCTACCGTAACTAGCCTAACGTTCCAGTATGTGACATCATTAAAGGATGATGACATCACAATTCATGAAAGAATATGTTTGAAGATTCTAAATAAACTTTCCAGAATGTGACATCATTAAAGGATGATGACATCACAATACATGAAAGAATATGTTTGAAGATTCTAAATAAACTTTCCAGAATGTGACATCATTGAAGGATGATGACATCACAAAACATGAAAGAATATTAGTGAACATTCTAAATAAACTTTCCAGTATGTGACATCATTAAAGGATGATGACATAAGTATTCATGAAAGAATATGTATGAACATTCTCAATAAACTTTCCAGTATGTGACATCATTAAAGGATGATGACATCAATATTCATGAAAGAATATGTTTGAACATTCTAAATAAACTTTCCAGAATGTGACATCATTGAAGGATGATGACATCACTGTAATACATGAAATAATATGAGTGAACGTTCAAAATAAACTTTCCAGAATGTGAATCATTGAAGGATGATGACATCACTGTAATATATGAAAGAATATGTATGAACATTCTAAATAAACTTTCCAGAATGTGACATCATTGAAGGATGATGACATCACTGTAATATATGAAAGAATATGTTTGAAGATTCTAAATAAACTTTCCAGAATGTGACATCATTAAACGATGATGACATCACTGTATTACATGAAAGAACATGTTTGAAGATTCTAAATAAACTTTCCAGAATGTGACATCATTAAACGATGATGACATCACTGTAATATATGAAAGAATATGTATGAACATTCTAAATAAACTTTCCAGAATGTGAATCATTGAAGGATGATGACATCACTGTAATATATGAAAGAATATGTATGAACATTCTAAATAAACTTTCCAGAATGTGACATCATTGAAGGATGATGACATCACTGTATTACATGAAAGAATATGAGTGAACATTCGAAATGGCATACTGACAACTACATTTAAAAATGTATTTAACATTCTTCATCCATTAGTAAAGATGTTTTTCAAAGGTAGAAATTTGGAACTCAGTTCGGTTTCATTAAAATTTTATTAGATTTTTTTTTTTTTTTTAAAAGTTAAAAAATAAATAAATACAGATTAAAACCAACCATATTCTTTAAATGAAGCATTATTTTGAAAAACAAATAAGTAAGTTGCAAATATTCAACTGAGTAGAGATTGTCAAGTGTGATCGTATTGTAACAGCACACTTGAGGTGTCTACCCTATCTAGCCTAACGTTCCAGTATGTGACATCATTGAAGGATGATGAAATCACAATACATGAAAGAATATGTTTGAAGATTCTAAATAAACTTTCCAGAATGTGACATCATTAAAGGATGATGACATCACAATACATGAAAGAATATGTTTGAAGATTCTCAATAAACTTTCCAGAATGTGACATCATTGAAAGATGATGACATCACAATACATGAAAGAATATGAGTGAACATTCTAAATAAACTTTCCAGTATGTGACATCATTAAAGGATGATGACATCAATATTCATGAAAGAATATGTATGAACATTCTAAATAAACTTTCCAGTATGTGACATCATTAAAGGATGATGACATCACAATACATGAAAGAATATGTTTGAAGATTCTAAATAAACTTTCAAGAATGTAACATCATTGAAGGATGATGACATCACTGTAATACATGAAAGAATATGTATGAACATTCTAAATAAACTTTCAAGAATGTGACATCATTGAAGGATGATGACATCACTGTAATATATGAAAGAATATGTATGAACATTCTAAATAAACTTTCCAGAATGTAACATCATTGAAGGATGATGACATCACTGTAATACATGAAAGAATATTAGTGAACGTTCAAAATAAACTTTCCAGAATGTGAATCATTGAAGGATGATGACATCAATGTAATACATGAAAGAATATGATTGTAGATTCTAAATAAACTTTCCAGAATGTGACATCATTAAAGGATGATGACATCAATATTCATGAAAGAATATGTATGAACATTCTAAATAAACTTTCCAGAATGTGACATCGTTAAAGAATGATGACATCACTGTATTACATGAAAGAATATGAGTGAACATTCGAAATGGCATATTGACAACTAAATTTAAAAACGTTTTTAAAATACTTCATCCAGTAGTAAAGATGTTTTTCATAGGTAGAAATTTGGAAATCAGTTCAGTTTCATTACAATTTTATGGGATTTTTTTTTTTTTTTTTTTTTAATTTAAAAAATAAATAAAAACAGATTAAAACCAACCATATTCTTTAAATGAAGAATTATTTTGAAAAACAAATTAGTAATTTGCAAATATTCAACGGAGTACAGATTGTCAAGTGTGAGTGTATTGTAACAGCACACTTGAGGTGTCTACCCTAACTAGCCTAACGTTCCAGTATGTGACATCATTAAAGGATGATGACATCACAATACATGAAAGAATATGTTTGAAGATTCTAAATAAACTTTCCAGAATGTGACATCATTGAAGGATGATGACATCACTGTATTACATGAACAATATGAGTGCACATTCGAAATGGCATATTGACAACTAAATTTAAAAATGTTTTTAAAATTCTTCATCCAGTAGTAAAGATATTTTTCAAAGGTAGAAATTTGGAAATCAGTTCAGTTTCATTACAATTTTGAGATTTTTTATTTTTTTTTAATTTAAAAAATAAATAAAAACAGATTAAAACCAACTATATTCTTTAAATGAAGAATTATTTTGAAAAACAAATTAGTAATTTGCAAATATTCAACGGAGTAGAGATTGTCAAGTGTGAGTTTATTGTAACAGCACACTTGAGGTGTCTACCCTAACTAGCCTAACGTTCCAGTATGTGACATCATTGAAGGATGATGACACCACTGTAATACATGAAAGAATATGATTGTAGATTCTAAATAAACTTTCAAGAATGTGAAGTCGTTAAAGGATGATGACATCACAGTATTACATGAAAGAACATGTTTGAAGATTCTAAATAAACTTTCCAGAATGTGACATCATTAAACGATGATGACATCAATATTCATGAAAGAATATGTATGAACATTCTAAATAAACTTTCCAGAATGTGACATCATTGAAGGATGATGACATCACTGTATTACATGAAAGATTATGAGTGAACATTCGAAATGGCATACTGACAACTACATTTAAAAATGTATTTAAAATTTTTCATCCAGTAGTAAAGATGTTTTTCAAAGGTAGAAATTTGGAACTCAGTTCGGTTTCATTAAAATTGTATTAGATTTTTTTTTTTTTTTTAAAAGTTAAAAAATAAATAAATACAGATTAAAACCAACCATATTCTTTAAATGAAGCATTATTTTGAAAAACAAATAAGTAAGTTGCAAATATTCAACTGAGTAGAGATGGTCAAGTGTGAGTGTATTGTAACAGCACACTTGAGGTGTCTACCCTAACTAGCCTAACGTTCCAGTATGTGACATCATTAAAGGATGATGACATCACAATACATGAAAGAACATGTTTGAAGATTCTAAATAAACCTTCCAGTATGTGACATCATTGAAGGATGAGGACATCACAAAATATGAAAGAATATGTTTGAAGATTCTAAATAAACTTTCCAGAATGTGACATCATTAAACGATGATAACATCACTGTATTACATGAAAGAACATGTTTGAAGATTCTAAATAAACTTTCCAGAATGTGACATCATTAAACGATGATGACATCACTGTAATATATGAAAGAATATGTATGAACATTCTAAATAAACTTTCCAGAATGTGACATCATTGAAGGATGATGACATCACTGTAATATATGAAAGAATATGTTTGAAGATTCTAAATAAACTTTCCAGAATGTGACATCATTAAACGATGATGACATCACTGTATTACATGAAAGAACATGTTTGAAGATTCTAAATAAACTTTCCAGAATGTGACATCATTAAACGATGATGACATCACTGTAATATATGAAAGAATATGTATGAACATTCTAAATAAACTTTCCAGAATGTGAATCATTGAAGGATGATGACATCACTGTATTACATGAAAGAATATGAGTGAACATTCTAAATAAACTTTCCAGAATGTGACATCATTGAAGGATGATGACATCACTGTATTACATGAAAGAATATGAGTGAACATTCGAAATGGCATACTGACAACTGCATTTAAAAATGTATTTAAAATTCTTCATCCAGTAGTAAAGATGTTTTTCAAAGGCAGAAATTTGGAACTCAGTTCGGTTTCATTAAAATTTTATTAGATTTTTTTTTTTTTTTTAAAAGTTAAAAAATAAATAAATACAGATTAAAACCAACCATATTCTTTAAATGAAGCATTATTTTGAAAAACAAATAAGTAAGTTGCAAATATTCAACTGAGTAGAGATGGTCAAGTGTGAGTGTATTGTAACAGCACACTTGAGGTGTCTACCCTAACTAGCCTAACGTTCCAGTATGTGACATCATTAAAGGATGATGACATCACAATACATGAAAGAACAAGTTTGAAGATTCTAAATAAACTTTCCAGTATGTGACATCATTGAAGGATGAGGACATCACAAAATATGAAAGAATATGTTTGAAGATTCTAAATAAACTTTCCAGAATGTGACATCATTAAACGATGATGACATCACTGTATTACATGAAAGAACATGTTTGAAGATTCTAAATAAACTTTCCAGAATGTGACATCATTGAAGGATGATGACATCACAAAACATGAAAGAATATGAGTGAACATTCGAAATGGCATATTGAGAACTAAATTTAAAAACGTTTTTAAAATTCTTCATCCAGTAGTAAAGATGTTTTTCAAAGGTAGAAATTTGGAACTCAGTTCGGTTTCATTAAAATTTTATTAGATTTTTTTTTTTTTTTTAAAAGTTAAAAAATAAATAAATACAGATTAAAACCAACCATATTCTTTAAATGAAGCATTATTTTGAAAAACAAATAAGTAAGTTGCAAATATTCAACTGAGTAGAGATTGTCAAGTGTGAGTGTATTGTAACAGCACACTTGAGGTGTATACCCTAACTAGCCTAACGTTCCAGTATGTGACATCATTGAAGGATGATGACATCACAATACATGATAGAATATGTTTGAAGATTCTAAATAAACTTTCCAGAATGTGACATCATTAAAGGATGATGACATCACAATACATGAAAGAATATGTTTGAAGATTCTCAATAAACTTTCCAGAATGTGACATCATTGAAGGATGATGACATCACAATACATGAAAGAATATGAGTGAACATTCTAAATAAACTTTCCAGTATGTGACATCATTAAAGGATGATGACATCAATATTCATGAAAGAATATGTATGAACATTCTAAATAAACTTTCCAGTATGTGACATCATTAAAGGATGATGACATCACAATACATGAAAGAATATGTTTGAAGATTCTAAATAAACTTTCAAGATTGTGACATCATTGAAGTATGATGACATCACTGTAATATATGAAAGAATCTGTATGAACATTCTAAATAAACTTTCCAGAATGTGACATCATTAAAGGATGATGACATCACAATACATGAAAGAATATGTTTGAAGATTCTCAATAAACTTTCCAGAATGTGACATCATTGAAGGATGATGACATCACAATACGTGAAAGAATATGAGTGAACATTCTAAATAAACTTTCCAGTATGTGACATCATTAAAGGATGATGACATCAATATTCATGAAAGAATATGTATGAACATTCTAAATAAACTTTCCAGTATGTGACATCATTAAAGGATGATGACATCACAATACATGAAAGAATATGTTTGAAGATTCTAAATAAACTTTCAAGAATGTGACATCATTGAAGTATGATGACATCACTGTAATATATGAAAGAATCTGTATGAACATTCTAAATAAACTTTCCAGAATGTGACATCATTAAAGGATGATGACATCACTGTATTACATGAAAGAATAGGAGTGAACATTCGAAATGGCATACTGACAACTAAATTTAAAAATGTATTTAAAATTCTTCATCCAGTAGTAAAGATGTTTTTCAAAGGTAGAAATTTGGAAATCAGTTCAGTTTCATTACAATTTTGAGATTTTTTATTTTTTTTTAAAAGTTTAAGAATAAATAAATACAGATTAAAACCAACCATATTCTTTAAATGAAGCATTATTTTTAAAAACAAATAAGTAAGTTGCAAATATTCAACTGAGTAGAGATTGTCAAGTGTGAGTGTATTGTAACAGCACACTTGAGGTGTCTACCCTAACTAGCCAAACGTTCCAGAATGTGACATCATTAAAGGATGATGACATCACTGTAATACATGAAAGAATATCTTTGAAGATTCTAAATAAACTTTCCAGAATGTGACATCATTGAAGGATGATGACATCACTGTATTACATGAAAAATATGAGTGAACATTCGAAATGGCATATTGACAACTAAATTTAAAAACGTTTTTAAAATTCTTCATCCAGTAGTAAAGATGTTTTTCATAGGTAGATGTTTGGAAATCAGTAAATTTTCATTACAATTTTATGGGATTTTGTTTTTTTAATTTAAAAAATAAATAAAAACAGATTAAAACCAACCATATTCTTTAAATGAAGAATTATTTTGAAAAACAAATTAGTAATTTGCAAATATTCAACGGAGTAGAGATTGTCAAGTGTGAGTGTATTGAAACAGCACACTTGAGGTGTCTACCCTAACTAGCCTAACGTTCCAGTATGTGACATCATTAAAGGATGATGACATCACAATACATGAAAGAATATGTTTGAAGATTCTAAATAAACTTTCAAGAATGTAACATCATTGAAGGATGATGACATCACTGTAATACATGAAAGAATATGAGTGAACGTTCAAAATAAACTTCCCAGAATGTGAATCATTGAAGGATGATGACATCACTGTAATACATGAAAGAATATGATTGTAGATTCTAAATAAACTTTCAAGAATGTGACATCATTGAAGGATGATGACATCACTGTAATATATGAAAGAATATGTATGAACATTCTAAATAAACTTTCCAGAATGTAACATCATTGAAGGATGATGACATCACTGTAATACATGAAAGAATATTAGTGAACGTTCAAAATAAACTTTCCAGAATGTGAATCATTGAAGGATGATGACATCAATGTAATACATGAAAGAATATGATTGTAGATTCTAAATAAACTTTCCAGAATGTGACATCATTAAAGGATGATGACATCAATATTCATGAAAGAATATGTATGAACATTCTAAATAAACTTTCCAGAATGTGACATCGTTAAAGAATGATGACATCACTGTATTACATGAAAGAATATGAGTGAACATTCGAAATGGCATATTGACAACTAAATTTAAAAACGTTTTTAAAATTCTTCATCCAGTAGTAAAGATGTTTTTCATAGGTAGAAATTTGGAAATCAGTTCAGTTTCATAACAATTTTATGGGATTTTTTTTTTTTTTTTTTTTAATTTAAAAAATAAATAAAAACAGATTAAAACCAACCATATTCTTTAAATGAAGAATTATTTTAAAAAACAAATTAGTAATTTGCAAATATTCAACGGAGTACAGATTGTCAAGTGTGAGTGTATTGTAACAGCACACTTGAGGTGTCTACCCTAACTAGCCTAACGTTCCAGTGTGTGACATCATTAAAGGATGATGACATCACAATACATGAAAGAATATGTTTGAAGATTCTAAATAAACTTTCAAGAATGTGACATCATTGAAGGATGATGACATCACTGTAATACATGAAAGAATATGATTGTAGATTCTAAATAAACTTTCAAGAATGTGAAGTCGTTAAACGATGATGACATCACAGTATTACATGAAAGAACATGTTTGAAGATTCTAAATAAACTTTCCAGAATGTGACATCATTAAACGATGATGACATCAATATTCATGAAAGAATATGTATGAACATTATAAATAAACTTTCCAGAATGTGACATCATTGAAGGATGATGACATCACAATACATGAAAGAATATGTTTGAAGATTCTAAATAAACTTTCCAGAATGTGACATCATTGAAGGATGATGACATCACTGTATTACATGAACAATATGAGTGCACATTCGAAATGGCATATTGACAACTAAATTTAAAAATGTTTTTAAAATTCTTCATCCAGTAGTAAAGATATTTTTCAAAGGTAGAAATTTGGAAATCAGTTCAGTTTCATTACAATTTTGAGATTTTTTATTTTTTTTTAATTTAAAAAATAAATAAAAACAGATTAAAACCAACTATATTCTTTAAATGAAGAATTATTTTGAAAAACAAATTAGTAATTTGCAAATATTCAACGGAGTAGAGATTGTCAAGTGTGAGTTTATTGTAACACAACACTTGAGGTGTCTACCCTAACTAGCCTAACGTTCCAGTATGTGACATCATTGAAGGATGATGACATCACTGTAATACATGAAAGAATATGATTGTAGATTCTAAATAAACTTTCAAGAATGTGAAGTCGTTAAAGGATGATGACATCACAGTATTACATGAAAGAACATGTTTGAAGATTCTAAATAAACTTTCCAGAATGTGACATCATTAAACGATGATGACATCAATATTCATGAAAGAATATGTATGAACATTCTAAATAAACTTTCCAGAATGTGACATCATTGAAGGATGATGACATCACTGTATTACATGAAAGATTATGAGTGAACATTCGAAATGGCATACTGACAACTACATTTAAAAATGTATTTAAAATTTTTCATCCAGTAGTAAAGATGTTTTTCAAAGGTAGAAATTTGGAACTCAGTTCGGTTTCATTAAAATTGTATTAGATTTTTTTTTTTTTTTTAAAAGTTAAAAAATAAATAAATACAGATTAAAACCAACCATATTCTTTAAATGAAGCATTATTTTGAAAAACAAATAAGTAAGTTGCAAATATTCAACTGAGTAGAGATGGTCAAGTGTGAGTGTATTGTAACAGCACACTTGAGGTGTCTACCCTAACTAGCCTAACGTTCCAGTATGTGACATCATTAAAGGATGATGACATCACAATACATGAAAGAACATGTTTGAAGATTCTAAATAAACCTTCCAGTATGTGACATCATTGAAGGATGAGGACATCACAAAATATGAAAGAATATGTTTGAAGATTCTAAATAAACTTTCCAGAATGTGACATCATTAAACGATGATAACATCACTGTATTACATGAAAGAACATGTTTGAAGATTCTAAATAAACTTTCCAGAATGTGACATCATTAAACGATGATGACATCACTGTAATATATGAAAGAATATGTATGAACATTCTAAATAAACTTTCCAGAATGTGACATCATTGAAGGATGATGACATCACTGTAATATATGAAAGAATATGTTTGAAGATTCTAAATAAACTTTCCAGAATGTGACATCATTAAACGATGATGACATCACTGTATTACATGAAAGAACATGTTTGAAGATTCTAAATAAACTTTCCAGAATGTGACATCATTAAACGATGATGACATCACTGTAATATATGAAAGAATATGTATGAACATTCTAAATAAACTTTCCAGAATGTGAATCATTGAAGGATGATGACATCACTGTAATATATGAAAGAATATGTATGAACATTCTAAATAAACTTTCCAGAATGTGACATCATTGAAGGATGATGACATCACTGTATTACATGAAAGAATATGAGTGAACATTCGAAATGGCATACTGACAACTGCATTTAAAAATGTATTTAAAATTCTTCATCCAGTAGTAAAGATGTTTTTCAAAGGCAGAAATTTGGAATTCAGTTCGGTTTCATTAAAATTTTATTAGATTTTTTTTTTTTTTTTAAAAGTTAAAAAATAAATAAATACAGATTAAAACCAACCATATTCTTTAAATGAAGCATTATTTTGAAAAACAAATAAGTAAGTTGCAAATATTCAACTGAGTAGAGATGGTCAAGTGTGAGTGTATTGTAACAGCACACTTGAGGTGTCTACCCTAACTAGCCTAACGTTCCAGTATGTGACATCATTAAAGGATGATGACATCACAATACATGAAAGAACAAGTTTGAAGATTCTAAATAAACTTTCCAGTATGTGACATCATTGAAGGATGAGGACATCACAAAATATGAAAGAATATGTTTGAAGATTCTAAATAAACTTTCCAGAATGTGACATCATTAAACGATGATGACATCACTGTATTACATGAAAGAACATGTTTGAAGATTCTAAATAAACTTTCCAGAATGTGACATCATTGAAGGATGATGACATCACAAAACATGAAAGAATATGAGTGAACATTCGAAATGGCATATTGAGAACTAAATTTAAAAACGTTTTTAAAATTCTTCATCCAGTAGTAAAGATGTTTTTCAAAGGTAGAAATTTGGAACTCAGTTCGGTTTCATTAAAATTTTATTAGATTTTTTTTTTTTTTTTAAAAGTTAAAAAATAAATAAATACAGATTAAAACCAACCATATTCTTTAAATGAAGCATTATTTTGAAAAACAAATAAGTAAGTTGCAAATATTCAACTGAGTAGAGATTGTCAAGTGTGAGTGTATTGTAACAGCACACTTGAGGTGTCTACCCTAACTAGCCTAACGTTCCAGTATGTGACATCATTGAAGGATGATGACATCACAATACATGATAGAATATGTTTGAAGATTCTAAATAAACTTTCCAGAATGTGACATCATTAAAGGATGATGACATCACAATACATGAAAGAATATGTTTGAAGATTCTCAATAAACTTTCCAGAATGTGACATCATTGAAGGATGATGACATCACAATACATGAAAGAATATGAGTGAACATTCTAAATAAACTTTCCAGTATGTGACATCATTAAAGGATGATGACATCAATATTCATGAAAGAATATGTATGAACATTCTAAATAAACTTTCCAGTATGTGACATCATTAAAGGATGATGACATCACAATACATGAAAGAATATGTTTGAAGATTCTAAATAAACTTTCAAGAATGTGACATCATTGAAGTATGATGACATCACTGTAATATATGAAAGAATCTGTATGAACATTCTAAATAAACTTTCCAGAATGTGACATCATTAAAGGATGATGACATCACAATACATGAAAGAATATGTTTGAAGATTCTCAATAAACTTTCCAGAATGTGACATCATTGAAGGATGATGACATCACAATACGTGAAAGAATATGAGTGAACATTCTAAATAAACTTTCCAGTATGTGACATCATTAAAGGATGATGACATCAATATTCATGAAAGAATATGTATGAACATTCTAAATAAACTTTCCAGTATGTGACATCATTAAAGGATGATGACATCACAATACATGAAAGAATATGTTTGAAGATTCTAAATAAACTTTCAAGAATGTGACATCATTGAAGTATGATGACATCACTGTAATATATGAAAGAATCTGTATGAACATTCTAAATAAACTTTCCAGAATGTGACATCATTAAAGGATGATGACATCACTGTATTACATGAAAGAATAGGAGTGAACATTCGAAATGGCATACTGACAACTAAATTTAAAAATGTATTTAAAATTCTTCATCCAGTAGTAAAGATGTTTTTCAAAGGTAGAAATTTGGAAATCAGTTCAGTTTCATTACAATTTTGAGATTTTTTATTTTTTTTTAAAAGTTTAAGAATAAATAAATACAGATTAAAACCAACCATATTCTTTAAATGAAGCATTATTTTTAAAAACAAATAAGTAAGTTGCAAATATTCAACTGAGTAGAGATTGTCAAGTGTGAGTGTATTGTAACAGCACACTTGAGGTGTCTACCCTAACTAGCCAAACGTTCCAGAATGTGACATCATTAAAGGATGATGACATCACTGTAATACATGAAAGAATATCTTTGAAGATTCTAAATAAACTTTCCAGAATGTGACATCATTGAAGGATGATGACATCACTGTATTACATGAAAAATATGAGTGAACATTCGAAATGGCATATTGACAACTAAATTTAAAAACGTTTTTAAAATTCTTCATCCAGTAGTAAAGATGTTTTTCATAGGTAGATGTTTGGAAATCAGTAAATTTTCATTACAATTTTATGGGATTTTGTTTTTTTAATTTAAAAAATAAATAAAAACAGATTAAAACCAACCATATTCTTTAAATGAAGAATTATTTTGAAAAACAAATTAGTAATTTGCAAATATTCAACGGAGTAGAGATTGTCAAGTGTGAGTGTATTGAAACAGCACACTTGAGGTGTCTACCCTAACTAGCCTAACGTTCCAGTATGTGACATCATTAAAGGATGATGACATCACAATACATGAAAGAATATGTTTGAAGATTCTAAATAAACTTTCAAGAATGTAACATCATTGAAGGATGATGACATCACTGTAATACATGAAAGAATATGAGTGAACGTT
The DNA here is from genome assembly GCA_916701645.2 of Sebastolobus alascanus. Lineage (NCBI taxonomy): Eukaryota > Metazoa > Chordata > Actinopteri > Perciformes > Sebastidae > Sebastolobus > Sebastolobus alascanus. The sequence goes on from CAKAOJ020000571.1 coordinate 102,631, forward strand.
CAAAATAAACTTTCCAGAATGTGAATCATTGAAGGATGATGACATCACTGTAATACATGAAAGAATATGATTGTAGATTCTAAATAAACTTTCAAGAATGTGACATCATTGAAGGATGATGACATCACTGTAATATATGAAAGAATATGTATGAACATTCTAAATAAACTTTCCAGAATGTAACATCATTGAAGGATGATGACATCACTGTAATACATGAAAGAATATTAGTGAACGTTCAAAATAAACTTTCCAGAATGTGAATCATTGAAGGATGATGACATCAATGTAATACATGAAAGAATATGATTGTAGATTCTAAATAAACTTTCCAGAATGTGACATCATTAAAGGATGATGACATCAATATTCATGAAAGAATATGTATGAACATTCTAAATAAACTTTCCAGAATGTGACATCGTTAAAGAATGATGACATCACTGTATTACATGAAAGAATATGAGTGAACATTCGAAATGGCATATTGACAACTAAATTTAAAAACGTTTTTAAAATTCTTCATCCAGTAGTAAAGATGTTTTTCATAGGTAGAAATTTGGAAATCAGTTCAGTTTCATTACAATTTTATGGGATTTTTTTTTTTTTTTTTTTTAATTTAAAAAATAAATAAAAACAGATTAAAACCAACCATATTCTTTAAATGAAGAATTATTTTGAAAAACAAATTAGTAATTTGCAAATATTCAACGGAGTACAGATTGTCAAGTGTGAGTGTATTGTAACAGCACACTTGAGGTGTCTACCCTAACTAGCCTAACGTTCCAGTGTGTGACATCATTAAAGGATGATGACATCACAATACATGAAAGAATATGTTTGAAGATTCTAAATAAACTTTCAAGAATGTGACATCATTGAAGGATGATGACATCACTGTAATACATGAAAGAATATGATTGTAGATTCTAAATAAACTTTCAAGAATGTGAAGTCGTTAAACGATGATGACATCACAGTATTACATGAAAGAACATGTTTGAAGATTCTAAATAAACTTTCCAGAATGTGACATCATTAAACGATGATGACATCAATATTCATGAAAGAATATGTATGAACATTATAAATAAACTTTCCAGAATGTGACATCATTGAAGGATGATGACATCACTGTATTACATGAACAATATGAGTGCACATTCGAAATGGCATATTGACAACTAAATTTAAAAACGTTTTTAAAATTCTTCATCCAGTAGTAAAGATATTTTTCAAAGGTAGAAATTTGGAAATCAGTTCAGTTTCATTACAATTTTGAGATTTTTTATTTTTTTTTAATTTAAAAAATAAATAAAAACAGATTAAAACCAACTATATTCTTTAAATGAAGAATTATTTTGAAAAACAAATTAGTAATTTGCAAATATTCAACGGAGTACAGATTGTCAAGTGTGAGTGTATTGTAACAGCACACTTGAGGTGTCTACCCTAACTAGCCTAACGTTCCAGTATGTGACATCATTGAAGGATGATGACATCACTGTAATACATGAAAGAATATGATTGTAGATTCTAAATAAACTTTCAAGAATGTGAAGTCGTTAAACGATGATGACATCACAGTATTACATGAAAGAACATGTTTGAAGATTCTAAATAAACTTTCCAGAATGTGACATCATTAAACGATGATGACATCAATATTCATGAAAGAATATGTATGAACATTCTAAATAAACTTTCCAGAATGTGACATCATTGAAGGATGATGACATCACTGTATTACATGAAAGAATATGAGTGAACATTCGAAATGGCATACTGACAACTACATTTAAAAATGTATTTAAAATTTTTCATCCAGTAGTAAAGATGTTTTTCAAAGGTATAAATTTGGAACTCAGTTCAGTTTCATTACAATTTTATGGGATTTTTTTTTTTTTTTTTTTTTAATTTAAAAAATAAATAAAAACAGATTAAAACCAACCATATTCTTTAAATGAAGAATTATTTTGAAAAACAAATTAGTAATTTGCAAATATTCAACGGAGGAGAGATTGTCAAGTGTGAGTGTATTGTAACAGCACACTTGAGGTGTCTACCCTAACTAGCCTAACGTTCCAGTATGTGACATCATTAAAGGATGATAATAATAATAATAATAATACATTTTATTTATATAGCGCTTTTCTAAAAACTCAAAGACACTTTACATAGATAAAAGATCATAAAAACAAGGACATCATAAAAATATAAAACACACAGTATTAATTACACAGTAAAAGCAGTTGTAAAAAGGTGAGTTTTGATGAGTGATTTGAAGGTGGTGAGGTTGGTGCAGTCTCTGATGGGTTTGGGGAGTGAGTTCCAGAGGGAGGGGGCGGCAATGGCAAATGCTCTGTCGCCCCAGGTCCGGTGCTTGGTTCGGAGTGGTATGGACAGGAGGTTGGCATCAGAGGAACGGAGGGAGCGGGAAGGAGTGTGATGGTGGAGCAGATCTGTGAGGTAGGGGGGGGCCTGGTTATGGAGGGCTTTGTGGGTGAGGAGAAGGAGTTTGAACTGGATGCGTTGAGGGACAGGGAGCCAGTGGAGGTTCTGGAGGACAGGGGTGATGTGATCGCGGGACCGGGAATGGGTGAGCAGACGGGCAGCAGAGTTCTGAATGTATGTGTGATGACATCACAAAACATGAAAGAATATGTTTGAAGATTCTAAATAAACTTTCAAGAATGTGACATCATTGAAGGATGATGACATCACTGTATTACATGAAAGAATATGAGTGAACATTCGAAATGGCATACTGACAACTACATTTAAAAATGTATTTAAAATTCTTCATCCAGTAGTAAAGATGTTTTTCAAAGGTAGACATTTGGAACTCAGTTCGGTTTCATTACAATTTTATGAGATTTTTTCTTTTTTTTTAAAGTTAAAAGATAAATAAATACAGATTAAAACCAACCATATTCTTTAAATTAAGCATTATTTTGAAAAACAAATAAGTAAGCTGCAAATATTCAACTGAGTAGAGATTGTCAAGTGTGAGTGTATTGTAACAGCACACTTGAGGTGTCTACCCTAACTAGCCTAACGTTCCAGTTTGTGACATCATTAAAGGATGATGACATCACTGTAATACATGAACGAATATGTATTAACATTCTAGACAGAAGCGACATTTCTTCATGGAAGCCTGTGTGGTGGATCCGGCCTTCTTGTGTTGAGTCTCATTTGATGCTACGGGAGTGTTTAGAGCTACCTAGTAACAAGGGAGGCTCCATCAACGTGGAGGTGATCTGCTCAGGTAACCCTGAACAGTGACCATCCTTAACTTTTTCAATGAGCAGTTGCTGACTCAGTCCTCCATATTAAATATAAATCCAAGAGTCCTCCATTTCCCATGGCTCCTGCTAATAAATAAATCCTGTCATCTTACTGTGCTCAGTTTTCATCACTTTGACAAAACAAATAAAGATGATTCATGTTTCATCTTCCTCTGTGTTAACAGGTTTTCTGGCTCAGCCAAACATCTCCTTCACTACCAATGTTGACGGGGTTTCTGAGGCCAATTGGCAGGGGCTTCAGGTGCTCATGGGCTCCAACTTCACCATCAGCTGCTCCATCCTGCCACAGTACCCAGGAGGCTCCTTCCAGCTTATTCTGACCACCTCAGCTACATCACAGAACTACACCCTGCCAGCTGTCAATCACTCTGCCCACTTCCTGTTCTCTGCTGCAGACCCCACCCACCGAGGGGAGTACCGCTGCGTTTATCACCTCTATGTTTTCTCCCGTAACTTCTCATCTGAGAGCCAGCCGCTCCATCTCACTGTCTCAGGTAACTTCATAGATAATCTGAGTCAAACAGGGAAATGTGACACTGACAACGCACACAGGCTTTAAAGTATTATTCATCTGAATCAGATAAAACGTCATGAGGTGCCAACTGTTTACATGCATGAGACAACAGTTTACCCAGGACTCTTTAAATACCAGACAGAGGATAAGAAGTGCAGCTTTGTGAGGAATTCAACCACTGAAAGTTAGCAAAAACAAGTTTCATAGCAACATTGTGAATCTGTTCCAGCCTCTGTAACACATCTGATTATCAGACTGGTTGTCCTCCTTGTCCTCCTGGTGCTGATGGTGGGGTCCAATGCTGGCCTGTATTGCTACTGCAAGGTACTTTACACATCAATGTTAGGACTGTAGGGATGTAATATCCAACATTCAGTGTTTAGTGTACTTTGGGATCCCAGCTTGGTATGTGTTTAGTACTGCGGGGAAAACAAAAGCTACATGCTACGTATCAAACTCAACACTTCCTACACTTTCACATTAAAAGCCTTCCAGTGGCTCATCCCTCTCTTTCCTGGTATGCTTTTAATTTGAAACATCTGCAGAGAATGTTGCTTTTTTCACTGATGATAGCGTAACAGCAACAGAACAAAAAAGGCAAAGTAATGGCGATTAGAAGTGAATAAAAACAGCATTTCTGTTAAAAAGAGAATCTGGGGGCAGCAGAGTGGCAAGAATCAAATTACTCTGTTGCTGTTATGATCAAATTAGTGCTCTGAAAATATATGTTATGGAAATATATATATATATATATATATATATATATATATATATATATGTATACACACATTATACTGAATTTACCATTTGTGCAGCTAATTTCAATGTTTTACCGGCTTTTATTTGAGAATATATGGTAGCTAACAATCACTCATGCTTTGAATTTAAGATCCACAAGCTCCAAAGCATAGACTGTAATTAGACTGTATTAGACTGTTAAGACTCATTATTTAGGATGACTTCCGGTAGGCAGCAGAGCATGGCGGCTGGTTAGACAGAGAGCTCCGTACAGTCGGATAAAAAAACCTCCCCTAAATTCAAAGTAAGCGAATGTTCAAGTTTTAAATGAGTATAATATGAGTGGGGGAGTTAAAACGAAGACCAGAAAGATGCAAGGAAAGCAACAAACAGAAGGAAAGGCTCAAAGCGACACGAACGAAGACAAAAACAAACAAGATGGCGGAGGCGAGGCAACGGAGGCCCTACACCTGGGATTAAAAAGCATAAGTGCACAAATCAGCAACTTGAGAAGTGAATTAAAAGCGGACTTTACATCATTCAAAGAAGAATTCAAGCGGGACATGAGAGGAGAGCTGGCCGAATTCAAACGTGAAGTGAATCATCAAGTGGCGGCGAACACACACGCAATACAAGACCAAAATAAAAAAACGGAGGAAGCCGCCGCCCGAATAGATGAGCTGGAAACATGGAGTGCTGCTGCGAACAACATACTCCAAGAAACACTGAAAGATCAGACGGTACTTTTTGACAAATTGAACGATCTGGAGTCCAGATCTCGAAGAAATAATCTGCGGATATACGGTGTGCCGGAGGGGGCGGAGGGCAGCTCAGTACCTCAGTTTGTGGAGAAACTGTTTAGAAGTGAAATGTCAATTCCTGAAACGACAGATTTACAGATTCAACGAGCACACAGAGCCCTGGCACAGAAAGCTAGCCCCAGCTCACCTCCGAGATCCATAATTGTCCACTTTCTACAGTTTAAAGTTAAAGAGATGGTTCTCAGACAGGCATGGCAAAAGAAGATTCAACTCGGAGAACGAATGCTGTCTTTTGACCACGACTACACTACCGCCGTAGTACAACAACGTAAGGCATACAAACATGTTAAAAGTATCCTAAAAGGGGAAGGAATCCGCTTTCAGACACCATTCACCAAGATGCGCATTCACTGGGATAGCGGACCCCAAACCTACAATAACGCGAGGGAAGCCGTGCGAGAGCTACAACGGAGAGGCTACAAAGTGGAAGAGCCGCGGGGAGACACGAACATGCCGCCACTGCTTGAACAACTCCGCCAAACGGCGCCGTGGCAGCTCGTCGGGAGACACGGTGAATCAGAGACTATCAGACGGGCACGGGAGCGCCTTCAAGGATTCCAACGCAACACTCATTTGAACTGAGATATGATTACGAAGGTACGCATAGGCACGGAGAATACAGTGGTCTCCGCCACAACTTGTTAGAATACTGAGCCCATGCAATCCTAGGTTTACAAATAAATGCATAGATATGCATATTCATAGACAAATCTGGTTATAAGCCTAGTTCTAAAAATATCACTAAACATCACAGACCTCATGTGAGTGTAATTAATGTTGATTTAATACAACTTTCTGTTCTAGATAAATCCGACTGTTAGGGAGATTAGTAAAGTATTAGGACTAGAATGAGTGGAGGGACCCATAGAGGGTTATTCCCCTTATCTAGGAGAGGGCCCTTTCTTAGTGTTAGGTTTCCCCCCTCAATCTACAAAGGGATTCGGGTTCTATGGTGGAGAGAGAACACCCTTTTCTGGGAGCCCATCTCCATGTTGATGTTTTGTTTTGTTTTGCTAGGCAAAACACCTCTGTTTGTTCACATGTTTCTGTTTGTTGTTCAGAATGGTTCTGGTGTCGAGTTGAGGGGATACAGTGAAATCAATCACACTAAGTGTAATGATGCAATGTCAGGGACTTAAGCTGATGTCTTTAAATGTTAATGGTTTGGGTAATCCAATTAAAAGGGCCAAAGTCATGACTAAATTGAAGAAAGAGAAGATGCATATTACTTTTTTACAAGAAACCCATTTATCGCGACAAGAGCACGAGAAACTGAAAAGATTTGGATACAAAAACACTTATTATAGCTCACATACTTGTAGTCATAAAAGAGGAGTAGCAATTTTGATATCGAACTCAGTTAAATTAGAAATTTTTAAAGAAATAAAAGACAAAGAAGGGAGGTATATCATAGTGAAAGGCAAAGTTGATAATAACATCCTGACATTAGTGAATATCTATGCTCCCCCCCGATAGTGATAAACATTTTTTCAAATCCCTATTTGATATTATTGCAATGGAAGCAGAAGGAATTTGTATATGCGGGGGGGATCTGAATGTTGTACTGAATCATAATCTGGATACGACAAGCAAAAAGAAGAATAAGAACCAGTTAACAAAACTACTAAACACTACATGTGAAGAAATTGGTTTCCTAGATGTCTGGAGGAACTTTCACCCTCTAGAAAAAGACTATACGCATTATTCAATACCGCACTCAGTTTATTCCAGAATAGACTATTTTTTAATGCAGAAAGAAGACTGCTATAGGGTAACAGATTGCAGAATTGGCATGGCAGATGTATCAGACCATAATGCCATATACCTAACTATTCAAATGGACAGTAGAAGAAAAAACACAGTGTGGCGATTAAATGTTGGCATGCTGAATGATAAAACAACTGTTAGTGATATTAAATTGGAAATCAAAAGATATCTAGAGGAGAATGACAATGGGGAGGTGGATCCATCTATATTATGGGACTCATTGAAGGCTGTAATACGAGGTAGGTTAATAGCTAGGGCATCACATATTAAAAAAGCCAGAATGAAAACATATGATAAGATGATATTAGACCTGAAGGATTTAGAACAGAAGTACAAAAATAATAAGGGCCAGAAAACCTATAAACAAATTGAAGATTTGAGGGGACAAATGGATGGGATATTGGGTCAAGAGGTGGAGAAAAAAGCAAGATTTGTAAAACAGGCATATTATGAGGTAGGCCCTAAATCCACTAAATTACTTGCCAGAAGGTTACGCAAACAACAGGCTGATAACACCATACATAAAATTAAGGATACTAATACACAGAAATTGATGAGTGACCCTAAAGAAATAGAACCTATCTTTCAGGAATATTATAAAGAATTATATACACAAACTTCTACAGTAGATGGGGAATCGATGAGGACTTTTTTAAGTACAATAGATCTGCCCTGTATTGGAGAGTCACAAAATAAAACAATCACAGCTTCTTCATTACGCCTAACATAAAAAGCAAGCAAATTCTAAGGCAACAATCATATTGGAGACAATGTGGCCATACAGACGCAAATCATGCATATATCTTCTGGAGTTGCCCGAAAATAGAACCATTTTGGGACAGAGTGAATTCAGTATTAAAGGAGGTATTAGGATATGTTATCATCAAGAAATGTTCTATTTTATACCTGGGTAATATAAATACAGTGGTGCTGAAATAAGATCAGTACTTGGTTAAAATCCTACTCACGGCTGGCAGAAAGGCCATTACAAGAAAATGGCTTGTAGCGGAGACCCCCAGACTTAGTCAATGGTTAGATATAGTACAGGAAATATTTGTGATGGAGAAAATGACCTATTCTCTAAGAGTGAAAAAAGATGAGTTTGACAGAAAATGGGAAAAATGGATTAGGTATAGAAATGAAGACATAAGTACTGTATAATTATATTGACACTATTGTAAGTTATTGGAAAATGATTTAATAAGAAAATAACCTTGTATACTGCATCATCAACTGTAAACTGAACCCCTCGCTGCACTGTTGTAAGTTTCGTTGTATTTGTGTTTTATTTGTCTATGCATAAAAGCAATAAAGACTGAAGTGAAAAAAAAGAAAACACATAAAACATAGAACACCGACGCACAGCTACCAGAGTCGCCAGCTCAGGGGGCGGCGCCTGAGAAAATCTGGCCCAAAGAAAATCTGGAGAAGGAAGATGCCATGTTCTGTTACGTGGAGGACACATGCCTGGCAGGGGAAGTACAGATGGACCAAGTTCAGTTGACTCCCACCATTGTTGTGTGTGGTAAGTTAACATGTTTTGTCTTTAATTCATTTTCTCTTTTGTATTTCTCTAGTCTTTCTTCCTTTTCTTTCTCATTTTTTTTCTATTTGGACAAAAATTCATGTTCGACAATGTTTTTTATTACTGTAAGCTCTTAAGGTCAGTCAAAGTGGCCTTAAAAGGTCATGCATTTCTGTCCCCTAAACCTGTACATACACTGATTTCTGTATTGATGGTAAGCAATTTAACAGACTTTGAAAAATGAAAAACGTATATGCTCAAATTGTTTTGTGAAATGTTTCAGAAAGACAAATCTTGTTTTAATTTAGTTTTGAATTGTTGTTTTTTTCTGTCTTTTTACTTTTTAGGACAATCCTGCTACTCTTCAAGACGGTTCGTGCTGAGTGTGGATCGAAACATTGTAAACGACAACATCACCTCCTTCGTTTCTGCACTGTATATGATGTTTGGGAGCTATTATTGCTTTAACATCCATTACCCATCAGAGCTGGCATCAACCCTGGAGTTCCTGCAGAGGTGTGTCTTTTTGGATTCGCTTTATCCAATATTTTATTGAACTGAAACAAATACAAAAATAGCTGCTGCAGTGACTTGGGGGTTAGAGGACTTGTCATTTTACCTTTTTAGTTTTATAAGTGGCTTTGAAAAAATAAATAAATATGATGTTTAGTTTTTTGTTGCTAACAAAGCTGTTTTATAAATACAGTTGTCTGTTTTTCTTCTGTTTCCGAAGCTGTTTTTTCTCCATCAACCCAGAGAAGGGCACTAAAGACCCACACATCCCGTCTTCACGTGAACCCAAGAGTCCTTACCCTGATTCAGGAACTTTCGGATCATGAGTGGTGTGATGTCTGAATATGGACTAAACTCAGTAAGATTTATGGCATGTGATGATGTGCCCCACTCACACACACTCACAGTTTGAAGGTTAGTTTCATCTCCTAAGAAGTAAGTAGAAGTTTCAGATGAAAATGTTAGAGTTTTATTGCATATTACTCATCTGCATGCCTTTACCTCAATTTGAAGAGCTTGTTGGAACATATTGGTACATTTGTTCTATTTATTTTAATAAGGAAAGTGATCCTTAAAGGGTGTTAAAAAGTTTTACATGTAAGAGATAATGTACAGCGAGCTGGTCATTGTTGTGAAAGAATCCCCGACAGGGTGAAGCTGCGCGTCAGGGTCTCTCATCGCCCTGAAGGAGATTCTTTCACAACAATGACCAGCTCCCTTCAGTTCAATAAGATCCCTAATCTGTCACATGCTCTCTATTCTAATGTTTGTAAGTATGTTGAGAGATGACTAAGATTTATGGCATGTGACGATGTGCCCCACTTACAGTTTGAAGCTTAGTTTCAGCTCATCTGCTCAGTTCTTCAAGCTTAAGAAGCAAGTAGAGGTTTCAGACGAAATTGTTAGTTTTATTACATATTACTCATATGCATGCTGTACCTCAATTTAAAGAGCTTGTTTGAATATGATGGTACATTTGAAATGCGGTAATCTTTAAAGGGTGTTAAAGGGACTGTTTGTAACTTCTTACACGTATAAATCATTGCGGGTCGGTGTCCCATACGCGCTTGCGTGTGGGTACGCTGTTCAGACTCAGACTCCAACACAAACTACACGGAAGCACCAAAACTGCAAAGTTATATCCAGTGAACCCGTCTTGCAAAATAGTGTTAACTCTTCCTGCTTCACCACCCCCCCCCTCCCCCGGCCGCGGTCGGAGGACGCGGAGGAGACCGTAGCTTTGGTCTCCAAAGCCGGAGTCTCTGCTCCTGCTGCCTGCTCGCACACCGCGCTCGTTCTCACCCGCTCAGCTCGCTCCAACTCCACGTGCATGCGTGCACACTTCACACTGCGGAAGAGTTAGTTTAGCTCTGAGAATATCTAGTGAATGTACAGCGGACGTTTTTGCAGAAATAAATGCTGCAGCTCCTCCAGACCAACAGAGGTTTCCCGGGTCTTGTGAAGTGACGGGGCTCCGCAGCGAGTTACGTTATCGTCTCCGACTGGGTGTCGGTGTCTCCCCTTTTCCCTCCAACATTACTGCCAAGCAGGTGAAACAGTCCCTTTAAACCATTGAAGGAGTTACTGTCACTTCGCCTTAAAGGGACTGTTTGTAAGAATCAGAAATTCCTTGTTAACTGCGACACTTGTGGTCGCAATGTCAACGACAGTCAGCGTCCTGTTGCTCGCGCTCTCCCGTGTGCCGGGCTACCTGAATGTGAGCGAGCATCCGTCAAAACAGCGAGACGACACACGTCAGCTAAAACCACAATATATCACTCTACATTTCACCTGCTTGGCAGTAATGTTAGCTGACCAGACGAAGTTTCTTTCCATGAATCAATGCTGATCTTAGTGTTGGCTTTTCCTGCTTCAGCCTCCCGACCGCGGCCGGAGGGAACAGGGGAGACACCGGAGCCCCGGTCGGAGACTCGCTGCGGAGCCCCGTCACTTTGATCCAGATGTTGACTGGGCGATACAGCTTCAAGGGGCTGTGCGCGCTCCCGCGGACGGCAATCATTTTCTGGGGGACGATCGCACCTGTTCAGTCTCGGACAAACCCGGACGTCTGGTCACCGTACTCTAGGTGGCCGCATAGTCTACGCTCTCGCCTCATTGGGAACAACTGAAAAAAGACGGTGGCGCTCAGAAAAAAAAGACGCTAGCCTATAGGCCGATGGACTGAACTGCGCAGCAGCAGCAGCAGCTGTCTTGCGCTCTGGGACACAGACGATGAGCACAAGCTCCTGTCTTTGTAGCCTGCTGCCTTGAATTTTGAATTAGGCTAAATGGGAGGAGAACATTTGAAGACAAAGGAATACAGTAGGTCATATTCCCGTAGAATCAATACCAGCTTTATTCAAAGGTCAGAATAACATAGGCCTATTACATTTTTACTTGGCAACATTGAGATTATTTTCCCCATACTCCAGTGGCGTAGGCTATAGTGGACAATAGACTATCGGCAAAGGCTTATAACATTGCATTGCATTTTATTCATTCATACATTCATAATATATGATTGTTAAGGGGAGGATAGAAGATAAAGTTCCTTTTGAGTGGGTTTGGATAATGGCAACCTTTCCAGCTGTCTCATCTCCTCTATCCATGTCTGCATAAAATAAAAAGAAAAGACTATAGGCCAAGGGAGGATGATGAAATACAAAAACACAGGAACACTTTCAATTTCGCAAGATCCAATTTGAATTGCAAAGGAGCAGATGAAAGTTCATCCATTTGCGCGCTCATATGCGTGCATTTAAAATCTCGAGAGAAGTTATGATGTGGTTAGACCGACCAAAGCTGTAAGATGGAGAGGATCGTTCTCTGGCGAGGTGAAAGAACAATTCGTATTAGAAGTCTGGACGTCACCGTTCCCAATATAGCCAGAATATTTAAGGTTTGTACATAGCCTAATGGTAATTTTATATGACAACATGGTCCATAACAGGGACGTGGACTTCGGTAATAAGGTTTGTAACAGTTAATGTTAGCTTAACAATTAGCCTAGCATCAGATAACGTTAAACCTTTTAAACCATCGGTTATCGTTAAACATGCTGACTGTTAGCGGCTGGCCAGACTTTCCAGTATTTTTCCCATTTTCCTATTAATTAACGACAAAATTATTGGTTACTGTTATAAAGATAAAATACGGGACATTAATGGTAACTTTAGACATGCACGGCTCAGTTGTTGAGGCCTAGCCTCGGTTATTGCATTGTCTGCAAGTCAGATAGTGATGGGTAACGTAAGTAGACGGTTATGACCTCATATATATTATCTGACATTTTTGTTATAGGATATTAGCTAATGATTAAATTTACTGTCCGTTGCAGTACGGTAACGTTATGTGTTTTCCGACGGTTTATAAAGTCATCTTTCAGCAGTAGCTAGCTAACTAGCTGGTAGTAACATTAGTAGTTGCCGGAGGGATCCAGCAGGGGGAGCGTAGAGCTTTTGAGCCCCCCCCCCCCCCTTTCCTTTCGGTCACACATTACATGATCTTTAGAAGCTTCCGTGCGTCTTTTACTACAATACTCCTGAGTCCCTCAGAATAATGGTTCATTTTGTGTTTATATGTTCTCAGGAAAGTATTCGTAATACGATATGTTCATGCATTGTGAAGTAATGAAGTTAGTATAATGTTATTATAATATAATGTTACTTTGTAAATTGATGTAACGTTGTTAGTCTTTTTTACTTTATTACTCATATTCAAAGTTTCAATTGCTAGTGCTGAGTGACCGACAATACATGCTAGATTGCTGTCTTGATGTACATTTCTAGGGTTATATGTTAGAACTGTACATATTTAGCAGGATAACTGTACACATTAACATTTGTATTCATAGTATGTGGTTATCCCGATAAGTCAGTCATAATACACATGATCTGAGGAAAACTTGTGTCTGTGCATCTTTCACTCAAACACACCCCTTTTCAGGGCTTTTACACTAATGTTATCCTTCAATTATTGTAAAGTAACACATTATTGAAGAATAAGAAATAAATAATAATTTAGCTGATTACTAAAAGACAAGGTGACAGAATGTCATCTGTATTGATTAGAAGCCTCTGATGTTAACGTCAGCATGTCCCTTTGTTGCATTAAAGTGAATGCCCAAAGTCATCCACACATTAAATAACACATGTTCAGTATGAGGTCCAGAGACGTGCAGTGACATCATTAAAGGATGATGACATCACTGTATTACATGAAAGAATATGATTGAACATTCGAAATGGCATATTGACCACTAAATTTAAAAATATATTTAAAATTCTTCATCCAATAGTAAAGATGTTTTTCAAAGGTAGAAATTTGGAAATCAGTTCAGTTTCATTACAATTTTATGAGATTTTTTTTTTTTTTTTTTAATTTAAAAAATACATAAATACAGATTAAAACCAACCATATTCTTTAAATGAAGCATTATTTTGAAAAACAAATAAGTAAATTGCAAATATTCAACTGAGTAGAGATTTTCAAGTGTGAGTGTATTGTAACAGCACACTTGAGGTGTCTACCCTAACTAGCCTAACGTTCCAGAATGTGAGGTCATTAAAGGATGATGACATCACAATACATGAAAGAATATGTTTGAAGATTCTAAATAAACTTTCCAGAATGTGACATCATTAAAGGATGATGTCATCACTGTAATATATTAAAGAATATGTTTGAACATTCTAAATAAACTTTCCAGAATGTGACATCATTAATGGATGATTACATCACTATATTACATGAAAGAATATGAGTGAACATTCGAAATGGCATACTGACACATAAATTGTCAGTATGCTCCTGCCTGTTTGCACACCGCGCTCGTTTTCACACGCTCGGCTCGCTCCACCTCCACGTGAACACGCGCACACTACACACTGCAGAAGAGTTAGCTTAGCTCTGAGAATATCTGGTGAATGTGCAGTGGACGTTTTTGCAGAAATAACTGCTGCAGCTCCTCCAGACCAACAGAGGTTTCCCGTGTCTTGTGAAGTGACGGGGCTCCGCAGAGAGTTACGTTATCGTCCCGACCGGGTGTCAGTGTCCCCCCCCCCCCCCCCCCTCCGTTCCCTCCGGATCGGGAGGAAAAGCCAACACTAGGATCAGCATTGATCATGGAGAGACCTTCCTCTGGTCAGCTAACATTACTGCCAAGCAGGTGAAATATAGAGTGATATTGTGTGTTAGCTGACGTGTGTCGCCTCACTGTTTAGACCGGTGCTCGTTCATGTCAATGTAGCGCGAGCCGAAAGCGCGAGCCACAGGACGCTGACTTTCGTTGACATTGCGGCCACAGGTGTTGCTGTGAACAAGCAATTTCTGATTCTTACATATAGCCCCTTTAAAGATGGGGTATGCGATTTATCCAGTATACACTTTTTGTTATATCGGTTGAAATGGTCTTTACAGCCCGACAGCAATCCGTTTCTTATGAGCACTGAAAAAAGACCGGAAAAGATCCGTCATCTGTAGCTGCTGTAATCCTGTAAAAACGTCTACCAGTCAGTAAAAATGGTCCCGGTTGTAAGGAACCGATCAGAAGCCTCCCTGCCTCCCCGCTCGTACTCTACCCTTGGCGTGCACCAGCGTGCACCAGCGTGAACTCAAAGCGCGTCTCCGCCGCACGTTTCCTGGAGAATGGAAGAGAAAACTCAGCCAAAAATAGCACTGCCGCGGTTACCTGTAACCGCTCGCCCTGCTAAAAAGGCAAAGAAAAGAAAGACAGAAGCAGAAAAAACTACGACGAAAAAGAATGCAGAAAAAGCAAGAAGTAAATCACGAGTGAACATTGGACTAGCATTTCAGCGATGGCGACAACTTCGAGAGTTGAAGGGCCTGGCAAGTGATGCCAAAGTTGCTGTCTTTCTGTTGGACAGGTACGTTTTTGTTTTTTGGGGGATTTGTTTTTTTCATGAAATATCTAGCCACCGTAGCTATTTATGTAGTCATATACACATTGCTAACGTTAGCCTCCCTGTCGATCTAGGCTAGTACTTTAGCTACGTTTACACATTCCTATCTAACATAACGCTAGCTACTTGTGTAACGTTATATGGTCGGCTAGGCTAGTACTTTAGCTACGTTTACACATTCCTATCTAACATAACGCTAGCTACTTGTGTAACGTTATATGGTCGGCGGTGTCTAAACATGTGCCGTTTACATTTTGGCGTTTTACAACTGTGTTGACTGCAGGGTATGTGTATTTTTTTGCAGTTCTGAGAAGGATCAATCAACTTCGACGCCATATAAACACGGATTGATGAGACCACCTCCCCCCGCTGTGTCAACTATTGTTTCGGAATCTCTCTCCGGCCGGTGAGTGTAGCTTGATGCAGATATGAACATGGCTTAGATTATCGTTCTCTTTGATGGGTAATACATACACTATGTGGTATCATTGATATTTGTACTAAATCTATATCCAGACAGTGGGTAAATGTCAGTTAGTGTGCAATGTGTGTATGTGTATCTGGGGGCAAAGTGAAGCTTTCTGTAAGGCCTGGTGGGGGCAGGGACGATTGATTAGACCTGTAGATGGCCTGAGTATTAAATCTGTGCCACAGCCTAGAAATTGGGTGTTGGTGGAGTCTGTGATCAAGTTACAGGGTCTTCTATGGACTCTGCGGTGGTAGATGTCCTGCAGAGATGATAGGGGTAAACTGAAGATCTTCTCAGCAGTTTTTATCGATCTGTGCAGGTGTCTGCAGTCTGTCAAAACATCTTCTCATGAACTGACAAACCCAAGACTTCTATTTCAATTCAGCAACAGTCCTGTATTGCATCTTTTATAGAATGAAGAAAAATCCTATCTCCTGTAAACCGATGCTGACGATAGTCTGTAATTTTTAACAGAGATGATGTCATCTCAGTAGCTGGAGTTCAGGAGTTAGACATCAGCAGTCCTGACGAGACAGCTCTCCAGCAATTGGATGTAAGGTATGGTAATTGGAGTAAGATTTTTTTTTTTTTCAATTTTTTGCCAAATAAAATTAAAAAAAGTCTTTGTCCCTGCATTACTTGGGTGACATGTTGTAACATTCCTTCAATTGTTGTTGTTTTTCTGTCTATTTAGTATGTCATCTCTGGACCTAAACGCTGATGATGACGCTGATGAATTTAATGACATTCAAAACTCCACGTAAGTTGCTGTGTGTACTGCCAAAATGTTTTTACTTTTCTGTTTGTGGAAAAATTTCAATTATTCTTTGAATAATAATCTATGAATTTATTCTTTCTTCCCTAGCATTGACTGGGAGGATGACACCTGGTATCCTGATAAGGACACAGAGTCTGTGTCATCGTTAGAAGAAGATCTAACCAGGGAAGTCGACTCAGACGATGATGACAGTGACGATGCAGCTTATAGGCTTCGTATTTGTGTGAGGTAGGTTCAATAACCTTTGGCTCTACTTACAGTCAAAATATTGTTTTTTATTTTGAATTTTCATAGCAAATTTTATTAGAGCAGGACTGGCGGTGCTCTCAAGAGTCAGATTTGCTTGGACGCACTTCAAACAATCAGCATAGAGGAAACTGTGCATGATGCTCCAGACAACACCCCAGATCCAATTGCCACAGGCGAGCCTACATTCCCAGATGCACCACAAGTCCTGGTTGAGGATGACATAATTGGCCATCCTGCATCCATCGCATACCACGACAGCCTGAAGCAGCTTGCTGAGTATCTCATTCTACCTGTCAACATGTGTCCTAGTAAGGATCCAAACACGAAGGTACAGTGCCGGGCACCTGGACCATTCGAAATCAATGTCAAGTCCAGGGGAACAGCTGCTGTTGTTGAATGGGTGAGTCTTTATTTGGCATAAAAATTCATTATTTACAGTAATTATTTTTTATGTATATTAGTAATTATTTTTTTCTGTATCATGATTTTTTTTTACTCTTTTTTTTTTCTCAGATGTGTCCTCATGGCCATACAGTTTTTAAATGGGCTTCCCAGCCAACGTTGAAATATGGCATGACGGCTGGAGACTTCATGTTGGCTATTAACATCCTGTTGTCAGGCAACAACTATGCCAAGATATCACTGCTATTCCGGTTTATGACAATGGGGATGGTGACGAGGTCAACGTTCTTCAGGATCCAGGACTCTTACTGTGTGGACACTGTAAAGGAGTTCTGGAGTGAGAAGAGAGCCGCAATCATCACCCAGCTTCAGCCAAAAGGGCCTGTTGTGGCACTGGGTGAGTTTGATACACACACACACAAGTACACACACCAGACATACTATACGCCATATAATATAATTCTTTGCTCCCAAGAGATCGCACTAGTATGGCAGATGCATTATGATACAAAGAGCAAAAACAGAAAAAAGAGTCAAGTGCAGACATAAAAAGAGTACAATAAAGTTATAAATCAAATTCAAAACAATGGGCACAAAATGTCAATTATTTGTTTACTGGTGTTACTCAATTGATTGCGAACTGATGCCAGGCTCCATGGCTCTTTGTGTATGTTTTTAGAAAAGGTGATAAGATTTTCTATGAGGTTTTTATTTTTAAGATATGAAGTGCTAGACAGACATTTTCTCTTTTTTTTGTCATGTAGTTCGATCAGCATGACATGACAAATGTATCTCAGTTTGGACCACTCTATTTACCCTTGTTGCTTTCTTTTTGTTGTCATTTCTCTTCAAAGGTGATGCTCGCATGGACAGTCCTGGATTCTGTGCACAGTATTGCACTTATTCCGTCATGGACAATGAAACGAAACAGATAATCTGCATGGTCAACGTTGACAAGCGTGAGACCATGCGGAATTCTGTTATCATGGAGAAGGAGGGCTTCATGCAAGCATTTGAGACACTCCGTAAAGACCTCAATGTTGCAGAAATCTGCACGGATGCTCATTTGCAAATATCCGCCCTCTTCAGTAAGTGGAATTATTTATTTTTTCTTTAGTGGGTTGTTGTAGCAATCCTTATTTATGCATACAGTCCCAGACCACAATCATCACTTACATTGTTATGACCGGACATTGTTTTGGATTATTACACTGCATATATGTTCTATGATTATTTTTTTTGTCCTGCAGAAAACGGCAGATATAAAGACAGCGGAGTCCAACACACCCTGGACATGTGGCATGGGTCAAAAAACTTGTCCAAGAAAATTCATGCAGTAAGTTTATGATCCCTCTGTACATAGACAAAGCTGTATATTTTTAATCATCTACATCAACTGTCTTTTCATAAACCAAATTGACATCCCATCAATTTTTTTTTTGTTCTATGTCAAGGCTGGGCAGCAAAGGGTGTGCCTTACTTCAGACCTGGAACAAAGACATTTGTAATCACTTTTGGTATTGCTGCAAAACTGCAGATAACTATGAAGACTTCTTTGTAAGTATTATAGCAATTTATCTATTTAGGTCTGACCCTTTCATTGAATAGTTTTTGTGCAAACCTGGTTTCATTTCTTGCTGACCTCACCACTCACAATACATTTGTAACTTTTTTCCTCAGGACATGTGGACTGGACTCCTCCAACATGTGACAGGACGACATGTTTGGGCCCTCGGTGCATGTCAGCATGGCCCCTTGGTTGAGGACAGAGAGAAGGAGTGGATCCAGAGTCGTTCTGTGGCACACCAGAGGCTGACTGATATTATTCTTGATGAACGCTGGCTAAAGAACATCCACAAATATCTGAATTTCAGGTATATCAGCATCGGTCTTTGTTCAACTTACCCCCATGCAAATATGTCACTTTATTTCGGAATTAGTGCTGCTATCTCTTGATTTGTACTACCAGAATGTAAAGCAAGTGTGTATTGTTTCCACTGTGCTTTCAGGTCAACTGCAGAGCTGGAGTCCTTTCACAACCACATTCTGATGTGTGCGAGCAAGCGCTTCAGCTTCTCCCCATCAGTGTATGCAGCTCGCGTCATGCTGGCTGGCCTGGACCACAACCACCACATCCACAGACCAGCCAGAGAAAGGCTGATGGCTCTATTCAGTATGTTATATTTTAGGTACTACCATGCATTTTAGTCAATAAATTCATAGGTCCCAAGTCAAGGCAGATATAATACTGTAACAAATGCAACTACATTTAAAAAAAAATATATATAACAAGAACATAATACATGGTGCAGATGTAGGCTGTTGATGGCCTTTTATGTGGAAATACAAAATAATATCATAATAAAGGTAATATGAATCTGTCACTAAGCTTATAATCCTTCTCTTATGCCAGGTACGGAAAGGTGTACAACAAGAAGTCCAGGAAGTGGAGCCTTTACACCATCAAAGAAAATAAGGACTACAGCTACATCTCAGACCTCCAGAGTGCAATTCTGCAGAAAAGGTTGTCTGCCACTGGGGGATTACCACGGAAAACAACAAGGAGGCCTGACGATCCCCGTCAACATGGGGTTCTGTCAGGAGTCCCTGCCCCAACCACCCAGGAGTTGCTGCAGGTGCAACTCAGCAGAGGGCTAGGTGAGTTGACTTACATTACTGTAGCTTGATCATAAGGTTCTAACTTTCTTATGTGCAAAAGCTGATTTAAAAATCCTTTTTGCTCTTTGCTAAGGAATTCCAAAGTGTAGACATTTGTGCCAGGTTCAAAATACCATCATGAGGTTTTAAAATACAGCTTCTGAAGTTCTGATGAACTTATTATCTAAACAAAGTGAAGGATAAACCACTGATAATGTCATGAATGTTTTCCACTGTGTGAATTGCAAAATAAATTCTACCGTTGTTGTTCATTGTGTGTGTGTCTCTGATATTCTTTCTAAAGGACAATCACTGCCAAAAGAATAGGTTGCCACAGCTGATGATGCAGCCACATCACCAGCCTGACCTGTCTGCCAACACTGGACACTCCTTTTTTACATAAAGATTTTGTTTTGGTATTGTTACTGTATATACGTTTTTATTATTATATGATGTTGATTCTTTTTTATAAAAAAATAAACAAGTGTCACACCACATTGGTTGTCATTATTAGTATAGCATGTAAGGAGACAAGAAATGTAATATCTTGATTTTTTTTGTCATGCTGAAATTGAAAAGGAAAGTCATTTATCATTTATCATTTTTTATTCAAACAGGTGAGAAATTATAAATATAAAAATAAAGGGTACTTTGTACCGTACATTCCTCCTGGGAATAAATAAAAAGTAAAAAAAAATTAAAAAAAGTAAATATAGTAAATAACATAAATAAAAAGCTTGCACACTGCAAGGCTCCAATGTCATATATTGCACTAAGGTTTAAACAGCAAATCACAAATCACAGAAAACAAGAAGAACAAGAACAAGAGAAATTAAAGTGTACAGAGTTATTGTGCCCTACTTGTAATGAAACCTGTGTACTGTGCATGTGGATCTGGGAAGCGGTCTCTTACTTTCCACACACAGCAACTAGGTATCACAACTCTGCGCCCAGCTCCCAGTGACCCATATTGCCACACAACAAATTGGCGGTATGCTGCGTAACGGAATTGTTTGTTGCTCTCCCCTGGGTCTGGAAGATCATTTAGTCCACGCACATCATTCCATAATCTTGTGGCAAGGCGCAGTTGCCCCTCCTGCAAAATGTAGGCTTCAAAGTGAGGCAGCAAAGAAATGCAGGAGTCAGGTTGTTGCCCGCAGCACTTGCACTCTATGTAAGTGGGCATCTCTCTGCAGTTGTCGCAGACACACCAAGTAGGTCTGTCGGTGACCTGAGGACCCGATGGAGGAGCATTCGCTGATGCTATCTGTAAGAGGTCAAACATCATGCTGGGGTCACGTGTCAGGCAGAGCTGCAGCATTTGATGGGACTCCTCCAAAGTGAGGTTTGCAATTCTGGCTTGTAAAGCAATAGATAATAAAGATGATTATATATTTTTATTGAACAGAGCTTTGTTGTCCTCTATCAATCAATCAATCAGACTGTATTTGTATAGCACTTTCATACAAACAAAATGTAACACAAAGTGCTTCATACAATTAAAACAACTACTCTAAGAGGTATTGTGTGTCCACGGTATATGCCAGGTCTTTATACAAAGTTAGTGGTAAGGTTGATGTCAGAAAATAAATATGTAATTGTAGATACCTGCTCATCTGCAATCGTTAGAGCTTGCAGATTCTCAACTCGCCGTAGGTCGTCTTCTCCCAGGGTTACTGCTCCCCGTGCTCCCCGTCCACTGGCCCGTCTTCTGCCTCTACTTCCTCGGCCCCTACTCGCTGCCTGCCCTCTAGCTCGACCTCGGGCCTTTCCCCTCTGACCCGACGACGTGCTTGGCTCCGGCCTGTAGTCGGTGTCTGAGCCACAAAGGCGTTCATCGTCGGAGCTCTGACAAGCAAAACAATGAATGATATGTAATGGGTCCTATCCAAAATTCACGTTTGTCAATGTGTCAAATGTGGTAATAGAAATAACGTGTTCATTTCAATTCAATTTATTTTTATACAGCATCAAATCATAACAGAAGTTATCTCTGAGACGCTTTTTATATAGAGCAGGTCTAGACCGTACTCCTCGACACCTACTCGCTGCCTGCAAGAGGTCCGCCATTAGCATTGCATTGTTAGGCAAGGAAAAACTCCCCTTGTGTGTTGTATCTCTAAATGTTACTGACATTTTTAGCTAATAATATCTGTTACCGGTACACCTGGATAATGCTAACATGCTAGCTTGACAGCTGTGAGTACTATAACAGTAGCTACTATTGTTTTTAAACATTTGTTATGATAATATTAGGTGTTTTCTTACCGTTGAATGAGACATGAGAAAGAAGTTGTTGAGTAGAGGTCCTCTCTCCGCTGTCTGGCTGTGAAGCAGTTACGATGCGGCGGTGCTCGTGCATGTGTGTGGGGGGCGTTGCCTTGGAAGCAGTTTCGAGAGGAGGGGGTGAGCTTAGACGGAGCTCCTGAGGCATGCTACTTTCAAATTATGCTAGCTTTCCAACATCGCATACTCCAGCTTTAAAGAATAAATAAATACAGATTAAAACCAACCATATTCTTTAAATGAAGCATTATTTTGAAAAACAAATAAGTAAGTTGCAAATATTCAACTTAGTAGAGATTGTCAAGTTTGAGTGTATTGTAACAGCACACTTGAGGTATCTACCCTAACTAGCCTAACGTTCCAGTATGTGACATCATTAAAGGATGATGACATCACAATACATGAAAGAATATGTTTGAAGATTCTAAATAAACTTTTAAGAATGTGACATCATTGAAGGATGATGATATCACTGTATTACATGAAAGAATATGAGTGAACATTCGAAATGGCAAATGGACAACTAAATTTAAAAACGTTTTTAAAATTCTTAATCCAGTAGTAAAGATTTTTTTCATAGGTAGAAATTTGGAAATCAGTTCGGTTTCATTACAATTTTATGAGATTTTCCTTTTTTTTTAAAAAGTTAAAAAATAAGTAAATACAGATAAAAACCAACCATATTCCTTAAATGAAGCATTATTTCGAAAAACAAATAAGTAAGTTAAAAAATATTCAACTGAGTAGAGATTGTCAAGTGTGAGTGGATTGTAACAGCACACTTGAGGTGTCTACCCTAACTAGCCTAACGTTCCAGAATGTGACATCATTAAAGGATGATGACATCACAATACATGAATGAATATGTTTGAACATTCTAAATAAACTTTCCAGAATGTGAGATCATTAAAGGATGATGACATCACTGTATTACATGAAAGAATATGAGTGAACATTCGAAATGGCATATTGACAACTAAATTTAAAAATATATTTAACATTCTTTATCCAATAGTAAAGATGTTTTTCAAAGGTAGAAATTTGGAAATCAGTTCAGTTTCATTACAATTTTATGAGATTTTTTTTATTTTTTTTTAAAGTTAAAAAATAAATAAATACAGATTAAAACCAACCATATTCTTTAAATGAAGCATTATTTTGAAAAACAAATAAGTAAATTGCAAATATTCAACTGAATAGAGATTGTCAAGTGTGAGTGTATTGTAACAGCACACTTGAGGTGTCTACCCTAATGGTACGTGTCCACAGGGGCGTTTTTTAACGCGAGGCGACGCTACGCTTCCCAAGATTGGACGCTTGGTGGGCGTGCTACTAGGCGGTGACACGATAGATGATTGACCAATTGGGCAGTGACGTTTTCCCGGCTTTATTTCAAATTCTTCCGGCTGCACCTGATTGGACGAACGCTTTCCCTCCGTAGGCTGCTCTGCTGCTCCCAGCTTTCAAACCGGAACCAGTATGGAGGCTCGTTTGGAAACTTTCTTCTCTTATTTCACGAAAGTAGTTCACCGAAATGTGTTTCTGAAAACATTTGAGGCGAGAAATAAGCCACGCAGTTGCTAAATCTGTCTTTAATTTGGATCGACAACGTTTATTTTAAAAGATTTTCGGGAGTTTCTAGAGGCGGCGGGTTGCGTCGGACGCCTGCTATTTGCATAAAGTAGACTAGCCCTCAACTTTATGCAAATCAGGAGCGGGCGTCGCGACGCTCCGTTTCTCGAATCGCGACGCCACGCTACCAGAATGCATTGCGCGGCCGTTCACATAGACAATGAATGGCAAGCGTGGAAACGACGGAGCCTGTGGACACGTACCATAACTAGCCTGACATTCCAGTATGTGACATCATTAAAGGATGATGACATCACAATACATGAAAGAATATGTATGAACATTCTAAATAAACTTTCCAGAATGTGACATCATTAAAGGATGATGATAAAAATAAATAAATACAGATAAAAACCAACCATATTCCTTAAATGAAGCATTATTTCGAAAAACAAATAAGTAAGTTAAAAAATATTCAACTGAGTAGAGATTGTCAAGTGTGAGTGGATTGTAACAGCACACTTGAGGTGTCTACCCTAACTAGCCTAACGTTCCAGAATGTGACATCATTAAAGGATGACCACATCACTGCATTACATGAAAGAATATGTATGAACATTCTAAATAAACTTTCCAGAATGTGACATCATTAAAGGATGATGACATCACTGTATTAGATGAAAGAATATGAGTGAACATTCGAAATGGCATATTGACAACTAAATTTAAAAACCTTTTTAAAATTCTTCATCCAGTAGTAAAGATGTTTTTCAAAGGTAGAAATTTGGAAATCAGTTCAGTTTCATTACAATTTTATGAGATTTTTTATTTTTTTTTAAAGTTAAAAAAAAATAAATACAGATTAAAACCAACCATATTCTTTAAGTGAAGCATTATTTTGAAAAACATATAAGAAAGTTGCAAATATTCAACTGAGTAGAGATTGTCAAGTGTGAGTGTATTGTAACAGCACACTTGAGGTGTCTACCCTAACTAGCCTAACGTTCCAGAATGTGACATCATTAAAGGATGATGACATCACTGTAATACATGAAAGAATATGTGTGAACATTCTAAATAAACTTTCCAGAATGTGACATCATTGAAGGATGGTGACATCACAATACATGAAAGAATATGAGTGAACATTCGAAAAGGCATATTGACAACTAAATTTAAAAATGTATTTAAAATTCTTCATCCAGTAGTAAAGATGTTTTTCAAAGGTAGAAATTTGGAACTCAGTTCGGTTTCATTACAATTTTATGAGATTTTAAGTAAAAAAATAAATAAAAACAGATCAAAACCAACCATATTCTTTAAATGAAGCATTATTTTGAAAAACAAATAAGTAAGTTGCAAATATTCAACTGAGTAGAGATTGTCAAGTGTGAGTGTATTGTAACAGCACACTTGAGGTGTCTACCCTAACTAGCCTAACGTTCCAGAATGTGACATCATTAAAGGATGATGACATCACAATACATGAAAGAATATGTTTGAACATTCTAAATAAACTTTCCAGAATGTGACATCATTAAAGGATGATGACATCAGTGTATTACATGAAAGAATATGAGTGAACATTCAAAATGGCATATTGACAACTAAATTTAAAAATGTATTTAAAATTCTTCTTCCAGTAGTGAAGATGTTTTTTAATGGGTAGATATTTGGAACTCAGTTCGGTTTCATTACAATTTTATGAGATCTTTTTTTTTTTTTTAAAGTTAAAAAATAAATAAATACAGATTAAAACCAACCATATTCTTTAAATTAAGCATTATTTTGAAAAACAAATAAGTAACTTGCAAATATTCAACTGAGTAGAGATTGTCAAGTGTGAGTGTATTGTAACAGCACACTTGAGGTGTATACCCTAACTAGCCTAACGTTCCAGTATGTGACATCATTAAAGGATGATGACATCACAATACATGAAAGAATATGTTTGAAGATTCTAAATAAACTTTCCAGAATGTGACATCATTAAAGGATGATGTCATCACTGTATTACATGAAAGAATATGAGTGAACATTCAAAATGGCATATTGACAACTAAATTTAAAAATGTATTTAAAATTCTTCCTCCGGTAGTAAAGATGCTTTTCATTGGTACATAGTAAATTCTCCAGTGTTAAATATGCCTTGTCAAAGTACATTAACTCTTTCAGAGTTATTACAACAACAACAAGAGTCATTACAACAACAGCTAGAGTAACATACCCCCCAGTGTTGGTGAAAATATTCAGAGTTAAAATGTTCAGTGTAAAATATACAGTGTCAAAGTTCATGGACTCTTTCAGAGTTATTACAACAACAGCTAGAGTAAGATCCCCCCCAGTGTTGGTGAAAGTGTTCAGAGTTACAGGACTGGTGTATTCTGGAAAGTACTCTGTACTCTGGAAAGCTCCGCCCACCTCCTACTTCTTTCAAACAGACCACGATTTTCACCACGCCATTTTGTGCTCCTCGAAAGACTGCGGTAAGTTTCTCTTAATCACTTATTAAACCAAATTTGAGCATTTCAGCAGAAGTAGCATTTTAGAATAACTTTATACTGTTGTTTAACATTAAGCCAATTAAGGCTAACTAGCTAACATCTAACTTTAAAGGTCACCTATTATGCAAAATGCACTTTTCCATATCTTTTAAACGTCTCATATTATGCTCATTTCCAGGTTCATATGTGTATGTTAATGTTCTACTAGAACATGTTTACTTGCTGTAATGTTCAAAAAACCCTCTATTTTTCTCTTACTGTCTAACTGCAATGAAGCCTCTTTCAGCCTCTGTCAGAAAAACTCTGATTCAGAGCCTGTCTCCTCCCAGTCTGCTCTGATTGGTCAGCGTTTCCGGGTCTCTGCTGTCAATCAAACGGCTTCAACACAGCGTCACTGCCCTCCCCGCACTGCAGCCGGAGCAGCAGGAAGAGAGATTCACTGAGTTTATCCGCGTTTGTAAAGTTAAAAATAAACTAATTAAAAGTTTATAAACCAGAAACTTCACACAGCGCACGTTCCCGGAGGAATCTGATCCGAAGTCGGCGAAAAATTAACAACATCTGCGGCCAAGATTCTGGGTTTTCCTGACGGTTCTGCTCCGGTAAATATGCTATTTTTAGCTCTGTCACGTTAGCTCAGTATTTACGTTATGCATAAACTCTGTAAACCGTAAACATAAACTCTGTTTTACGTTTGTCTTTACAGGTCCATTTGTGAGAAATGACCAACAGAATCAACCCATTTGAAGAAGAAAACATTTGCTGTGAGCAGATAGTTCTGTTTACATGGGAGATACAGAGGTAACATGTTAGCATGTAGCTACATGTAACGGTGTATAAACACAGCGAACATCAGGGTGGAAAATAGAAGATGTGAAACAGTAGTCAGTTCATTATTTCTGGTAAAAGACACCTGATCAACGTAGCAAAGTAATCAGAGTAATGGTATATTATTTACTGTAGGAGCTGCCTCTCTGTGTTACCATGACTATAGACCGGTTAAAGTTACACTTACTGTAGCTTACCATGCTGGAATAGACTTTATCCTGTAGTGTCAACATAACTGAAGGTGGAATTACTGATCTTATATATAAAAACTGCTCAGTAACCACGGTATTAGCAGCTACTGGGAGAACCTTATAGGGTACTGAGTCCATGTTTCAGAGTAACTTGGATTGTTTCACATGAAACGGTTTTACTTGTCAGACAGTTATTGCCATATTTATGCTTCGAAATGTTTGTCAAAGCTGCAGGTTATCTGTTCACGTTCAAAATACTGTGTATAATTAATATTGTCATCTGTCTACTGAAATAAAGTTTGACTGTGAAACAGAAATGTGTTGTGTTGCTTAGTCACTATTTACTACCTGTACCCTTCTACATGCATGACATAAAATTAATTTTTCATATCACCTGTTTAATCTTTAATTACATTACTTTGTGAAAACACATGTTATATTTATCTAATACCACAAGATCATTAATTGTAAATTTAAAAATGACAAAAACCCTCCTTAAAAATACAGCTCTTTATTCACAATAATAACACTGAATCATAAATTGGGTACACATAATTCCAAAAGCAGCAAAGCCATGACTTGTATGTAAACTGTCCACATCATGTCCTCCTTCAGAGTAAAGGCTTTCTTGTAGAGTGAAGTTGTGTCAGCTGGTAATAGTTCATCCTGGTGCATCTCCATGTGGATCAGGTCACTCAGATGACCTGTAAAACATGACAGATTCAGTGTTAGAATATACTGTCATGTAATAATATCAAGGTGTATAACAGTAACATCATCTTCTAACATGTGTAGTTATGGCAACAGCTACAAACAGTGTAAAATGATAAATCATTTTTATCAAGGATGGAGGAAGAAATGGATTACACAGAACTTTTGCTTGGAGTGTAACTTGTGTTGTCTGTATCAAAAGCTAGACCTAGAAGCTCAGACTTTACTAAACTTTTACATATTATTTAGCCCAAGACAACAAAGAAGCTGCCAGTATTCACGTTGCAATGTCTTTTAATCGCTCTAAGAGGGAAGTAACATTACAGAGAAGACGTTGATTTCTGCTCTGAGCTCACAGCATCTCTCTCTCTCTCCCTGCTCGCTCGTCCACTATAACTCCGGTAATCCTACACAAATTCGTACAGTTTGACTGTTTGTTGTTCAAATGAGCTCCTTCAGGACAGTCTGTGGAGTAAATCTACACACATTCAACATATCTGTAACGCAGAGAGACACACCAGAGCAGAAGGTTTGCATGTAAACAAAGCCTGTGGAGCCACTATGAAAGCTAGCGGCGTTAGCCGCGCAACATGCTAACGTTAACAGGCAAACAGTCTGCTAAATAAACAGAAACTAAAACAACAGAAACATGACAAACGTACAGCTTCCAGGTTTGAAGGTGGGTCCAGGTATGAAGGTGGGTCCAGGTCTGAAGGTGGGTCCAGGTTTGAAGGTGGGTCCAGGTTTGAAGGTGGGTCCAGGTATGAAGGAGGGTCCAGGTTTGAAGGTGGGTCCAGGTTTGAAGGTGGGTGGGTCCAGGTCTGAAGGAGGGTCCAGGTTTGAAGGTGGGTCCAGGTTTGAAGGTGGGTCCAGGTCTGAAGGTGGGTCCAGGTCTGAAGGTGGGTCCAGGTTTGAAGGTGGGTCCAGGTCTGAAGGAGGGTCCAGGTCTGAAGGTGGGTCCAGGTTTGAAGGTGGGTCCAGGTCTGAAGGTGGGTCCAGGTTTGAAGGTGGGTCCAGGTCTGAAGGTGGGTCCAGGTTTGAAGGTGGGTCCAGGTTTGAAGGTGGGTCCAGGTCTGAAGGAGGGTCCAGGTTTGAAGGTGGGTCCAGGTTTGAAGGTGGGTCCAGGTCTGAAGGTGGGTCCAGGTCTGAAGGTGGGTCCAGGTCTGAAGGTGGGTCCCAGACAGCCGGTACGGTTCCATCCTGAGCTTCAGTTTGCAGTGAATCCTGTAGTCTACTGACCCGTGTGTTTTACTGTTGCTATGAGGACATTTCAGTCAGAAATCACCTAAAACAGCTAAAAGATAAAGTGAATCCACTGGGTCTTCACGTCCTCAGATGATGGGAGGACATGAGGACTTTTCTGCTGGTTCTTGCAGACTAACAGAAGTAGTAGCATGCTTTGCTTGCCTGTTAGCAGGTCTGTGATTATACCGAGGACAACAATGGCGGACGGAGCGAAATTCAGCCAGCGGCTCAGTGGGCGGGGTCACCTAGCTGGAGGCCGTTCTCCGTAGTTCTACCGTAACCCTTATTTGGCATGGCAAGAATCACCGACGTCACTGATTCCAGGAAGTACGACTCAGCGCTTCTTCTGACACATTTTCCGAGAGATGGAGCAGGAGAAAAAGAGAGAGGATGGTCTTTTATGATACTTCGGTGGTCTGTAGACACACTGGGGACAGATATTGATGTTTAAAAGACATGGAAAAGTGCATTTTGCATAAAAGGTGACCTTTAAGGTAAATTTATTTGTCTATGCCTGTGGTAAATATGCATGTCTATATGTGGTAATGTGGCAGTTTATAGAATTTATCAACCTTATTCAAGACATGAAATGTGCCTTTAAACCTAATTTTTAATTTTGTATCTGAACGTGTAAAAAATGAATGTGCATTGCAGATGCCCAACATCCGGCAGATGAGGGAGAGGAAGACGAGGAAGTGGACCCAGGAGGCCATGGAACAGGACCGCCAGGAGGTGGAAGCAGGCAGGCTCAGTCTACGGCAGGCAGCCCGGCAGTTTGGGGTCCCAAAGTCCAGCCTGAGTGACCGAGTCAGTGGAAGGGTGGCCTCTGACTGTGTCCAAGGTCAGAGGCCTCTCCTCACCCCTGAAGATGAAGATTCCCTGGTAGAGTACTTATTGTATTCTGCAAGTCACGGGTTTCCACTGACGAAGCCTCAGGTCCTGGCCCACGCTCTGGCCATCTACAACCTCCGCCACCAGGACGCACCAAAGACCGTGCTTGGCCAGACGTGGTGGATTAACTTTCGGAAGCGGCACCACCATCGCCTTACTGCCCGGACCCCAGACATAATTGACCGTGGGAGGGCATCCTGTGCCGAGAGGGGGGCCATCGAGGACTACTTCAGGCTCCTCACCACCACCCTGGAGGAGCACGGGTTGAGGGAGAAACCCCGTCAGATTTACAACTGCGACGAGATGGGGTTTCAGCTGGACTCGGCGAGAAGACAGGTCATCGTGCCCCGGGGGACCAAACATGCCTATAGGCAGGCCGAGGGAACCAGGGACCACATCCCCGTCCTGGCCTGCCTCAACGCGGCTGAGGAGGATATCCCCCCTTTTGTCATCTATAAGGGGGGATATCCAGGGGGATCTTATAACAAAGAAGGGGTTCCCGCTGCCCTCTACGGGAAGTCGCCAGCAGGGTATATCGACAGTGAGCTGTTCAGGAAGTGGTTTGTCGGGCACTTCCTGAAGTTCGCCGCGTAGGAGCGCCCGCTGCTGCTCGTCTTGGACGGACATCGTTCACACCTGGATCCAGAGCTGGTCCGGGCGGCACAGAGGGAGGGGGTCATCCTCTTGTGCCCGACACCCCATACATCTCACATCCTTCAGCCTCTGGATGTGAGTTTCTTCGGACCCTTGAAGGCAGATTTATCTGCTGTTGCAGGAGATCTGTCGGCAGTGAGTTTTCAAGGGTCCTAAGAGACTCCTACCAGAGGGTGAAGGATCGGAGAATGGTGGTGGCTGGGTTCAGGAGGTGTGGCCTCTACCCTCTGGACCCAATGGCCATCGACTGGTCACGGGTCATGCCGTCCGGGCCGCGGCGTGGGACCTCCTCCTCACCACCTCCGCCAACCCCATCGGCATCTTCCTGGGCTGGGCCTGTAACCGGTAGGTTTCTTAATGTTAACAGTCTTTGCATGCCAGCCCATGAGATCAGACAATTTTCTTACATCTATATATTTTTTTTTCTGTGAGTAGGTCACACCACCGAAGAGATGAAGCAGACGGTTTGGTGGTGTGGCCGGTGCAGGGAACCTGACCCTCCGGAGAGTTCGGAGGGATTGGTGTCGTGGGTCCAGTGTGACAACTGCAACACGTGGTTTCACACCGTGTGTGTGGGCTGGGACGAGGAGCTGGATGATGATGATTATTTTAAATGTAATGTGTGTCCAGATATTTTATTTATTTATTTTAATTTTTTTTTACATGTTTTATCTTATTTTTGTGTTTTGTGTTTCTTTTAAATAAATTTGTTTCATCCTCTTTTCAATCATTTGCTGTAATCATTTGTCTTTTGATTAAAAACAATGTACCATTTCAATCATGAATACTTATGTTTGAAGTTCTACTTACTCTGCACTTTGTGTAATGATAGTAATTGTTCTACACTCTTATTTGTGCATAATTGCTAAATTTCATGCATCAGTTGGTATTTTGCAAGTGATTGAAATGAGAATAGAGTTTAACAAAACATCCAGCAGGTGGTGGTATACACTCAAAATGTAAATTAAGGAGCTTATATTGCATGATTTGGAGGTGTTGAAGCGTGATATCTTATTGTGAAGGGACGGAAATACGGTCCCGGATGTGTTGACAGCATTGATGTTACATTGGGAGACACAAGAACAGCGTCATTCCCCAGAAAAGCCAGCAGCGCCCAGTGTTTAATAAATCCATGGTGTTTAAAGCAAGAAAATAGGGTTTGTCCGAGGTAGGCCAAGGGTGGCGCACGGCTAATTCACCGGCGTTAACATCCTTTTGCCGACTCTGGTAGAGACAAAGATAAAGTAAATGATTAATACGATATGCAGATAGAAAGGTAAGGAGGTAGACTTTAGTTTTACACCATTAAATTAACTGAAAACATCACACGATCATTTATATTAGTAGTTAAAGTGGGATTTTAGTAGAATGTTAGCAAAAACTGTCCGGAATAGGGTACAATTCCGTTAACTATCTTTGTAGACAAAGTTACCAGGTAAAAGTTAACCTTACTAGTGAAAACACAATACAGTTCAACTCTACAAACGTCACATTTAAACACTAAATAGTGCAAATTAACAGCCCAGCCAATACAGGGGCGGTTCACGAACAAAGGGGGCGGAGGGCTACGGCGGGAATAATGACCTTGGGGGGGGTGGGGGGGTCAAAACAAACCAGCCACCTGTGTATTGGGTCTATGAGGTTTGCTATATAAACCAATATGTGAGTCATTATTCCTTCCGCATCAGAAAACAACCCAATTGAAAGACCCAAATCCCACACACCCTGAAACTGGGTTACTAACTTGACCCAGTATTTTTTAGTGTGCACATAGCTATTTGTACATGTGTGTGTGTGTGTGTGTGTGTGTGTGTGTGTGTGAGTGTGTGTGTGTGTGTGTGTGTGTGTTCAGTAGTTAAAGGTGCAGAGCCAGTAGAGGGAGGCAAAGCACGATTTAAACACAAACCTCACTTGACTTTTCTTCTGATAAACTGTTTGGGTTTTTGTACCAAGAGTTATGGATGTTTTTGTTCTTGCATTATGTACTTCAGTACTTGCATAAGTACACAATGCTTATTTAGCAGCACCATGTACAGTATGTAGTAAAAGTACTCATTGTGCAATAAAATGTCTCCTGTGACTGTTATCTGGTTCAATGTGACATTATTAGACAGTACATACAGTATATATATATAAACACATATATATATATATATATATATATATATATTTAAAATATAATATATAATATATTTATTTATTTATTTGTTTGTTTATTTATATTTATTTATATATATTTATTTAAATATATTCTGTTCAGATGATGAAGTTGAACCAGGACTCAAACATCTTTCTCTGTGTTTGTAACTGTGTGTTTTATTTCATTTTGTTTATCGTTTTTTTTGGTTCACATTTATTTTTTTTTATTGTATTTTATTTGTTTGTTTTATTCAATTTCTTTTTTTCTATTTCATTCAGTTTTTTATATTTAATTTGTTTATTTAATCTTTTTTTTTTATTTATTTATTGAAATGAATTGATTTTATTGAGATTGAACGTGATATGCTGTCATTTTGATTTGAGGTCGACCGATATGGGTTTTTTATGGCCGATGCCGATGCCGATTTTTTTTTTGCCGATATGTTTGGCTGGTTTTCTTTTTTTCCTCCATATGATAAAATATAACAGCTTAATAATAAAAAATAATACACAAAATGTCTTAACTTAAGTAAACATTTATTGAAAAACACTTATGGTCTGTCTCTCCAATTTGCACTTTGTGTCTTCACTGCAGTGCATATTTTATTTTGTGCATGATGGTTAATAGTAGTAATAGTGCAGGGCTCAAAACCTTTTAAGCATCTTTCAAAAACTGTCCTAAAGCATGTTTTTTATTTATGTTTGTTGACAGACACTGTTACAAGCTATATGGCCATAATCTAAGTGATCAAAACATAATAATAACTTTGTTCACTGGTATTACACAGCCTGCTGCTCATATCTGCTGCAGACTACACACAGGCCAGTGACGTCATAGAGGCTGTGAAGGACCCGTAGAGACGTTTAATGAGGAAGTGAACTTTTTGCTAAATGTTTCGACAGATTGCTCGTGTTTCCGTCCTCACACGCAAACTTGCACTTATGACAAGCATTGTCAGCATCAACTCTAGTAAAGTGTAATCACGCTTTATAAGTTTAGTTTTCTCCGCTGTAGTTCCTGAGAGCAGAAGCTCTGTGTGTGTGTGTGTGTGTGTGTGTGTGTGTGTGTGTGTGTGTGTGTGTGTGTGTGTCTGAACACTGCGCTGCAGCAGTGTGTATGTGAGAGCTGCAGCAGTGTGTATGTGAGAGCTGCTCCGCCCCGCACACAGCTAACGTTACCGACGGAGAGAAATTCTCCGTTACCAAAAACAGAATTGATAACGTCGGAGCATTTCATATCTAAACAATTAAATATATAGGGCTTTGAAAGAGAAGAATTTAAGCCTACCGGTTTCTCCGGCAGAATGGCAATTTGATTGACACACAAGGGGCGGCGTCACACGTGTTTCCACAGCAACAACAACACTGGGCTGCCCGCAGATCTGCCTGTTTAATAATCGGCTTAATATGCTCAGGCATCGGCCGATGCAGATTATGAAAAACTGTCAAAAAATATGCCCGCTTAATCGGTCGACCTCTAATTTTGATTATTAATAGTGATTAATAATCATTATAAATAGTGATTAATAATCATTATTAAATGTGATTATTAGTGATTCTCTATGGGTCTTTCCCATTTGTCATTTTATACGGCTCGATTCCTCTCCTCGGGTGCATCCCAAAGCGCTTATTTGTCGTTTCCTCGCTACTCGATCCTCGCGTGAACCGGAAGTTGTTCTGGTCCGCCATCTTGACGACCGTCCCAAAGCTCTTATTTGTGCATCGAGGAGCGAGGATCGAGGATCGAGGATCGAGGAGGGATCTCTGAGGAGCGATAATCGAGGAAACACGAGAGCAGCCTCGACGGAAGTCTTTTACCGACCGACACGCCCCCTTATTGGATATCAGTTACTGATTGGACGCTGCGCCGATCGGACTGATCTGATAACTTTCCCTCTCAACATCGCTGAAGTTTTATACCGGAGTGAAGACAGATCACAGATTAAACGTTTTATAGTTTAGTTGTTTTCTGATTCACCATGTAGTTATAATCTGTGTTAACTGTAGGTGTGAACAGTGTTAATTGTAGGTGTGAACAGTGTTAACTGTAGCTCTGAACAGCAGCAGAAGGCCCTGCAGTATCTCTCATTCACACACCGCGAGTGAAGCAGCCTGTCACTGAGAGGGGTTTATATACCTGACAAACGGGACCTAAATCATCTTTCTGCATTTATTAGATTGAGATTTTTCTTTTCATGATCTGTTATTTCCCCCGTTAACTTATATTAATGATACTATTAAAGTCAGAGAGAGAAGGAGAGTCTGTCTGTCAGC
Organism: Sebastolobus alascanus; assembly: GCA_916701645.2. Taxonomy (NCBI): domain Eukaryota; kingdom Metazoa; phylum Chordata; class Actinopteri; order Perciformes; family Sebastidae; genus Sebastolobus; species Sebastolobus alascanus. Next base: position 137,592 of record CAKAOJ020000571.1, read on the forward strand.
AACAAACACCTGTTACATTATTTATCTTCTTTTCCATTCAGTCACATGTGAGGCTGATAATTCCTGAACGTCGGGTTTGATATGAGTTACATCATTTACATTTTCCCTGAAACATTCAGCCTGATAAATAATGTCCAGTGTTCAAAAGACCCCATAGTCATATTATGGGTTATTAAATAATGAATTCACAATCAGAATATCGATAACTACAGATGCTAATAATGAATAAATAATATAAAGATATTGTGCCAGTAGAACAACTGTGTGTCTTTATTAGTATTATTAGTACAGTTCAAACACAAACTCCATATAAAGTCTCTATAGCTGTTAAAGCCGACTGACTGCTGATCCAGCTGTGATCAGCTGCTGCTGTCATCAGAAACGGACGTCGCTTCACGTGACGCTTCAGAGGAAACGACGTCTCAATTCTCTTAAAACGCATTTCCTCGTTTCCTCTCTCCCCGCATGGTTTCCTTGCGTCTTTCCCATTTGTCATTTGCGTCTCTCCATGCTTCCCTGGTGGGCGGGACTAAGACGCAAGGATGAGACGCAAGTGAGGGAAACGAAGATGCAATTAAGCGCTTTGGGACGGACCCTGAGTCCCGCCCACGAGAGATGCGAGCAGAGGAGGCGAGGAAGAGACTCGAGGAGAGAGGAAGAGAGGACATATGGGGTACGTCCCAAAGCGAGTTTTTTTTACCATACCCAGTGCCTTGTTATTGCATTAGGTTTGCACCATTTTTATCTATTTCATTAAGACTGTTTTCTGTTGATTTGCACTTAAAATTTTTAGCCTATTTGTTTTATTTATTTTCTTTTGACAATTTATATCTATCTATCTTTTTTTAATGTCTTGATGAAGGTCCTTGTTGACCGAAACATTCACACGTGTTTCCAGAGCAACAACAACACTGGGCTGCCCGCAGATCTGCCTGTTTAATAATCGGCTTAATATGCTCAGGCATCGGCCGATGCCGATTATGAAAAACTGTCAAAAAATATGCCCGATTAATCGGTCGACCTCTAATTTTGATTATTAATAGTGATTAATAATCACTATTAATAGTGATTAATAATCATAATTAAATGTGATTATTAGTGATTCTCTATGGGTCTTTCCCATTTGTCATTTTATACGGCTCGATTCCTCTCCTCGACTCCTCGAGGAGCGTCTTAGTCCCGCCCACGAGAGATGGGAGCGTAGGAGGCGAGGAAGAGACTCGAGGAGAGAGGAAGAGAGGAAATATGTTTGTAGAGACATGAGACGTCGTTTCCTCTGAAGCGTCACGTGAAGCGACGTCCGTTTCTGATGACAGCAGTAGCTGATCACAGCTGGATCAGCTGTCAGCCGGCTTTAACAGCTGTTTATGTCTGAACTGATCTAATACTAATAAAGACTCCTATCAAACCCGACGCTCAGGAATTATCACCCTCACATGTGACTGAATGGAAATGATGATAAATGATGTAAAAGGTGTAAAATACAGACCGTCCTTCTCTCTCTGACTTTAACTGTATCCTTAATAAAAGTTAATGGAGGAGATAACAGATCATGAAAAGAAAACTCTTTCTAATAAACAAAGAAAGTTGTTTGAAGTCCGTTGGTTGTCAGGTGTTATAAAGCTCTTTCAGTAACAGACTCCTTCACCTGCGGTGTGTGAAGCAAAGATACTGCAGGTCCTTCTGCTGCTGGAACATTTCACCATCAACATGGCCCGTTTGTTGTTCACACCTACAATTAACACTGATTATAACTAGACGGTGAATCAGAAGACAACTAAAATATAAAATGTTTAATCTGTGATCTGTCTTCACTCCGGTATAAAACTCAGTGATGTTGACGTGTATCAGATCAGTCCGATCGGCGCAGCGTCCAATCAATAACTGATATCCAATAAGAGGGCGTGTCGGTCGGTAAACAACTTCCGTGGAGGATACACTGGAGGATACACTGGTGCATCCTTGCTCATAGCTCCTCCGGCAAGCCTCCTCGATCCTCGATCCTCGCTCCTCCAGACGCATTTTAGGAATTGGGACGTCCTTCAAGATGGAGCGCTGAGATCGATTTCCGGGTCACGGCCGGAGGATCGAGGATCGAGGAGGCGAAAAATGTTGAATTGAGAAGCACCCCAGGGCTTCAATGGATCAGGGCCATAATTAATGTTATTAATTACACCTGTGTATAAAAGCCCCCAACTCTCATTGTATGATAACAGGAAACTAGTGATTCACCTAGTTTTTCAAAATAAAAGCCCCCAGCTCTTACTGTATGTTAACAGGAAACTATGCTGTTTTGTTCAAAATCAGTCTAACCTGTCTTAAGATGTTTTCTGCCCCTCCCCGCTCCACTCCTCACGGCCCCCCATGAGATGAGGAGGACATGACAAACATTATATATCAGCGTATACAGTAATAAGAGGAGTTCCTCGTCTCCCCTCAAATTCACATAAGCCAATCACAGCAAATTTAGACATTTTCAAAACTATGTTAACATTATATATCAGCGAATTGGCCTACAGATAGACCTCACTATGAACCTCAGACAGTCTGAATCTGCTGCTGGTTTTTTGATGCCTGTCGGTTTTTGTTTGGAGACTTCAGCTTCATTATTAAAGCTCGCTTTTATTTATATTTATCTTTCTGCCTGGTCACTCTGCGTTTGGGTCCACCCTTTAAACTCACACCCTGACAATATTAAGTCATAATTATGAGATATAAAGTCATTATTGTTATATATTAAGTCATAATTATGAGATATTAAGTCATTATTGTTAGATATTAAGTCATAATCATGAGATATGAAGTCATTATTATTTAATATTAAGTCATAATCATGAGATTGTGCTCAGAAACATCCGAGATATTGATCTGTTGATTGACAGCCAGATGAACCAATCGGTTGGTGTTCCAGCCTCACTTAAACAGTGGGCGGGACTGAAACAAATATTCACAGCTTCAGATCAATTTCAAAATAAAAAGGCAGAGACTGAAACATGAGTTGATATGAATAAAGAAAGCAGCAGAGCTGAATACATCCTGCAGCTTTCTGAAGGACTCATTCAAGTCCAACAACACAGAAACATGATGTCAGTGAACCGAGTGAGACACAGTCAGTTAAACAAGCAGCAGTTAACAAGGAGACGACACACTGAAACACTAAAATATCATCCAGCACCATTTATGATCAGCACTGTTCCTTCCTCAATGATTGATTACTGAATAACAGAATGGACAGATTCATCAAATATTAATATAATGGTTAGTTACAGCTGTAGTTCAGTCTCCTCTGAACGACTCTCTGCTGATGTCAACACATTTACTTGGAAATGATAAGAACACTCTGACAGCATTAATCTGACAGGAACATCTCAGCCTGCCCTGGTTGTCACGGTAACAGAAACCACAGTCATATAGTCAGTAATCTGTCAGCAGCTTCTTATCAACATATCAGTTCCACAGAAATGTAGTTCAGAGAAGTATAGATATCAGGTGTAAAACTACAGAGAAGTAAGTGATGAGTGAAGCTGCAGGACAGAACACACAGAGCAGACAGACGGTCTACCTGGACATCATGGATCAGCTGTTGGTGCTGCTGCTGCTGCTGTGGAGCTCAGGTAGGACTCTGCTTTAAACATGATGTGTTATTATTCACACATTTTTATACATATATTTCATTTACATTCATATTTGTTTCCACTCTGAGTATGAGCTCTTACCATCTGGCAGACGATACAGAGTCCCTCGATGCAAACTGAACCGTTTTAAGAACTCCTTTCTGCCCACATCCATCAAAATTTTAAATTTTAAATAATGTTTCTTGAGGCTGAGGGTTGTGCGATAGCGTCATGGTATTTTCTATTTTTATCTTCTATTTATTCTGTTTTTATATAGATCTTGTGTAATATGAGTAATGTGCAACATACAGCATGTTGTTTGTGGTTTACATTGTTTGTGTTTCTCTGTGTACATGTGGATTGTTGAGGAGAGGAGAGGAGGGGAGGAGAGGAGAGGAGATGAGGGGAGGGGAGAGGAGAGGAGAGGAGAGGAGAGGAGAGGAGGGGAGGGGAGGAGAGGAGAGGAGGAGGGGAGAGGAGGGGAGAGGGGAGGAGGGGAGAGGAGCAGAGGAAGAGAAAGAACAACATAAGCGATTGATTACTGTATTGCAATTAGTGCTGTCAAAGTTAACGTGATTTCCAATAATAAATGTATACATACATTTGCATAAAGCAGCATATTTTTCCACTCCCATGTTGATAAGAGGATTAAATACTTGACAAATCTCCCTTTAAGGTACATTCTGAACAGATAAAAAATGTAAGATAAATTTGTGATTAATCGTGATTAATCATGGACAATCATGTGATTAATCCCGATTAAATATTTGAATTGATTGACAGCACTAATTTAAAGGAAAAAGGTGCGGCCCTACGCAGCTGAATATTCAGCGTATAGGCCGGCCGACACTGATCACCCCCCCACACACATCACATCACAGCAGCTCCACACTGAAAGGAAGAAAAAACAAAAAGGGAACATGGATGCTGTAAATTCGTACACATTGAATTTATAATTAGGGCTGTCAATCAATTAAAATAGTTAATCACGATTAATCACAAATTAATGGCATATTTTTTCATCTGTTCAAAATGTACCTTAAAGGGAGATTTGTCAAGTATTTAATACTCTTATCAACATGGGAGTGGACAAATATGCTGCTTTATGCAAATGTATGTATATATTTATTATTGTAAATCAACAACACAAAACAATGACAAATATTGTCCAGAAACCCTCACAGGTTCTGCATTTAGCATTAAACAATATGTTCAGATCATAACATGGCAAACTGCAGCCCAACAGGCAACAACAGCTGTCAGTGTGTCAGTGTGCTGACTTGACTATGACTTGGCCCAAACTGCATGTGATTATCATAAAGTGGGCATGTCTGTAAAGGGGAGACTCGTGGGTACCCATAGAACCCATTTACATTCACATATCTGGAGGTCAGAGGTCAAGGGACCCCTTTGAAAGTGGACATGCCTTTTCCTTATGTTTTCTAGTTTCATATGATACCAGTATCTTAACTCTAGCTTTGAAACTGAGCTGCTACAACCTAAAAATCACAAGTTGTGTTCATGTATTAAAGAAATTAATGGCATTAAAACATATTTGCCTTAACGCATTAACTTTGACAGCCATGGTTATAATCTTTCATACGTGATGCTGTTTGTAAGCTGCTCTGATTGATATCAGCCTCAGTGTTTCCTGTTCACTCTCCGACAGACAGATCGGAGCTGCATTAAGTTACTGCTGATGATAACACAACATTTCCTGCTGCTGATGCTTCACATTAAAACACCTCAACTAGACAAACACAGTGGGACTTTTATTGTGAAGCAGCCACAGCAAACCTAACGTATTCATCACTGAGGTCAAAAACGGGAGAGACCATAGACATGTAGATACACATGTATACAGAGACATTCATAAATAGACATTTATACATAGACATGTATACATAGACATATATATATATAGACATTTATACATAGACATAATAAGACATACTGTAGATACATAAGACCTTTCCCATTTCTGAATTTATACGGCTCGATTCCTCTCCTCGACTCCTCTCCTCGATTCCTCTCCTCGACTCCTCTCCTCGTGTCTTAGTCCCGCCCACGGGAGATGCGAGCGGAGGAGGCGAGGAAGAGACACGAGGAGAGAGGAAGAGAGGAAATATGTTTTTAGAGACATGAGACGTCCTTTCCTCTGACGCGTCACGTGAAGCGATTTTCTTTACCATTTCTTTTTCTTTTCCCAAAGATTTTGCTGAAAAACTGTTAAACATGTTAACGTCACTGCTTCTGGTTCATGGATCAGCGTTCTATCCTTCGATATGGTGGATTCAATCAATTATTAGGTCATTATTAAAACTGGTACTATTATATCACATTTTCCTTTAAGCATTTTTTACATCATCAACTGTTCAAGTTAACGTTACGTCTTTTCAAAACGTTTGCTTCTGTAACATCAGATAAGAGCTAGCTAACGTTAATTATTGTTAGCTAATCGATATAAGCTAATGCTAGCTTATTGATGTTCATATCTAACATGATATTGTGTTTAAAAAATGAAATGTAAGATAAGTATTTAAAACAATGTGTCTAATATTGCACCAATTATTATCACCATTATTTCAGTAAATTCACATCATAACTGAACTTATGGTCCTGGGGAGATAAGGTGTCCAATTCAGAGACCTTAACATGGGGTCCAAAACTCCAAGTGGGGACTCAAAACCATTCCCTTTGGGGCCCGTCCTTGGGTCCTAAAAATCAGGGAAAGGGCTCTAAATTAACTAAACTTTACGATGATCGAGGGGGCCGAAAACTGGAGTTCTGGCCCTTTCCCCCTCGGAGTTATGATAATTCAAAGTTTTCTCAATTTTCTGCGCTCTCAGCACAACCCTTCATCTGTCCACCAGATGGCAGGCTCTTTGGGTCTTGCCATTGGACGGGGTTGCCCAATGACAATACCTTAATCCCTCGGGTAATGCCATCGGACACCGCCCACCATCCCGACAACATTTGTTCACTTCGCATCCCTTACCGCTGGGTCTTGGGTATGCCAAGTGAACAGAGGCTATATCTTCAAAAGGCATTGCGCTAGGAGAATGAAACTTCATCAGTAACACCCTTTCCCACAGATGAATAAATGCTGCAAAAATGAAGAAGATCAGAAAAAGTTTATTTTTTACCTACTGCAGCTTTAATGTTAAAACATGAAGAAAAGAGAAACTTCATAATATTGAACTGTAATGTACTAGGATGCTGAAATTTTGGCTGTGACACCCTCTCACACACACGAATGGACTTTGTAAAAATTAAGAAGATTGGAACAAGTGCATGTTTGCCACACTTGAAATTATTTCCAACTTTTGGCTGTAGTGTCTAATCTGGTTCCCAAGTGTCTAGATCAGGAGTGTCAATCTCAACTTCATCCCGGGCCACATCAGCATTATGGTTGCCCTCAAAGGGCCGGTTGTAACTCTAAGACTATATAAATATATCTACTCTTTATCATATAACATAATTGCTTCTGCATTCGATTATCATTGGTTTTAGTAATAACTTAATTAATAACTAGCTCTGAAAGCAGCAGTCTAGGGAAAATAATTGCAAGCAGACATTCAAGTGTACAACTATTGTACAATTTATTTAAAAAATGAGTTCAGTAACAAAAACACATGCTTGTGCATCGATATATATGCATGTACGTAGACAGAAATATACTGAATATGGGCACACACACTCACATTTCTATGTGTTATTATAACATAGATCCCATGAATTTATGAGATTAAGAAACCCTCATCAGTACTCATCCGTCAAAGATCAAAATTTTCAAGTGAATAATAAAGTTCTTTTTTTTTACCATCACACAAATATTATCAAGCACTATTTATTACATTAACTTTGTTTGTCTTTTTGGTCGCAGTTGAGAGGGGCAGAACTATGGTGCAACAAATAAATGTGCTGTGATCTAACGTGCAGTCTGTGGCATATAAACTGTTTGTGTTGCAACAGCTAATCGGCTGAGATCATCTGTGGTAGATGACAGTGGTGTGGCATTTTACAAAAACAAATGACTGCAGTAAACATGTGGCTGCATGAACACACATTTCGAAAATTAAAAAAAAAAAGCGGTTAAAAAAAGTCAAAGTATAGTATGTCCTTAAAATGTAAAAAACAATAAAACATAAATAAAAAATAAATAAAAAGGTTTAAAAAAAAGGTCAAAGTACAGTATGTCCTAAAAATGTAAAAAAAAATTAAAAATAAAATTAAAAAGGTCAAAGTATAGTATGTCCTAAAAATGTAAAAAAAATAAAAAAAGATTTTAAAAAAATGTTAAAAAGTCATAATATAGTATTGTATATATATAGGAACAAGGAAAGGAAAAAAAAAAAAAAAAAAATATATATATATATATATATATATATATATATATAGTTAGTTTAGATTATATTCATATATATAGTAAGTTTAAAAAAAAAAAAAAAAAAAAGGGGAAAATATAGTATGTCATAAAAATGTAAAAAAAAAAAAAAAAAAAATTTAAGAACTCAGAAATAGTATGTCCTAAAAAGTCAAACAAATTAAAAATTAAAAATAAAATAAAAAAAGTTTTAAAAACGGTCAAAAAAAAATATAAATTAAATAATGTAATACCATATCTATGCATGGCCATATCTACAAAGTGCCTTGGGCAAGGAGGCAGAAAGCTACAGGTCTAGTTCCTTGAGGCCTAGGGGCCAACATAGTCAAAGTCCAGCTCCCCAACCATAAAGATGTTATCAATATAGCCTATGTCCAACTGCCATACTGACTCGTTGAAAACAGTTGAGAAATGTAGACGTTATAGTGCTTTTTATCCAAAAAACGGCAGCTCCCCCGTTCACTAGTATAGGGTTACAGACCAGTCTTGCCCGGTCCAATATGGCGCCCACGTTGACGTATCGCCGCAACGGGCTGAAGCATCCAATGCAGCTTCTATGGGTGCATCCCAAAGCTCTTAATTGCATCCACGTTTCACTCACTTACGTCTTTTCCTTGCGTCTTAGTCCCTCCCACCAGGGAAGCATGGAGAGAGAGAGGAAATATGTTTTAAGAGAAATGAGACGTCGTTTCCTCTGAAGCGTCACGTGAAGCGACGTCCGTTTCTGATGACAGCAGCAGCTGATCACAGCTGGATCAGCTGTCGACTTTAACAGCTATAGAGACTTTAGATGGAGTTTGTGTTTGAACTGTACTAATAATACTAATAAAGACACAGTTATTATCAGTAGCAGAGCAGCAGTGTTTTCTCTCTGTAGCCTGTTACCTGTTTAACAAACACCTGCACATGAATAACAGCTGCAGTCTGTATTTATACTGTGGACTGAGTCCTGTTTAGAGGCTCAGGAACCATCTCTACTGGCACAATATCTTTATATTATTTATTCATTATTAGTGTCTGTATTTATTGATTGTCTGATTGTGAATTCTTTATTTAATAACCTAGAATATGACTATGGTGTCTTTTGAACACTGGACATTATTTATCAGGCTGAATGTTTCAGGGAAAATGTAAATGATGTAAGTCATATCAAACCTGACGTTCAGGAATTATCAGCCTCACATGTGACTGAATCGAAATGTAGATAAATAATCTAACAGGTGTTTGTTGCTGACAGACAGACTCTCCTTCTCTCTCTGACTTCAATTGTATCATCAATAAAAGTTAACGGGGGAAATAACAGATCATGAAAAGAAAAATATTTCTAATAAATGCAGAAAGATGTTTTAGACCCATTTGTCAGGTCTTATAAACCCCTCTCAGTGACAGGCTGCTTCACTCGCGGTGTGTGAATGAGAGATACTGCAGGACCTTCTGCTGCTGTTCAGAGCTACAGTTAACACTGTTCACACCTACAGTTAACACTGTTCACACCTACAGTTAACACTGTTCAGAGCTACAGTTAACACTGTTCAGAGCTACAGTTAACACTGTTCACACCTACAGTTAACACTGTTCACACCTACAGTTAACACTGTTCACACCTACAGTTAACACTGTTCAGAGCTACAGTTAACACTGTTCACACCTACAGTTAACACTGTTCACACCTACAGTTAACACTGTTCACACCTACAGTTAACACTGTTCACACCTACAGTTAACACGGTTCACACCTACAGTTAACTGTGTTCAGAGCTACAGTTAACACTGTTCACAGCTACAGTTAACTATGTTCAGAGCTACAGTTAACACAGATGTTTACTAGATGGTGAATCAGAAAACAACTAAAATATAAAACGTTTAATCTGTGATCTGTCTTCACTCCGGTATAAACCTTCAGCAATGTTGAGAGGTAAAGTTATCTGATCAATCCGATCGGCGCAGCGTCCAATCAGTAACTGATATCCAATAAGGGGGCGTGTCGGTCGGTAAAAGACTTCCGTGAAGGCTGCTCTCGTGTATCCTCGCTCCTCGCTCATCGCTCCTCAGAGATCCCTCCTCGCTCCTCGATCCTCGCTCCTCCATGCAGAAAAAAAGAGCTTTGGGACGGTCTTCAAGAAGGTGCACACAAACAACTTCCGGTTCAAGCGAGGAGCGAGGAGCGAGGAGCGAGGAAACGACAAATAAGAGCTTTGGGATGCACCCCAAGTATATATTTCTTTGGGAGATTTCATGACTCGCTGGGCGCGCTTACCCAGAATGCCCGCTCCTACTCTGCCTCTGTTTGGCTATACCCTTCCAGACGTTCCAGGCGTCTGCTAAATGCTAACATTAGCCTAGCTATAATGCTAACCAGCGTAATGAACTAGAAAGGCCAAAATATTGGCAGTTTAACGAAAATTGATGGTGAATCAAAGTGACTTAATAATGAAATAGCATACGAAAATTGTAAAAAAAAAACATACCGTTGTTGGTTTGTAGTGGCCAAAAGGCGGTACTACAACTTCCGTGTTCGTCACGTGATGCCATTGGGCCGATTTTTAAACGCTTTTTTTTCTACAAAAGAACCTAGATATTGCTACTGATGGACAATAACACCAAGTCACCAGTTGTGACAAACATTATTGTGTGATTAGTTGAAAAATCACACAAAATACCAGTTTTGCAGTGTTATTTTGTTTAATTTAATTTAATTCAATTTATTTTTTAAATTGGCAAGTTCCTGAGAAATAAAAAGGCAGCCGATCATAAATAAATGATTTATATAACAGGCAGCATTTATATTTTTTGTATAACTTTAACTTGTTATTCTTGAAGTCACTGAGAATTTAGAAATATTAAATTCTTAACTTTTTCAAATATAAAAACTCCATAATTTTATACACACTTTATTCTACTTTCATGACATAATTTACCACACCGCCTTTATTAGTGCACAGCGGACGAGTAGATCCTGAAATTAGCACCGCTATGTTCTGAATCCACAATCGTGAAATACTGAAAGATTCACACCCATGTTGATCTGCATACTGACGACTAAATGAAGGATTCAGTTTGCAGACTGTAAACACTGAAGTATACTCAAGCAAGACGTATCACATGACTGACGGCCGGGCCGGTCTCAAGGCAGCCCGCCAGCGGCTCCGTCACATCTCCAAAAATGTACTTAAAACATTAAATATTTGTGTATTTCTACAGGACTCCAGGCTGAAGAAAATCACAACTCAACAGGTAAATAAAAAAAGAGAAATAAATAAATAAAGTCAAGTCTCAGTTTAATCTTTTCTTAAATTCAATTCTTTTACTGACGACTCTCTTGTTTCTGTTCAGAGTCTGTCAGGTTGGTGGGAGGAGACAGACGCTGTGCAGGAACACTGGAGGTGAAACATCAGGGAGACTGGAGACCAGTGGGTGACTCTCTCTGGACCCTGAAGGAAGCAGCTGCTGCCTGCAGAGAGTCGGACTGTGGCTCTGCTGTTTCTGTAGAACAGAGAGAGGAGTCCTCAGAAAGATCTGTGTGGTGGATCAGCTCTGACTGTGTTCAGTCTGGATCTGCTCTGAGGGAGTGTGCAACAGAACTATACTCTAAGTACATCCTGGATCTCACCTGCTCAGGTAAGCCCATCAGTGACATCATCAGTGACATCATCTATGACATCAACTATGACAATAATGTACCCAGGTTGAAACACACAGACACCAGCTAGAATAGTAGCAGACTGTCTCAGCAGCCATGATGGAGTCTGTTGATCTGCTGCCTCCGTAAATCAGCTGCTGAATGCACCAAGATGTTTATTCTCTCCCTGGTTTCCCATCCACCCCCCCGCCTCTCCTATTGACCCTCTTCTAGAGTCTGACCCTTAAAGGCTATAACTGATAAGTTAAGAACAGCCTGGTCTCAGGAAATAGGTGAGGGCAAAGATGATTTGACCTGGGAGGCTGTCCTGGTAAGGTCCACCACTCTTCTATCTGTGCCAGGCACGGGCTGATTCAGTGCCAAATGATCCACAGGACACACTGGAACAGCTGACTGCCCAGAGTCAACCCAAATATTGATCCAACATGTATCCGCTGCCACAGAGACCCTGCAAATCTAATTCCTCTGCTTTGGTCCTGTCCCTCCCTAACTACATATTGTGAATCTGTATATAATACACTCTTTCAGGTGGCTCTATCCCTCTTCAGCCTTCACCTGACGCTTCTTTATTCACCGTCAAACTATTAGTGCACCGTTTTGAAATGCCGCTCCAAATTAACCTTCTTTGGTAAAGCCATGCTCACATTGCAGATAAGACAGACAGAGTTAGAATTTGAGGAAACAAAAAGATAATCCTTCCCCCAGTCTGAATATAAATTATATGGTTTTGATCTTTTGGCTTTTAATATTTGTGTTTTGAGCTAACTT
>CAKAOJ020000571.1:155000-226177 GCA_916701645.2 Sebastolobus alascanus
CTAGAGGCGACATTTTAACTATTACAATGGTGAGCGCGACCACTACTGCGAGACCGAACCCTAACTCGGTAAAATCTCTCCTCCTGGAGCCGTTTGAGAGAAGAACTTTGGTGGATAAACTACAGGTGAAGGAGCCGGGCCCAGATCAACCCGACCTGGTAATAAAACAGCAGGCTGGTGAAGAAGGGAAGAAGTATATCCGAGGCTTCTGTCGTAGCTGGTACACCAGAAAGACCTGGCTAGCTGGATGCCGTCATGCTTTATTTAGCTTTCCGTGCTTGCTCTTTGAAACGACGGGGACAGATCCAGCATGGACAACAACGGGAGTGAAGGATATGAAGCACCTGTAGGAAAAAGTAAAGAAACAAGAGAACACCAGAACACACATGGAAAACTCTGTCCAGCTAGCCGTGCTAGGCCGAGTGAACATCGCTCCGCAGCTGGATGACGACCACAGGACTGCGGTCAGGAAACACAACGAGGAGGAGGATAAAAACCGGCACATTTTATCCAAAATAATCCATTGTGTGAAGTTTTGTGGTGCTTTTGAGTTGGCCCTGCGTGGGCATGACGAGACCGATTCCTCGCTCAACCCTGGTGTTTTCAGAGAGTTGGTGGATTTTGTTGCCTCACTGGACACCGTGCTGGAGGAGCACCTGAAGACTGCTGCCGTTTTTAAAGGCACGTCAAAGACGGTGCAAAACGAGCTGTTAGACTGCATGCTGTCAGTGCTTAGGGATTACATTCTGGAGGAAGTAAAGAGCGCTGATTTGATCGCAATTCAAGCAGACGAGTCGACGGACATTTCCACCCACTGCCAGCTGGTGCTTGTGCTACGCTACATCGATGCCAACAATAACATCCAGGAGCGGTTTTTCAAGTTCATTACTATCCAGAAACTTAATTGAGACCGATAAATTAATTGTATTGCTCTTGTTAACAGTGTTTTATGTAGTATTAATATTTATGGATGTGTTGTGGTTGTGCCTTTTCAGTAAGGTGAGAGAGTTTTGAAGCAGAAGTTTTGCTGGAGTTTACCATCTCTACACCTCAAAGTACTAGAGTCCATGTTTATGTACATTCAGGTTTCTGAATAGCTTCAGGACTTAACAGCAGTATTCCTAATTGCACTTCATGTTTACTTCCCCTGATCTTTACCTCACTATTGATTTACCAAACAAAGCGAGGTCAATAGGGGCATCACATTAAGCAAACATTTCCTATTACATGTTATATTGTTATATTATATTATTATTGTATTACATGTTTATTGTATTATAGTACATGCAGTGGTGGAAGAAGTACTCAGATCTTGTACTTCAGTAAAAGTAGCAATACTACCATGTAGAAATACTCTGTTACAAGTAAGAGTCCTGCATTCAAAAGTAAAAGTGCAAAAATATTAGCATCTGAGTACTTGAAGTACCAAACATAAAAGTACTCATTATGCAGAATAATGTATAGTATTGTATTCCAATTGATACCTTAATGTGTTTATCACTTTAATGTTGCAGCTGGTAAAGGTGGAGCTCATTTTAATGACCATATACTGCTGGGTAGTTTAATCTATAATATTACATCATGTATTAGTTGATTATATTTGTATTAATAATCTGAATCTATAAAGTAACTTAAGTTGTCAGATAAATGTAGTGGAGTAAAAAGTCTAATATTTCGCTCTGAGATGTAGTTGAGTAGAAGTAGAAAGTAGCAGAACATGGAAATACTCAAGTAAAGTCGAAGTACCTCAAAATTGTACTTAAGTACAGTACTTGAGTAAATGCTACTTAGTTACATTCCACCACTGAGTACATTTTATACTGTTGTTTTTCAAGGCATTATTTACTCTTCCTGTTGGAATAAAATAATTGTTAATTATTTAACTGCAAAGTATCAATGTGTTTTTGATACCTTCACCTTTTTTGCATTAAATCATACCGGAATCTTTGCTGAAATTGATTGGATGTGGCACAGTCCTACCTAGAAACATTTCCACCAGCCGCCACTGTCCTGATGATGAACTCATGTTGGAACTGTTCTGAGTCCAGTTTGAATCACTGAATTGTTGTTTCATCTCTCCAGACTCTGTCAGGCTGGTGAATGGGACTAGTCTGTGCTCAGGCAGACTGGAGGTGAAGACTAACCAGTCCAACCAGTCCAACCAGTCGTGGTCCTCAGTGTGTGAAGCTGACTTTGACCAGCAGGATGCAGAGGTGGTCTGTAGGCAGCTTGGCTGTGGGGCTCCTTCAGTCCTCCAGGGGGTGATCTATGGAGAAGTGGGGGATCCAATGTGGACCAAAGAGTTCCAGTGTGGAGGAAATGAGTCTGCTCTCCTGGACTGTAGAAGCTCAGACTCAGAGAGAAACACCTGCTCACCTGACAAAGCTGCTGGACTCACCTGCTCAGGTAGAAGAGGAGCTGCAGCTCTGATCTGGTTCATTTCTGTTCTAATGAAACTCACTTTATTCTTTTACTGATGACTCTCTTGTTTCTGTTCAGATGCTGATGATGTCAGGTTGGTGGGAGGAGACAGTCGCTGTGCAGGAACACTGGAGCTGAAACATCAGGGAGACTGGAGACCAGTGAGTGACTCTGTCTGGACCCTGAAGGCAGCAGCTGCTGCCTGCAG
This sequence comes from Sebastolobus alascanus, assembly GCA_916701645.2. Taxonomy (NCBI): domain Eukaryota; kingdom Metazoa; phylum Chordata; class Actinopteri; order Perciformes; family Sebastidae; genus Sebastolobus; species Sebastolobus alascanus. Next base: position 157,630 of record CAKAOJ020000571.1, read on the forward strand.
AGAGTTAGACTGTGGCTCTGCTGTTTCTGTAGAACAGAGAGAGGAGTCTTCAGAAAGATCTGTTTGGTGGATCAGGTCTGACTGTGTTCAGTCTGGATCTGCTCTGAGGGAGTGTGCAACATCATATTCCTCTGACTCCATCCTGAATCTCACCTGCTCAGGTAAGCCCATCAGTGACATCATCTAAAACATCAACTATGACAGTAATGTTTCCAGTATGTTCCTTCCTCCGTCACAGTGACAGTCGGTGGTTTCCATTGGACTGAACTGTAAAGTTATCCAAGACAATGACATCCTAAAGTGTAGAGAAGTGTATGACGAGCTGTTTTAACATTTAATAGCTCAGTTTGACTATCCAGAATCAACATTAGAGATATCTACAACTACATTTTGAATAGCCATAATTACATTGTGCATAGTCAGAGTTCTTATTCCAGATTTCTTTAACGTCATTCAGACTAGTCAGAGTTCTTATTCCAGATATATATAACGTCATTGTGACTAGTCAGAATTCCTATTCCAGATATCTATAATGTCTTTGTGACTAGTCAGAGTTCTTATTCCAGATATCTATAACGTCATTGTGACTAGTCAGAGTTCTTATTCCAGATATCTATAACGTCATTGTGACTAGTCAGAGTTCTTATTCCAGATATCTATAACGTCATTGTGACTAGTCAGAGTTCTTATTCCAGATATCTATAACCTCATTATGACTAGTCAGAGTTCTTATTCCAGATATCTATAACCTCATTATGACTAGTCAGAGTTCTTATTCCAGATAGCTATAACGTCATTGTGACTAGTCAGAGTTCTTATTCCAGATATCTATAACCTCATTATGACTAGTCAGAGTTCTTATTCCAGATATCTATAACCTCATTGTGACTAGTCAGAGTTCTTATTCCAGATATCTATAACCTCATTATGACTAGTCAGAGTTCTTATTCCAGATATCTATAACCTCATTGTGACTAGTCAGAGTTCTTATTCCAGATATCGATAACCTCATTATGACTAGTCAGAGTTCTTATTCCAGATATCTATAACGTCATTGTGACTAGTCAGAGTTCTTATTCCAGATATCTATAACCTCATTGTGACTAGTCAAAACGACAGTTAGAGATATCTGTAATTCAGTTCTGACTATCCTAAATAACAGTTACAGATATCCATAACCTCATTATGACTAGTCAGAATTAAATTGTAGATATCTGAAACTGGAATTACGACTAGTCATAATTCAGTTGTGGATATCCGTAATGAGGAACCCCATACATATGAATGGGAAAAGTAGTTTGAATCGTACTAGTCAAAATGTAATTTCAGATATCTAGAATTAGAGTTGTGACTAGTCTAAATTTAATTACAGATATCTAGAATTAGAGTTATGACTATAGTCTAAACAACGTTGCAGATATCTCTGATGAATCTCCTGTCTAGTTATTAAATGTTTAAACAGCTTGCCATAGAAGTGGGCTTGTTTCTGAAAGCTTCAAACTCTCCACAGACTGCTGAGCTTCACCTGACAGGACACACCTGTCTGTCTGTAGGCCTTTCCCATTTCACAGTTTCTACATCCTCCATTCCTTTCTTTGCCTCCTCTCCTCGCGTCTTAGTCCCGCCCACGAGAGATGCGAGCTGAGGAGGCGAGGAAGAGACGCGAGGAGAGAGGAGATGAGGCAACAGGCTTTTAACAAAATGAGACCCTTCATTTTATATGAATGTTCCCTTTAAACAAGAAGGCTGGATTTATTATATTACATTAGGTCTGTGTATTGGCAAGAATCTGGCGATAAGATTAGTTTCATGATACAGGGGTCACGATTCAGTATATTGCCATATATTGTAATTTTATTTTATTTAATTTTAGAAAAACTGTCATAGTTTAAAGAACACAACACCATATGCATAAAATCGGAGTAAAAAAAAGTTACTTTTTTATGCAATTTACATTTATCAAAGTCCCTGTAACATCCAACATCATAGCACTACGCTGGCTAACACTTCATTTTACAGCTCTGCAACTTTCATGGTAATTAGGTGATAATTAGCAAGTAACCTATTTGAAATTTATTTGGAATTACTGCCAAATTACCCCAATATTTACCTGAAAATCTATCTAAAATGACTTTATTATAAACATTATTTAATAATTCTACCCTAAAATATCATCTAGTGGTTGAAATCGGGCCCTGAGGCTTGAGAAGAGGCTGTGTGCTGCTCTTCATCGGAGGTGGAAAACCAAAACTAATAGAAGACACTTCTGATCACCATGGTGACTGATTGTCTACACAGATGTAACCTGGTAGCTGATGTCATGATTCAGGGAGGTTTTTAAGACATTTAAAACAAGTTAAAAATCTAATTCCTCTGCTTTGGTCCTGTCCCTCCCTAACTACATATTGTGAATCTGTATATAATACACTCTTTCAGGTGGCTCTATCCCTCTTCAGCCTTCACCTGACGCTTCTTTATTCACCGTCAAACTATTAGTGCACCGTTTTGAAATGCCGCTCAATATTGACCTTCTTTGGTAAAGCCATGTTCACATTGCAAATAAGACAGACAGAGTTAGAATTTGAGGAAACAAAAAGATAATCCTTCCCCCAGTCTGAATATAAATGATATGGTTTTGATGTTTTGGCTTTTAATATTTGTGTTTTGATTTAACTTAGCTAAGGCATGAAGCACTCTAAACTTCTCCAGTTAGTCACTGTCAATGAGCAGTGACAAGATGTGTCCTGATGATGAACTCATGTTAGAACTGTTCTGAGTCCAGTTTGAATCACTGAATTGTTGTTTCATCTCTCCAGACTCTGTCAGGCTGGTGAATGGGACTAGTCTGTGCTCAGGCAGACTGGAGGTGAAGACTTACCAGTCCAACCAGTCCAACCAGTCGTGGTCCTCAGTGTGTGAAGCTGACTTTGACCAGCAGGATGCAGAGGTGGTCTGTAGGCAGCTTGGCTGTGGGGCTCCTTCAGTCCTCCAGGGGGTGATCTATGGAGAAGTGGAGGATCCAATGTGGACCAAAGAGTTCCAGTGTGGAGGAAATGAGTCTGCTCTCCTGGACTGTAGAAGCTCAGACTCAGATAGAAACACCTGCTCACCTGGCAAAGCTGCTGGACTCACCTGCTCAGGTAGAAGAGGAGCTGCAGTTCTGATCTGGTTCATTTCTGTTCTAATGAAACTCACTTTATTCTTTTACTGATGACTCTCTTGTTTCTGTTCAGAGCCTGATGATGTCAGGTTGGTGGGAGGAGACAGTCGCTGTGCAGGAACACTGGAGCTGAAACATCAGGGAGACTGGAGACCAGTGAGAGGCTCTGACTGGACCCTGAAGACAGCAGCTGCTGCCTGCAGAGAGTCAGACTGTGGCTCTGCTATTTCTGTAGAAGAGAGAAAGGAGTCCTCAGTCAGATCTATGTGGTGGATCAGCTCTGACTGTGTTCAGCCTGGATCTGCTCTGAGGGAGTGTGCAACATCAGGTTACTCTGACTCCATCCTGAATCTCACCTGCTCAGGTAAGCCCATCAGTGACATCATCTATGACATCATCTATGACAGTAATGTTTCCAGTATGTTCCTTCCTCCGTCACAGTGACAGTCGGTGGTTTCCATTGGACTGAACTGTAAAGTTATCCAGGACAATGACATCCTAAAGTGTAGAGAACTGTATGACGAGCTGTTTTAACATTTAATAGCTCAGCTTGAATATACAGAATTAACATTAGAGATATCTACAACTACATTTTGAATAGTCGTAATTACATTGTGACTAGTCAGAGTTCTTATTCCAGATATCTATAACCTCATTGTGACTAGTCAGAATTAAATTGTAGATATCTGAAACTGGAATTACGACTAGTCAGAATTCAGTTGTGGATATCCGTAATGAGAAACCCCATACACATGAATGGGAAAAGTAGTTTGAATCGTACTAGTCAAAATGTAATTTCAGATATCTAGAATTAGAGTTGTGACTAGTCTAAATTTAATTACAGATATCTAGAATTAGAGTTATGACTATAGTCTAAACAACGTTGCAGATATCTCTGATGAATCTCCTGTCTAGTTATTAAATGTTTAAACAGCTTGCCATAGAAGTGGGCTTGTTTCTGAAAGCTTCAAACTCTCCACAGACTGCTGAGCTTCACCTGACAGGACACACCTGTCTGTCTGTAGGCCTTTCCCATTTCACAGTTTCTACATCCTCCATTCCTTTCCTTGCCTCCTCTCCTCGCGTCTTAGTCCCGCCCACGAGAGATGCGAGCTGAGGAGGCGAGGAAGAGACGCGAGGAGAGAGGAGATGAGGCAACAGGCTTTTAACAAAATGAGACCTCCTCCTCTCGGAGCCGTCATTTTAAAGCCACATCAATTAAATATGACGTGTGGCACATTGTCACGCCTCTTTGATACGTCACAGGTGTCTCTGTTCACAGTTCTGTTTCAGCAATTTGTGTGTTATTTTAACTAAATTCTATATTCACCCAGCAGCAGCTCATTTTATATGAATGTTCCCTTTAAACAAGAAGGCTGGATTTATTATATTACATTAGGGCTGTGTATTGGCAAGAATCTGGTGATACGATACGTTTCATGATACAGGGGTCACGATTCAGTATATCGCCATATATTGTAATTTTATTTTATTTAATTTTAGAAAAACTGTCATAGTATAAAGAACACAACACCATATTCATAAAATCTGAGTAAAAAAAGTTCCTTTTTTATGCAATTTACATTTATAACAGTCCCTGTAACATCCAACATCATAGCACTACGTTGGCTAACACTTCATTTTACAGCTCCGCAACTTTCATGGTAATTAGGTGATAATTAGCAAGTAACCTATTGGAAATTGATTTGGAATTACTGCCAAATTACCCCAATATTTACCTGAAAATCTATCTAAAATGACTTTATTATAAACATATTTAATAATTCTACCCTAAAATATCATCTAGTGGTTGAAATCGGGCCCTGAGGCTTGAGAAGAGGCTGTGTGCTGCTCTTCATCAGAGGTGGAAAACCAAAACTAATAGAAGACACTTCTGATCACCATGGTGACTGATTGTCTACACAGATGTAACCTGGTAGCTGATGTCATGATTCAGGGAGGTTTTTAAGACATTTAAAACAAGTTAAAAATCTAATTCCTCTGCTTTGGTCCTGTCCCTCCCTAACTACATATTGTGAATCTGTATATAATACACTCTTTCAGGTGGCTCTATCCCTCTTCAGCCTTCACCTGACGCTTCTTTATTCACCGTCAAACTATTAGTGCACCGTTTTGAAATGCCGCTCCAGATTGACCTTCTTTGGTAAAGCCATGTTCACATTGCAGATAAGACAGACAGATTTAGAATTTGAGGAAACAAAAAGATAATCCTTCCCCCAGTCTGAATATAAATGATATGGTTTTGATCTTTTGGCTTTTAATAGTTGTGTTTTGAGCTAACTTAGCTAATCGATGGCATGGAGCGCTTTAAACTTCTCCAGTTAGTCACTGTCAATGAGCAGTGAAAAGATGTGTCCTGATGATGAACTCATGTTGGAACTGTTCTGAGTCCAGTTTGAATCACTGAATTGTTGTTTCATCTCTCCAGACTCTGTCAGGCTGGTGAATGGGACTAGTCTGTGCTCAGGCAGACTGGAGGTGAAGACTAACCAGTCCAACCAGTCCAACCAGTCGTGGTCCTCAGTGTGTGAAGCTGACTTTGACCAGCAGGATGCAGAGGTGGTCTGTAGGCAGCTTGGCTGTGGGGCTCCTTCAGTCCTCCAGGGGGTGATCTATGGAGAAGTGGAGGATCCAATGTGGACCAAAGAGTTCCAGTGTGGAGGAAATGAGTCTGCTCTCCTGGACTGTAGAAGCTCAGACTCAGAGAGAAACACCTGCTCACCTGGCAAAGCTGTTGGACTCACCTGCTCAGGTAGAAGAGGAGCTGCAGCTTTGATCTGGTTCATTTCTGTTCTAATGAAACTCACTTTATTCTTTTACTGATGACTCTCTTGTTTCTGTTCAGAGTCTGTCAGTTTGGTGGGAGGAGACAGTCGCTGTGCAGGAACACTGGAGGTGAAACATCAGGGAGACTGGAGACCAGTGGAGGGCTCTGACTGGACCCTGAAGACAGCAGCTGCTGCCTGCCGAGAGTTAGACTGTGGCTCTGCTGTTTCTGTAGAACAGAGAAAGGAGTCCTCATACAGATCTGTGTGGAGGATCAGCTCTGACTGTGTTCAGTCTGGATCTGCTCTGAGGGAGTGTGCAACATCATATTCCTCTAACTCCATCCTGAATCTCACCTGCTCAGGTAAACCCATCAGTGACATCATCTATAACATCATCTATGACAGTAATGTTTCCAGTATGTTCCTTCCTCCGTCACAGTGACAGTCGGTGGTTTCCATTGGACTGAACTGTAAAGTTATCCAGGACAATGACATCCTAAAGTGTAGAGAAGTGTATGACGAGCTGTTTTAACATTTAATAGCTCAGCTTGACTTGAAAGAATTAACATTAGAGATATCTACAACTACATTTTGAATAGTCGTAATTATATTGTGACTAGTCAGAGTTCTTATTCCAGATATCTATAACATCATTGTGACTAGTCAGAGTTCTTATTCCAGATATCTATAACCTCATTGTGACTAGTCAGAATTCTAATTCCAGATATCTATAACGTCATTGTGACTAGTCAGAGTTCTTATTCCAGATATCTATAACCTCATTGTGACTAGTCAGAGTTCTTATTCCAGATATCTATAACCTCATTGTGACTAGTCAGAATTCTAATTCCAGATATCTATAACCTCATTGTGACTAGTCAGAATTCTAATTCCAGATATCTATAACCTCATTGTGACTAGTCAGAATTCTAATTCCAGATATCTATAACGTCATTGTGACTAGTCAAAACGACAGTTAGAGATATCTGTAATTCAGTTCTGACTATCCTAAATAACAGTTACAGATATATCAAACCTCATTATGACTAGTCAGAGTCGTTGTCATGACGTTGCTCATCAAGGCTTCCCATTGGATATCGGCTCAACAAAGCATCTGAACAGTGTCAGCAGAAGCTTTTGCTAACTTGTATATTTCGGTAAAGTGTGAAAGATACGCACAGATTAAAACTTCCCGGATCAATAACTCATAAGAGAAACATAGTTAAAACACCAACGAGGGCTCTTTCTAACCGTAGTAAGGGAGTTGAGGCAACAGGCTTTTAACAAAATGAGACCTTCTCGCCTCGGAGCCGTCATTTTAAAGCCACATCAATTAAATATGACGTCTGGCACATTGTCACGCCTCTTTGATACGTCACAGGTGTCTCTGTTCACAGTTCTATTTCATTAATTTGTGTGTTATTTTAACTGAATTCTGTATTCACAAATCCAAATTCTTCATGACCATGTCAGACAATATATTTCCTCTATATCTGAATGTACAAACAAAAAAGCTGCCGGAGTATCGAGGATCGAGGAGACGAGGAGACACAAAATCAGGTCCATTTTGTTGAACGGAGGGTCAACAAAACATAGAAAAACGTTTAAACGGAAACGGTGGTGCATTGAACACTCTGCTGTGCTACGCAAATGCACTGCCTTTATAATACGACAGGGTTTGTGCACGTCGCTGCTGATTGGGTAACACCTCTGACACACCCACCAAATGAGAGGAAATGCACCATTTGGAGGAAACACGCCGTTCAACCCAGAAACCGTAGCAAACCAGTGCACATTGTTTTCAGACTGAACGTGCCCCAGCTCTCAGCCAATCATCTCTCTGTGTTTACAGACCTGCTGCTTCAGCCCAACATCTCTGGGTCCTCCTCCGTGGACGGGGTCTCCGAGGCCCAGCAGCAGGGGTTTCACGTGCTCTGGGGCTCAACCTTCACCATCAGCTGCTCCGTCCAGCCACAGTACCCAGGAGGCTCCTTCGAGCTCAACTTCACCTCCTCCACCTCAGCACTCAACTACACCAAGCCAGCTGTCAATCACTCCGCCCACTTCCTGTTTCCTGCTGCAGAGCCCGCCCACCAAGGAAGCTACAGCTGTGTTTATCACGTCTATGTTTTTTCTCATGACTTCTTCTCTGAGAGCCGTCTGATCTCTCTCACCGTCGCAGGTAAGCTGACTGTTTACATGCAGGTTTGGAAAATGTGATCCGAACGGAGTGAAAATGATCAGCTGACAACAGAGAAGCTTCCATTCTGTAATGAAGGATTTTCATTATTTTTAAAATTAAGGAATTTTCTTATTTCATAGGGATTTCATTTAATTTTCTACTTAAGGAATTTTCTTTTTTGAAAATAATTTTACTTTATTTTGTATATAAGGCATTTTCTTATTTCATAAAAATTTTACTTAATTTTGTACTTAAGGAATTTTCTTATTTCGTAAGAAGTTTGTATATTTTTGTACTTCATGAACTTACGTAATTTTGTCAATAAGAATTTTGCTTTTTTTTTTTTAATTAAGGATTTTACTTAATTTGTAATGAAGGATTTTGCTTATTTCATAAGAATTGTACTTAACTTTGTAATTAAGGATTTTTTTTATTTCGTAATAATTATCCTTATTTTTTTATTTAAGAAGTTTGATGAATTATGTCGGAGCCTACAGAGATCATAGAGATTAAAACATGAATACAATTAGAGCTTTATTCTACGTGGAGATGACGTCAATTTAGGATGTCTGCTCACAACCAATTAAAGAGAAAAATGTAGTTCTAGTACTACTTTAGCAAAGTACTTTAAGGGTTATGACATATTCAGTCATAATAAGTCCATGCATGTTGTTGTTTCTGGAATGACACTGTGACTATACTGTCATTGTGTTACACATGTCATACAGTAACCAAACTTATACAACGTGGATAAATAATAAATAAAGCAAACAACCTACTGTAGGACAGAGCATGTTTGGTTCTAAACATATCAAAGTCTCACTAAAGTCACGTCAGTTGTATTTCTACAGATTAATCTCAGAGGACTTTAAAATCTGTCCAACAAAGAACAGTCTCCGTCCTCAGAGCCTGGATTCACATAAAGAAGATTCAAGAAGTGATTTTAGATTTCAGGTCACTACAGTTTGTGTTTAATGGGAGCTGTTGGACTCATGATGTGATGTGATGTGATGTGATGTGATGTGATGTGATGACTGTCCATGTGTTTGATCAGATCCAAGGCCTTTTATCATCAGAGCGATCGTCCTGCCGCTGATTCTGCTGTTGGCGAACATTGGCCTTTACTTCTACTGTAAGGTACTGACACACGTCTGTTGTTCAGATCACTGACTGACATGAAGCACTCAGTCTGTGTTTATTGAAGTGAAGAGAGAGGAGTGATGCAGGAAGTCACATCTGTGTGCTGTCATGTGTCTCCAGGCCACCAGGGGGCAGAGGCCGGGCAGACGGGAGAACGCTGAGCCAGATTATTATAACCTGGGTGTTCCTGCAGCTGAAGGAGGAAGGAGCTCAGGGAGCAGAGTAGCACCTCCAACGAGCTCATCTCACATCCAGATGGATTTATAACACACAACCCAGCAGCAGCTCATTTTATAGGAATGTTCCCTTTAAACAAGAAGGCTGGATTTATTATATTACATTATATACTATATTTGTCTTACTCTCAACATGAAAACCAACAATGTGTTGGTCTTTTCATACGTGACCTGTCAGAACGTATGTGGCCCATTGGTTCCTACTGAAGATGTAAATCTCTAAAAACACCTCACAAACATAAAGTGTCATTGAAAACTAGACTTGAAAGCAGGAATACCGGCAGGAGTCCGACCCAGGCCGATCGGGAACAATGCTATATATTAAATTAAAATAAATGTGAAACATTGATATATATCCTCTAAACTCGGTGTTACCAATCAAATTTGAAGACAATTGAAGAATTAAATCCTGAGATAAGAGTAAAAACATGTCACAGAGCCACCTACTGTTGGATCTGTAGATCTGGAGCACATCCAGGGTTGGTGAACCACATCTACTGCCACGCTGACAATCTGTTGGTGTTTGTAATTCAACAATATAGAGATAGGATAGGTCTCATTTTGCCAGGTTGCCGCTGCGTTACCAGGTTGACGTCGCGGCGGTAAAAGGGGGGGGGATGTATCTGGGCTGTACTTGATAACTAGAGAGGCAAGATGGCAGCAGAGAGCTTGAATCTTAATCACTGGATTTTATGATACTGTATCCAGTTTGAACCCACTTTGACCACAATGTGGTCAGCAATGGCAGAGTGGCGCTGTCCGTATTTCCGTAACTTTACTGAAAGCTTCAGCCAAAATATAAGATATTCGAGTCTTGTTATGTTGTAGTGAATAAATCTCGCAAGACTTTTGTTTGTTCAAGCTGGCTTTCACTAAAATAGTTCCTGACATCTGTCAGCTGTTTCTCCGTGGATTGGAGGGAAGGAAGCATTGTAACGGTATCTGAGTGTTTTTATATTTTCAATTAAGTCATTAAAAGCTTGCGGTATCTACAGTAAAGCTTCTGATGTGTCCTCAAGTTTACAGTCTTCTGTATGCATGTATGCATGGCTCCACGAAGCAGACCAAAAGCAACCGCACTTACACAAAAGTATAGTGTATTTCAATGAGGCCTACTGAACTGGTTAATTTTAAACTAATTTGAGACTAATGTCAATCAGTCGGTTTGAAAATCTTATATTAAATGTGATATTAAATTACATTTCCCACTTGTTATTCATTAATCTTACAATAATGTCGTTTTTTGGATTTATTAAATAGGCAGACTTGGCGCACAACGGGATACTACATGCATAAAGACTTAAAGGCGGTGGTGTTTTTTTACTCCGACACAACGTTACAGGAGATTTAAAAAAAAAAAAAGCTTTTTCTAGCAGGTGAATATCTGACTGAGATCTGTTTGTCTTACTGACTGACTGTGTGACTGATGTGAAGGGATCCGAGGGAAGGGCTTTCAAAACATCCGTAAAGTATAAGGATATTATTATCTGTTATCTGATAATAACTATTATCTGAGGACAAATGGTGGAATTTAGGCCTATTTCATTTTATTTGTTTAGGATATTTCCTTATTATTCGTTTACTGTTTCCCAACGAGTGGTACAGTATTTACAGTCAGGTGGGGAAAGCCATAATTTGCGCCCGGCCGCCCGTTACAACCCAGCCATAGCAGAGTGATCTCCTACAGTATACATGTTTTAAATAGTATATTGTAGGTCATGAAATAAAGACAGTTTATAATTTGTACTCAGAGACTGCTGGTCATCATTTCAGCCTCTCACCGGGTAAAACGGGTTACCCACGGCCCGCTATTTACAAGCAAACTTTATTACAGTAGCTTAGTGTCTTTCAGGTGTTTTTCTCCATTATAGACAAGCTTCGATTGTAAAATAAATATCAGTGTTTATAAAAAAAAAATAAGACATAAAAATGACTGATTTTTAGTTTGATTTAACCTTAAAAATAAAAATTTTACAGCGTAGACCGTTTCAGAATCATTTAAAGTTTTTAGTTTTGCCTTTTACTGCTTTAGAGTTTAACGAACATTAACGAGAGACAAGAGGGGGGGGGGGGTGGGGGGTTGTGGGGATATCGAGGGAGAGTGTGAGTGGACTAGATGTGATGGAAACTTTCTTCAATCATGAAGCTCATTGAATGAATGAATGGTGGACATTCCAGAGATTTTCGCCCAAAAACAAGAGACTAGGGCTATTCAACTCGTGAGCCCCTTATTGAATAGCCCTAATCTCTCACCATCAAGGAAATAAATAGGGGTCGTTAGTGGCACTCTACTTCGACATCTCCCCACCCCCTCATAGTTATGGCCATTCAAGGTAGAAATACTCAGAACTATTTTGTGTTTTGTCAATTTAATAAAATAACAATGTTAGATTAAAACATAGACACATTGAGGAAAAGTCAGGGTCCTACTGTCACATGGTTTTGTTTCAACAAACTTATTACTTTGCAAAATTTAAAAACGGTCAAAATGACTGCCTTGGCAAAATGAGACCTATCCTATCTGTATAATGAATGAATCAAAGTCATGTAGCTAGCAAACAAAGTAGAGTATTAAAAACCAGAGGCTGATTTCACACCAGTTTCATCTTGTTAGTGACACATGAACTTTAGGACCTCACTTTAGCGCTCCCTTGTGGTTCACATGGCTCATTTATTGTTGTGAGCACGACCACATTTAGCTAAAAAAAATAACCATAAAAATATTTTTTAAAAAAGGAGTTCCAACAGCTTATAGTGTGATTAAGGAATTTTTGCATTTCATTTAGAATTTTGCTTAATTTTGTACATAAGGAAAATTTATAATCGAGGAATTAAATTTTACTACTTATTTTTGTAATGAAGGATTTTGCTAATTTCATAAGAATTTCACTTAATGTTGTAATCAAGGATTTTGATGATTTTTATAATTAAGTAATGTACTTATTTTTTTAAAGAATTTTACTTATTTTTTTAATTAAGGAATTTTCTTATTTCATAAGAATTTTACTTAATTTTATTTTCAGTCGAATTTGGCTAATTTTTGTACATAAATAATTTACTTAATTTTGCATGTCAAAAATGTACTTAATTTCTATGAATTTGACTTACTTTTGTATTGAAGGAATTTACTAAATTTTGTATTTTGGGATTTTACTTAATTCATAAGAATTTTCTTAATGTTGTACTTAACAAATTTACACAAATTTATAATTGAGGATTGAGGAATTTTCTTATTTCATAAGAATTTTACTTAATTTTATTTCAGTAGAATTTAGCTAATTTTTGTACATAGGGAGTTTACTTAATTTTTCACTTAAAGAATGTACTTAATTTCTATGAATTTTACTTACTTTTGTATTTAAGGAATTTACCGAATTTTGTACTTTAGGAATTTTCTTAATGTTGTACTTAACAAATTTACACAAATTTATAATTGAGGATTTTACTTTTACTACTATTTTTCTAATGAAGGATTTTGCTTATTTCATAAGAATTTCACTTAATGTTGTAATAAAGGATTTTGCAAATTTTCATGATGAAGTACTTATTTTTTTAAGAATTCTATTTAATTTAGTGATTAAGGAATTTTCTTATTAAATAATAATTTTACTTAATTTTATAGAGTAGAATTTGGCAAATTTTTTACATAATTTTCGGTATTTTTGTATTTAAGAATTTTTTATTTATTTTGTAGTTGAGGAACTTGCGTTTCATAATTGAGGAATTTTCTTTATTCAAAAGAATTTGGCTTAATTTTATACAAAAGGAATGTACTTAAAGAATTTACTTAATTTCTATGAATTTTACTTAATTTTGTATTTAAGGAATTTACCTAATTTTGTACTTTTGGAATTTACTTAAAGTGGCAGTAGGCAGTATATTTTCGGCATCATTGGGCAAAAACTCCATAATAACCTTTCAGAATATTGTAATTCAAGTGTTCTTAGAGAAAACTAGACTTCTGCTCCTCCTCATGTCTCTGTTTTCAGGCTTTAGAAAATCTAGCACGTGACGGGAGACTTTGGTCATGTGAGCAGAACTTGGCTTCCTTCACCAGATTTTACAATGGCGGCCGCATCACAAACTTTCTCATTTTACAGCTAAACAGTAACTACAAGATGATTCTGAGAACATCTGAGGAGAGAAATAGTCATTACAGTAACAGAATATTGATTCATATCTGATCAGCGCTGCCTAGTTTGACCGTTTGGTCGGAGTTCGCGAGTGATTGCCGTGAGGAGCACCGGAGGACACATTTGGACACAGAGGAACATGATTTTTTTCAGGTTTCCTGTTTCATGTACTACTGGCAGGATATAGCGACCGCTTTATAAAAATAACTTTTTTTAATCATATTTGCTCCAATCTCGCCTACTTCAGCTTTAATGTTGTACTTAACGAATTAACAGAAATTTTCTAATTCAGGGTTTTATTATTTCATAAGAATTTAACATAATGTTGTAATCAAGAATTTTGCAAATTTTCATAATCAAGTAATTTACTTATTTCATAAGAATGTTACTTAATTTTATTTCATTAGAATTTTACTTAATTTTGCACTTAAATAATTAACTTAATTTCTATGAATTTTACTTAATTGTATTTAATGAATTTACCTAATTTTGTACTTTGGGAATTTCCTTATTTCATAAGAGTTTTCTTAATGTTGTACTTAACAAATTAACACAAATTTGTAATTCAGGGTTTTACTAATTTCATAAGAATTTCACTTATATATAATATATTAATTAATATATAATTAATCAATTTTCTTATTTCATAAGACTATTACTTAATTTTATTTTAGTAGAATTTGGCATATTTTTGTATTTAAGAATTTTGATTCATTCTGTAGTTCAGGAACTTGCTTTTTATAATTGAGGAATTTTCTTTATTCAAAAGAATTTTGCTTCATTTTTAATTAAGAGTTTTGTACTTTTGTACTTGTTGTTTGTGGACCCCAGGAAGAGTAGCTGCTACCCTGGTGGCAGCTAATGGGGATCCAAATAAAGTAAAGTAAAGTAAAGTACTTGGATTTTTCAGCTAAAAACCTCAACTTTCTCTCAACGACTGAAGCTTGTCATCGCTTTAATAACGTGTCTTGTTATAGGCCAAACACGATATTGCTCTCTTGCTAAAAATAGCGACACAATCTACCTCCCAGCAGCGAGAAGTCAATATCTACTCTTCACCAGACTGTTAAACAATGGCCGCGCTACAGCTCCCTTTACTAAAAACAAAGATGGTAACCCATCTGACACCTACCGGAGCCTTGCCCAGATTGCCGTCGTCTTAATCCTTGCTGGAGATGTGGAATTAAATCCCGAACCACAACCTGCCAGCTCGACCCATCTGGACGCTACGTTGCTAGCCATGAAACAACTAGCAACCTATGCTAGCAGAGGGCAAATAAACCTGGCAACACTGCCTGCTCTCCCCTGGCTCCTTCTATCAACCCAGCTACCACAGCTTACAGATGTACAACAGCTGGTTCAATTACAACAAGCCCAGCTAACCCAGCCAACGCAGCTACCTGGCCAGCCATGCTACACCTACCTCCTCCGGTGCTCCAGCGGCTAACCGGACTAGCAGCGGGACCTGGTCGCAGCGGACCCTTGACCTCCGTGGACGCCAGCGGGTCCGTGCTTGCGACCCAGGGCCCAGCAGATGGATGTCACGGGCGTCCGCCGGCCGTACCACCACACCAATCCAGGCAGCGGTTGGCCTGGCGACCACAAGCTCAGCTGGCGCAGCCGGCAGCTATCACCTGGTTAGCAATGCTACACCTACCTCCTCCGGTGTTCAGGTGGCTAACCGGCTTAGCAGCGGGACCTGGTTGCAGCAAACGCCCGACTTCTATGATTACCAGCAGGTCCGTGTCTACAATTCAAAGCCCAGCAGCTGATGAACACGCGGAGCATCCACTCCGGCACTACAGCAGACCTCCATCGTCGGCGGACGTCAGCGGGTCCGTGCCTACGGCTCAAAGTCCAGCAGCTGATGGAGACGCAGAGCATCCACTCTGGCGTTGCAGCGGACACCCATCATCGGTGGAAATCAGTGGATCTGTGTCTAAGGCTCAAAACTTAGTAACGTACGATCAGAAGCTTCCCCCTAGCATCACAAGCTAATTTATGCGGGGCATCCAGCATCCAGGCTGCTGCGGCCCCTCGAATGTAAACATCAGTGGCCCCGCCCCCTCGTCTTCAGTGCCAGCAGTGAGACACTCAGGCCGCTCTGGTAAGCCGGTCACTAGTAGTCTTAAACCAGATGTTAAGCTTGTAATCCTAAAACAACAACAGACTAAACTACTGCAGACTGTAAACCATGCTAGGGTTCTCTGGGATCCCACGGTGAAACCGAAAGGGATCTTTGGTTGGCACATTAATGTCAGAAGCATCATATCTAAGACAGAACAAATTGAAAAGTCTGATTCAAATCTTGATTACTTAGGTTTATCAGAGACTTGGCTAACTCCAACAATTCCCTCAGGTGTCATTAATATTCCTGGATACAATATCTTTAGGAGAGACCGTACCCATAGTAAAGGTGGGGGCGTCTTACTGTATATCAAAAACAACATACAATGTAAACAAATCGATCTTCCTAAAAACACCCTTGAATGTGTTGGAGTTACTGTCATTCTCTCTCCTGAAATGTCTTTCAATATTGTTATATTATATAGGCCACCCAATGAAAGTGATTTGTTTTTTGACAATTTGTCTGCGGTTCTGAAGGCCTGTGATAACAAAGACACCCTTCTATTGGGGGACTTCAACCTAAATTGGCTCGACAAAACACGCCGCAAGAAATTAAAAACTATATCAAATAAATTCCAACTAACACAATTAATCACCAGCCCAACAAGAATAACAAAATCCTCCAAAACACTGTTGGACCTAATATTCACAAATAAAAGTGATTGTATTTCTAAGACTTACAACTTAATCACAGGCTTTTCAGACCACATCCTTACATCGGTGTCAAGACAACTTTGTAAATCGAGATATAGAACCCAAAACAAATCAAAAGGGTTTACCCAAACTTCATTCATACCAAAGAAAGACCTAGTGCACTTAGAAAACGGACTAAAACTTATAAATTGTGATGGTATAACAAGTGAGTTAAACTGTGAGCAGGTATGTGATGTTCCTCAAACTGCCATCTGCCAGCTCCTATCCAAATTCACCAAAGTAGGGCCTGCTAAACATAAACGAAGACAGCCTTTACCATGGTTTAATGAGAAGCTATGGCACCTTATGAAAGAGAGAGATGCAGCTCTTAAAAAATCCCCTTAACAGGTCTGGATACAGACCGGCTGGTCTTTAAACGTCTTAGGAATAAAGTAACAAGGCAGCTCAGAAAATCCAGGGCAGATTACTTCTTAGACCTAATAAAGCAGATTAAAGGAAACAGTGAAGCTCTCTGGAAACGCATCGATCAACTCTCGGGTAAAGAACAAGACAGGAGCGGATCTATAGAGCTCAATATAAATAGTGGTCCCACTATGACCATAGGATCCCATACTGTACTAAAGGATAGTCTGGAGGTCACAACCAGTCTTAATAATTATTTTATTGATTCTGTGTCTGAATTAAGCAAAAACATTTTTTAATATCGAGTCCCCCGCTATCTCATTGGCTCTGACGCCTGAAACCCACCTGCTAAGCTTCACTCATACAAATGAGGCCATGGTTAAGAATATTCTTGCATCCTTGACAAACTCTAGAGCAGTGGTTCTTAACCTTGTTGGAGGTACCGAACCCCACCAGTTTCATATGCGCATTCACTGAACCCCTCTTTAGTGAAAAATAAAATATGATTTTTTTCAAATTCAAGACATAGATATGTTTTTTACTGGTGCACAAAATAAGCCGTGCATGAACATCACCTTGTTCAAAGAACAAAACCAACACAATGCATGAACTCACAACAAATTACATACCTGCAAATCAGTGTGACTTCTGCTGTTGCCTTTGAGAGACCAGTTCAGATATGCGTGGCTTCACCTTGGCAAGTGCCACTCTCATGTCATTTTCACAGCAAAGTCTGTTCCTTTTCTTCGTTTTTATGTCCAGCATCCTCGAAAAGGATTGCTCGCAAAGATATGTTGTAACAAATGGTATAAAAAAATCCAGGGCTTTCTTAGCAATAACTGGATACTTGTCCATTTGTCGACACCAAAACGTTGAGAGCGTTGTTGTTCTGAAGAGTTGCTGTTGAATCTGGCTCTGCTGAATTTCAATGATTTCGTCGAGGTATTCATCATTGACATCTGCTGTCTCAACAGCAAACGTGAACGGCTGTCTCACCCATGCTGGATATGACTCTCTTGTAGGGAAATATCCGTCGAGAGACTTTGCAAGCTCATCTAAGTGCGTGGCAATTGTTTGCTTCAGTTCCGTGGATACAGAAATATCTCCGATTCCAGACACATCTTCGATCTTACTTACACAGTCGTCCAGAAGGGGGAAGTTTGCGAAGTTATTGTTCTCTGTTCGTCGTTTCCATAACGGTAGCTTTTTTTGAAAAGCCTTCAGGTGTTCTTCCGCTTCCATGATATTGACTCCACCACCCTGCATCTGCTGATTGAGATGATTGAGAGCTGCGAATATATCAGCCATGTACGCTAAAATGAGAATGAACTCAGGATTTTTGAAGCAATCTGCATGACAGTGTTGGTGCTCTTGCAAAAACAGGGCTAATTCCACACGCATGGCAAAAACACGATTCAGCACCTGTCCCCGGGATAACCACCGAACATTAGAATGATACAGAAGTACCTCGAATTCAGAGCCCATTTCTTTACACAGCTCACTGAAGATGCGGTGCCTCAGAGCACTTTTTCGCACATAGTTCACACATTCCACCACAGTTTTTAATACTTCTGCCATTTTTGGAGGCAAGGTTTTTGTTGCCAACGCATGCCTGTGCAGAATACAATGCGTCACAATGATGTGTGGTGCATCGGCTTTTACTAGCGCACCAAAACCAGACTTTCTTCCCAGCATGACTGGAGCTCCGTCCGTACAAACTGCAGAAACCATATCCCATGAAAGATTGTTGTCTCTGAAGAAGTCATCCACAAGCTTCTTCACATCGGCTGCCTTAGTTGTTGTTGTAAGAGGCTTACAAAATTAAAAATCTTCTTTTATCATGTCGTCTTTCACATAGCGCACAAAAACAGCAAGCTGGCTTAGATTAGAAATGTCTGTGGTCTCGTCAAGTTGAAGGCTGAATTTTGCCGGGCTTGAAATCAGATCCGCGACTACTTGAGCCAAGATGTCTTTACTCATGTCTTCTATTCTGTCGCTGACGGTGTCATTTGAAAGAGGAATTTGGGATAATTTACTTTCGGCCGCTGTTCCGAGTATCAGATTCGCCATCTTTAACGCAGCTGGTTTTACGAGTGTTTCACCAATGGTGTGTGGCTTGCCCTGCTTTGCGATCAGGTAAGCAACTTCGTACGATGCTGTGAGGATCGGTTTGTTAATGGGTACAAATCCAAGAGCAGGCAGAGTGGCCCTTGCATCGAATCTGGCTCTCTTCACCTTGAATTCAGCAAGTGTTGTGTTCTTGTATTCCCCGTCTCCATGCAGCTTCAAGAAGTGTTCCTTTAGTTTTGCCGGTGCGAGACTAGAGTTGCTCAACTTGGCGTTGCAAATCATGCAGATAGGACGCTCACTCCCATCACGTTCCGTGATACATGTGAATCCATGTTGTACATATTCGTCCGACCACTTTCTTCTTTTGCCCGACATAGTTAGTATGGATTAAAATATTAACAAAGAAATCACACGACGTACTACCACGACAGTCCCACGTTGACTACTGAGCGCACTAAATTCCCCGCAGCACTGATTGGCCAAGCAGTGTAGCATGATCATCTGCAGCCAGTGATGGCCAAGCGGGGCGTGTCATCACGAATTTACACGATAATTCGGGTGTGTCCGGACCTCCGCGGCGGAGGCTCTGCCGAACCCCTGAGACCGACTCACCGAACCCCTAGGGTTCGATCGAACCCAGGTTGAGAACCACTGCTCTAGAGCAAAGGATACCTGGGGACTCGATCCTCTTTTTCTTAAAAAACATAAGAATGTATTAGCCATGCCGATAGCGAAATATGATAAATAAATCCCTTGATGAATGTTTATTTCCCTCCACATTGAAAACGGCCAGTGTAACACCTGTCTTTAAATCAGGTGACCGTCAGGAAATCAGCAACTATAGGCCTATTAGTACCCGCCATATCCAAAGCTAGTGAAACAGTTGTTGCCGAGCAGCTCACAGATCACTTTGACAAAAAAAACATATTAAATGTCATGCAATTTGGCTTTAGAAAAAATCAGTTCACAGACATGGCCTGTTGTTATTTCATCAAGGCCAGTCTCGACAAGGGGGGGGTTGTAGGGGCTGTCTTTTTAGATCTTCGCAAGGCTTTTGATACGTTGAACCACTCTGTCCTTCTCTCCAAATTGTCAAATTTTAAACTCTCTGCCAATGTGTTAAAATGGTTACAGTCATACCTGGCTAATCGCTTCCAAAGTGTCAGGATTAAGGACAAAATATCTCCATTGAGTCTGTAACATGGGAGTGCCACAAGGCTCAATTCTCGGCCCGCTACTCTTCAGCACTTACATCAACGACCTCCCCACAGTCTGTGATGATGTGGAGACCATGATGTATGCTGATGACACTGTAATATTTACACATGGGAAAGATGCTGACGTTGTTGCAGCCAAACGATCAGCGACATTGGAAAAAGTAACAGAGTGGCTGAATTTATCATGTCTAACTTTAAATACGGAGAAGACTGTAGTTAGGTTCTTTTCTAAACGTAGAAATCAGAATGTACATCCCAACGTTTATGTAGGTGGGCAAGCAATAAAAAACGTTGATGAGTTAAAATACTTAGGGGTCATTTTAGATTCCACTCTGACCTTCAAAAAGCATATCAAAATCATGTGTCATATTTTAAAATATAATATTGCCATTTTCCGTCACATTAGAAACTCATTGACAACGGAAGCTGCCAAGACCTACCAAAACGCCATGATTCTATCCTACATTCAATATTGCATATCATGTTGGTCACAGGCAAATAAAACTGTATTAAACCCAATAAGATCGCTCTATGGACAAGCTCTGAAGGCTCTGGATCGGAATTCGAGCCAGTACCACCACTGTAACATACTCTCCAAATATAAACTGTGAAGCTTTGACAACCTCATCACATTCTTTAACATCCGGCTGACTCAAAAGATAATAAACAATGCTGCCCCTCCCCCATTGAAGAACTTTGTACAGCCCCGCTCTGCACTGACAATCAGATCCTCAAGATCTACTTCCAGGGGTGACTGCAATATCCCTAAGAGAAGCTCCTCATTCGCCCAATCAGCATATTCCTGGAAAACTGTTAAAGACTGGAACAGTTTACCCGACAATCTGAAAAGCATAACAGACTTTCTAAGCTTCTCCCGTAACCTGAAATCTTGGTTTCTGAACAACCAAGACTGCCAGCACTAAATATCAAATCAGTCTTTCTCTTACTTTAGTATGTGGGGGGCAGGGCCCTCTCACTGTGAATGACTTATGGTTTATATATCTTCATGTTTTTGATGTATTTTATATTTTTGTTTTTACATATTTTATGTTTTTAGTATTTTATGGTTTAAATGTTATGTATTTTATATTTTGATGTATTTCATGTTTTTGATGTATTTTATGTTTTTATGTATTTTATGATTTTGATTTATTTTATGTCTTTAATGTATTGTATGTGTTTTTGATATATTTTATGGTTTATATATCTTTATGTATTTCATGTTTTTGATGTATTTTATATTGTTGATGTTTTTATCTGTGGCTGTTTTATTTTGTACAAAATTCAACCTGTTTAGATTAATTCTACATTGATGTGGCACAGGTTGTCCCACATCAACACATCTCAGCCCCCCAGCCCAATGACACACTTTATATTAGGCAGGGGGTATTTTTAATGTATTTATTTGTGATAATGCTGCTTGACTGAAGTCTGTCATATTTATTATTGTGTTATATGTATTTATTGTATTTTGGATTGTACTTGAAACTGTGATGTTATATTGTGATCCTGTTGTGATGTTATGTAGTGTGTCTATTGTGTCTATTGTGTCTATTTTGTGTTGTCTGTGTTTAGGACTACAGATGGAAATTAGCTTCCCTGCTAAATCTGGTGCACCCATCTTTTTGTTTCTATGTAAACAATTAATGTCTGTGCACACAGTCCTTTTAAACCAATAAAATAAAATAAATTGGATTTAGCTATCCGTGCAGCAGATTATTCTGATGCACCATGGGGAAAACGCTGAGAAAGAAGCGGAAACAAACCGCGAAATGACTTATTTTTAAGAAAAAATCTCATCTTTTTGTTTCTATGTAAACAATTAATGTCTGTGCACACAGTCCTTTTAAACCAATAAAATAAATAAATTAATGTTAGCGTGAAAACAGCTGCAGCTCTTCTCTAAGGGATGCTCTGGTTTCCATGGAAACGATCAAAGATCACATAGAAAAGCCTAAATGTGTGTGATCTGGTTAAAGAGACAGTTCACAGATACAGGTTTGGACCAACTGTTTGGAGAAACGCACTTCCTGTTTTACAGATGTTGAGGATGATTCTAGAAACGAACCAAAGCGACTGAGAAAAGCTGTGAAACTCCTCTCAAACTGGACTAAAACACAAAGGAACTGGAAGTTCAATCAGATAACACGAGCACACATTAAAGCTGGGGTCTGCGATTTATCCAGTATACACTTTTTGTTATATTGGTTGAAATGGTCTTTACACCCCGACAGCAATCCGTTTCTTATGAGCACTGAAAAAAGACCGGAAAAGATCCGTCATCTGTAGCTGCTGTAATCCTGTAAAAACGTCTACCAGTCAGTAAAAATGGTCCCGGTTGTAAGGAACCAATCAGATGCCTCCCTGCCTCCCTGCTCGTACTCTAGCCTCAGCGTGCACCAGCGTGAACTCAAAGCGCGTGTCCGCCGCACGTTCACTGGAGAGTGGAAGAGAAAACTCAGCTCTTAAAACACCGGACAACGAGAACGAACTCGTACCACTATTACCATATTATCGAAAAATACAACTTTGATTTAGTTGTTTATGTTCTGTTAGTTTACTTTATAAAATACTGCAGATTTAAACTATTTATTCTAACAGCTCAAAGTGAAGTCAGACAAACAGGATTATCAACGAGGGGAGACGGCGGATAGAAAACATTGCCGAACAAAATTTACGTTACTCAAACTGCTTTTTCAGTTACAGAAACAAACGAGTGGACTGATCTCCCTCCAGATATTAGAGTAATGTTAAAAAGGGTCGTGTTGTCTCAGCAGGTATCTCTCTCTCTTTCCCTCCCCTCTCTGCTGCTCTGTGGCCGGCTCTCCAGCGAGCTGCTGCCCCCCCCTCCGTCAACAAGGAAATAAAGCCCC
Organism: Sebastolobus alascanus; assembly: GCA_916701645.2. Classification (NCBI taxonomy): domain Eukaryota; kingdom Metazoa; phylum Chordata; class Actinopteri; order Perciformes; family Sebastidae; genus Sebastolobus; species Sebastolobus alascanus. The sequence continues at coordinate 180,613 of CAKAOJ020000571.1, forward strand.
TCGTCTACGAGACCGGTCTCTTGAGAGAGCTCCAGCTCATAGCGGGGTGTGTGTGAGTGAATGCCCGGGTGGAGAGGTGGCGATCCCGGCAGGAGCTAGCTGGCTGTGCCGGCAGTTTGTGGAGCTTCTAAACTCCGACAACAGTTGAGAAAATGTTTGATTCGCCATCTAACATCGTAAAACTGTCAATATTCTAAATCTACACCGTTGATTTCTCGCCTCAACATTTTTCAGAAGTGAATTTAGTGATGAAATAGCTACGAAAAATGTGAAGTAGTTAAGATGCGGCGGTGCTCGTGCATGTGTGTGGGGGGCGTTGCCTTATAAGGAGTTTCGAGGGGAGGGGGGGGTTTAGACGGAGCTCCTGAGGCGATGCGACTTTCAAATTATGCTAGTTTTCCAAGATCGCAGACCCCAGCTTTAAAGTGAGCTAAGGCTAATGCTAGGAGTTAGCCACACAGCAGCAGGCCGAAGCTAAGAGCGTCTAATTAGCTGGTTAGCATCGGAGCTAGCCCAGCGTGCTAACGCTATATCCGCTTTGATTTCCGGGTCAAAGAAACATTATTAAAGTGTTTACCTGAGTGTGTGCGGGTTCACCTGGAGCTCTGCCGCCTCAAAACGGACAAATATGCTCGTCAGCTAACGCAACAACTATCCCGCCGCCAGCCCGAGATCACAACGAGACAACCACACTTCCGGTTACAAGTACTTCCGGTCTGGTTTTTCACTTTAAAGTGAAAGAAAGTCTCCACCTGGAGGTCAGGAGGGAAACAACAGCTACACATAGGATTTTATTAATCAGCGTTATTAAGTGCAGTACTTTAGTACCGCAGTACTTTAGTACTGCACTTAATTCAAGGTACTTTACTGGAGTATTTCCATTTCCTGCTACTTCCTACTTCTCCCCCACTACATCTCAGAGGGAAATATTGTACTTTTTACTCCACTACATTTATCTGACAGCTTTAGTTACTTTACAGATGATAGTTTTTCATCCCCTTCCTGTCCAGTGAAACCGACGTATCTCCAGATGTGTTGATGTTGAATGTTTGTGGTAAATATGTTCTATAGGACTAGTTGTTGGTATCCCTTAAGTTGCATTCATAGACCTGCTGCCTAGACTCAGTAGGGTGGTCAAGTGAGCGATGGCATCTTCTGGGTTATCAAGTGCGTGCCCTCTTTCCTCGGTGTTTCACTGATTGGCCCACGACACCTTCAGAGGGTTCAGCAGTGATTTCCGGCGTCCCAGGTTCACCCAATGATATATTATGATCAATTTATACATATATTTATTATATCATGACCAATTTGTCATAACCCCAACTCTGTTGTCTACGTAGTGAGTGACTAACGGGGAAGTGGGAGCAGGTGAGCAGGAGGTCTGCAGGGCTAACGAGGGACAGGTGAGACTAATCAGGGCGGGGCAGACAGGAAAACACAAGGCAGGAAGTGAAGTTGTAGTATCACAGAGTATCAAAATAAAACAGGAAATCTGAATGAATAACATGAAACCATGAAAAGATGTAGATCCTCTAGATAAGTGATCATCCTGTGATGCAACACAGTCCAGTCCTCACAGAAAGTCAGAGTGCAGAGAGCCAGACTGTGACTGACAGAGTCAGACATCTGAGATGCATCCGAACGGACTTTCACCGTATTCACATTGTGACGGCTGCCGACCAAAACATGAGGCCAAATATTTAGATGTAGAAAAGCTGTGGTAACACAAACTGAAGCATAGAGGGGAGTGTGTAGAGCAGCAACACCTCACCTGACTGAATACCTGCTCAGCACTTTATTATACACTCCATCCTCTAGTTAGGACGTCTGCTCTGCTAACGATGAGATGTTTACTACTAATGATGAGATATCAAGTACTAATTATGAGATATCAAGTACTAATGTTGAAATATCAAGTACTAATGTTGAAATATCAAGTACTAATTATGAGCTACCAAGTACTAATGTTGAAATATCAAGTACTAATTATGAGCTACCAAGTACTAATGTTGAAATATCAAGTACTAATTATGAGATATCAAGTACTAATGTTGAAATATCAAGTACTAATTATGAGATATCAAGTACTAATTATGAGATATCAAGTACTAATGTTGAAATATCAAGTACTAATTATGAGATATCAAGTACTGATGTTGAGATATCAAGCACTAATTATGAGACATTGAGTACTAATTATGAGATATCAAGTACTAATTATGAGATATCAAGCACTAATTATGAGATATCAAGTACTAATGTTGAAATATCAAGTACTAATGTTGAAATATCAAGTACTAATGATGAGTAACCAAGTACTAATGTTGAGATATCAAGTACTAATTATGAGATATCAAGTACTAATGTTGAAATATCAAGTACTAATGATGAGATATCAAGTACTAATGATGAGATATCAAGTACTGATGATGAGATATCAAGAATTAATTAACATTGCATCATACTGTAAACGGAAAATATGTTTTTTTATGTATTGTAAAACCTTGATCTCTGAAGTAGTTTTTACAGTGGATAAACAACTAGATTATTTTTTACTGTCCGTTGAATAGCAAAATCCAGATTATTAGACTGTAAAATGAATCAAACCAATAACTAACAGCAGTCGACGTCAGACAACCTTATCATACTTTAGCAGTTACCTGAGACTAACTAATTACCTAAGAAAAGACGAGCAGTTTGAATTAAACTACAGCTCCTTGCGCTCTCTGTGGAAAATATTACGCCAAACCCCCTTTAAGAAATATGATATATTAACAATTCCTTACGTGTCCGCAAAACACTTTACTCTAGAAACACAAGACAGAAGGCGTCATATGTCGACAGTATTCTGATCAATTCGGCATCGATATAATCTACAAAGATACTAAAATAACTTTGTTATTGCGCTGTTAGTGGGAGACGACCGTGGGAATGAGAGGCGAGATTTCTCACTACAATAAGCTGGTTGGTGAATAAGATGAATTAAACACCGACTCAGAACACTGTTCACCGTCTGTGTGACGGTATTTGATGAGTTTTTTCGGCCATTAAGTTACCTTAGTAACGGTAACTACCCGGTTTGATGCTGTAGGGAGCTTCACTTCTGATGATAAACATGTTTGAGATGAGAAAAAGACTTACGGAGCGTGGCACAACTCTAGCAAATATTATTATTCCAACATTGGACATGTCTGTGACAGTGAAATCTCTTGGAAAATCCTTTGGTGAAAGGCAGTTACCACCCGGCATCATGAAAAGAAAAAAAATGTTGTGCCCATACCCACTTGGAACGCAGGTACCCCCAGCATAAGCCACGTGGGGCCCACATAACCATGTTGGCTGGGATGTGATCACACATCAGCAAATGTTGAAGCTAAGTTTTTTAGCTAGTATGTTATTCAGCTAGCTTGCATTAGCCTACTTTAAAATAATAACTAATAAACTGCTATCATTATGGATCCACTCCCCTCTGTCCTCTTCACACAGTTGTAGGCAACACAAGAGGGCATTTTAACTATTGTGAATTTCTTGCTGTAAAGACAAAGAAAAGAAACTGAGCTGAGCCTGGCCCCTGTTTATACACTCATAGTTCCTGCTCTGAACTTGAAGACCCCCCCCCCACAGGCACACAAAGACACACCAGAGGTGGATTTTGTCTTCTGTTTTCTACGGATTTCTGTGATTTTTGCTGAAAAAGGTAAGAAGAGAAAATAAAACATAATATTCTAGTTTACAGAGAACAGAAATACAACACCCTGTTCACATAATTCTGTGTAGGAAGCCCTCATATTAGATATTAGCAAAAGGTGATGTGGCTAAGCTAATGTTGGCTGTTGGTTAAGTTATTTTCCATGATTTTTTTTCATATTGATCCAAATATCTCCAAATTTATGCATACAAGCAGGTTTGGTTTTAACTTTGGTAAGGACATTTTGGTAGAGCCTGACTCTGCTTTGTTAACTTTACTGAAAATGCATTTGCTGATTTGCCAGACACCAGACTTGTAAGTTATTTTACATGTTTACAAAGACTAACTTACCGAACTATAAATCTGAGACCAAAATTAATATTTAAAATGTATATATCATGGACTGTCACAATAAATGTCAAATAAAAATGTCCCTACTGTCTATATCCAAATCTATGGCCATGCATTGCATACAATAATGCATGCATTGTTTCTTATGGCTTTCTCAAGTACACATTGTATTTAAACAAAGGAGTGAGGAGGTTAACTGTTTTTACTTTCTTTATTTAGAGATGGCAGAATCAACCAGTGGATCCAACTGGGATGAAACCACAGTAACTGGAGTTCCAGCCATACGTGGACAAGGTGCACTATATTCCTTATAAGCATTATTATTCATTCTATATGCGTAATCCTTTGATCAAGTTAATATAGTATGCTACAATACCAAGCATCTTTCTTTACCATGCTACACTGCTTTCAACAACATCACAAATATAATAATAATAAAAAACCTCATGTTCCACCCACTATGTTGTAAATGTCTCAAAAATAACATTGGGTCTATTCTCATTGAAATATTAAGGTATGATACTAGAGAGGCTGAGCAAATGCATGGTCCTAAAATAAAGTAAAGAATTCAGCTAATTTGGTCAGATATCAATTAATATATGAAGTAACTGTGAATTAACATCCCTTAACTGATGACTTATTTAAACTATTTCTATTGCACACATTGAAGGAACTGATAGTCTGTAACCACATGTTTTATATTCCAATATATTTAATTCTATCTAGGTCAAAAACTCTGGATTTTTGGGGACAGCTACATGAGACGTGGGGAAGAAAGAGCCAGATGCACCACTGGGAGCAGCCTCGGGTTGGGGGGCCGTGAGTCGTGGTTTGGCTGGGGTGGGCTGAGATGGAGGAACCTTCTACCCTTTTTTCATCAATCTTTGAGAGGAAGAACAATCCCGGATGTCCTGCTCATCCACTGCGGCGGCAACGACCTCGGCAGCATCAAAGGTGTGGAGCTCGTCGCAGCGATGAAGCAGGACCTGCTGCAACTCCAGGGCAACTGCCCAGAGATGAATATCATCCTGTCATCTATCTCTGAGCGTTGTCACTGGAGGAAAGCAGATCCGGGAAAAATTAACAAGACCAGAATGTGGGTGAATAGAGAGATGGCCAAATTTGTCATGGATTTTGGTGGAGAGAGTGTGAGGCATCCTCACATTAAGTTTGACGGCCCTGGCATATTTCTGAGGGATGGAGTTCATTTCACCAATTTGGGAAATGATATTTTTTTAAGTAGCATAACACAGTCCCTTGAGGCTACAATCCTAAGTGGGTAAAGTTATTATATTATGTGTTCTTTGCATGAATTTGGTCCCAGTTGTCCCCATACTAGATTGTATCCTCAACAGGATATGTATTTTCACCAATAATAGAACTTGTAAATATGACAGGGCAGTCCTCTTTGTGTGAGGATGTCTCCACCTTTTTTATATAGTTAAATTAGTATATTTTTAATTCCTCTCTGTTCACTCACATTCTGTGTTCTTCCTCTCCCTCTTACCTTTATTTCCTCCCGTCTTTCCTCTCTTGCCTCCACTCGTCTTCCCCAGCCTCACCAACCTGTGGTGTGTCTGTTCTCTTTCTTCCCCATGTTGGATGTAGCTGGGCCTAAATGGTAATATAATGTATTTTTTTGTTTGTGTTATTATGTACGTTCTTGTCGCTATGTACAGAGCGTGATTTTAAAGTAAAGATTGTTACACATTGCACTTGTTTTGGAGATTATTATCATACATTATAGATGTATACAATTTTAACAGAAGGTTTGAACTCAGTGTGAGATTTTTGTTTTCACATACTGCCCAGCCACATTAGAGACTTTGATAAATTCATTCGGTGGATGCCCGACACCTGGAAGATGGGTGAATGGATGGATGCATGGATTCATGGATGAGCCCTTGATAACTGCACTCCACTAAGGTTGGGGATGTCTGAAAAAAAGAGGAATGTAATCAGCTTTTAACTAAAGAATGAGAGTGACAATATTGGGTAACAAAATGTGACAATGACAGATTCATTATATTATAATATTAAATAAAGGGTATGATCTATAGTGTTGAAAAGTAATTAAATTAATTTACTCAAGTACTGTACTTAAGTTACATTTTTAAGGTACTTGTACTTGACTTGAGTATTTCCATTTGATGCTACTTATACTTCTACTCCACTACATTTCATAGGAAAATATTGTACTTTATACTAAATTTCATTTCAATAAAGTTTCAAATGATCTAATATTTCATCAAAGATAAGAGAAAAAGACCAACAGCGTTTAGCATTTTTTTTTTTTAAAGCGTTTAAGGCGGACAACAATTACCTTGTAATAAAGCATAAAGCGTAATATTGCATAATATAATGCTCTAATGTCGGACTCTGGCGGACCGTTTTTTGTGTCAAAATATTGATTTCTTCAGTAAGTAGCTGTGTAATAAGAGGGATAATGTACAGCTAGCGGGTCATTGTTGTGAAAGAATCCCCTTCAGGACAATGAGAGACCAGCAGCATCGCCCTGAAGGGGATTCTTTCACAACAATGACCCGCTAGCTGTACATTATCCCTTTCTTATCTGATAACTATTATCTGAGGACAAATGGTGGAATTTAGGTTTATTTCATTTTCTTTGTTTTGGATATTTCCGTATTATTCATTTACTTTTTCCCAACGAGTGGTACAGTATTTGCAGTCAGGTGGGGAAAGCCATAATTTGCGCCCAGCCATAGCAGAGTGATTTCCTACAGTACCTCACTCACTCATCTTCAACCTCTTATCCGGGGTTGCGGGGGCAACAGCTCCAGCAGAGGACCCCAAACTTCCCTTTCCCGGGCCACATTAACCAGCTCTGACTGGGGGATCCCGAGGCGTTCATAGGCCAGTGTGGAGATATAATCTCTCCACCTAGTCCTGGGTCTTCCCCGTGGCCTCTTCCAGGGGGGGGGGCATCCTTACTAGAAGTCCGAACCACCTCAGCTGGCTCCTTTCAACGCAAAGGAGCAGCGGCTCTACTCCGAGTCCCTCACGGATGACTGAGCTTCTCACCCTATCTCTAAGGGAGACGCAGCCACCCTCCTGAGGAAACCCATTTCGGCCGCTTGTACGGAAACAGAGATATTGCATAGATAGATAGATAGATAGATAGATAGAAAGATAGATAGATAGATAGATAGATAGATAGATAGATAGATAGATAGATAGTAACTTTATTGATCCCAAGGGAAATTCAAGTTTCAAGCACAAGTAAGTAAAAAAAATATACCAGATATAAAAATACCATTAGATGAAGAAACTGTAAAAAAAAAAAGTAATAAAGTGCAGGGTAACAACTGAGATACGGGACTTAATGTGAATATAGAGCAAAAAGTGATATAGTGCTGGATAATAAAATATAGGAGATATAGAGACCAGGGGATTAAGAAATGCCAAATATGGAACATAATGCGGGATAAGAACTGAGGTAGAGAGTTGATTTTTGTTATAAATAGACTAAAGTGCAGAATAAAGCTGTACATTGTTTGTAGAATACAGTAAAACAAGTCTATAAAGGTGCAGAGTAGAGCTGTTTGTGGTGGAAGGAATTAAAAAAGTAGCTCAGTCTAAAGTTCACTGTGTGCATTATCTGTCCTGCAGACCGTCCTCCTTTGTCCCCCTCCTCCCCAGAGAGGTGTTGGACAGTTTGATGGCTCGGGGGACAAAGGACTCGCACGCCCCTTCGTTCTCTCTCTCTCTCTCTCTCTCTCTCTCTCTCTCTCTCTCTCTCTCTCTCTCTCTCTCTCTCTCCCTCCCTCCCTCCCTCCCTCCCTCCCTCCCTCCCTCGTTTATTAGTAAACGAATAATAAGGAAATATCCTAAACAAATAAAATGAAATAGGCCTAAATTCCACCATTTGTCTTCAGATAATAGTTATTATCAGATAACAGATAATAATATCCTTATACTTTACGGATGTTTTGAAAGCCCTTCCCTCGGATCCCTTCATATCAGTCACACAGTCAGTCAGTAAGATAAACAGATCTCAGTCAGATATTCACCTGCTAGAAAAAGGTTTCCAATCACTGAGCCAGCCTTTCTGATCAAGTCATTGATCCTGTTTTTATCATCCACAGTGATGCTGCCCCCCCCCCCCAGCAGAGCACAACATAAAAAAAGAACACTAGCTAAAATGAAGAAGGGTCTTGCTGATATCAAAAGATCTAAGTTTTCTCAAGAAGAAGAGTCTAGATTGGCCCTTCTTAAATACAACCTCAGTGTTCTTTTTCCAGTTTAATTTACTGTCCAGGTGGACACCGAGGTATTTATAGGACTGGACAATTTCAATCGGCTGACTCTTTATTATCACTGGGGAGACCTCCTCCTTCTTCCTTCTAAAATCAATGATCAGCTCTTTGGTCTTCCCAACATTAAGTTTTAAAAAGTTTTTATCACACCAGCTGACAAATGATTCCACCTCTCTTTTGTAGGCCAGGTCACTGCCTCTGTTAAGTAGACCCACTAGAGCAGTGTCGTCTGAAAAATGTTGGATTAGACAAGACTCCTGACTGCCTGTAGTCAGCGGTGTAGAGTGTAAATAAAAAAGGAGATAAAACAGTGCCTTGTGGGGCTCCTGTTTTAGTTCAAATGCTGTCAGACCGTTTCTTATCATACCTCACATACTGAGGTCTAGATAAAAGATAATTTAAAACCCAAGCGATGGTTGTGTTGTGCAGTTTAAAATCCATCAACTTGTTAGCTAAAATGTGTGGTTGAATAGTATTAAAAGCACTGGAAAAATCAAAAAACATAATCCTAACAGAGCTGACAGTTGTTTCAAGGTGGCTGTGAATACTGTGAAGCATAAAAAGTAGTGCATCATCTACTCCCACACCCTTCCTGTATGCAAACTGTAAGGGATCTTGAAAGGCTGTGACCTGTCTACTCATGTGACCCAGAATAACCCTTTCAAAACATTTCATTATGTGTGATGTCAGAGCTATAGGTCTAAGATCATTAAGACTACTCACATTGGGTTTTTTGGGGATCGGAACAATACAAGATGTTTTCCACATTACTGGAATTATTGATGAACAAAGAGACAAGGAAAACAATGAATGAAGAACTGAGCACAACTGGTCAGCACAGACTTTTAGAGAGCGTGGATGGACACCATCAGGGCCGGCTGCCTTATTAGCATTCAGGCGCCTTAACTGCTGTCGAACCTCATCAACACCAATAACAATAGCTGGGCTACAGTCCTCAGGATTACTCTGTGCAAGAGATGAGAGGATGCTCTCATTGGAAGCAGAAAAATCAAATTCATCAAACCTAGCAAAAAACTGATTTGCCTCATTCATATTTATCCCAGAGCAAAAGGAACTGGGATTACTGGCCCCATAGCCAGTAATGGATTTCATTCCGTTCCAAAGGCCCCTTGTGTTACTATTGGACATCTGTCCTTCAACCCTTTCCTTGTACTTACACTTAGTCTGTTTGATTATTACTTTCAGCTCCTTTTGGGCAGTTTTAATATTATCTTTGTCACCAGTAAAGAATGCAGATTTGTTCCTATTAATGGCAGCTTTAACCTCACTAGTCACCCAGGGTTTATTATTAGGGAAAATCTTTACTCGCTTACAGGGGATAACAGACTGGTATAACTGGTAACTTTGTCAGAGATACTGTCCAGATCATCATCATCATCATCATCAAAAAACACACTCCAGTCAGTGCAATCAAAGCATCCTCTGAGCGTTTCACACGCGTCCTCAGAACACACATGCACAGTCTTGTGCGTAATCGGCTGCTTCTGAACCGCAGGAGAATATCTGGATGTCAGAGATATCAAGTTATGATCCGATTGTCCGAGAGGGGGAAGCGACTTCGAAACAAAACTCTCCTTAATGTTCGTATAAAACAGATCAATAGTCTTATCGCCCCTCGTAGGGCATGACACCAATTATTTAGAAGAGGGTAAGGTGGCAGAGAGAGAGCAGTGCTTAAAATCCCCGTTGATAATAACCAGCGCGTCTGGAGAGGAGCGTTGCAGATCATGAGTGACTCTCGATATTGTCTCTGTAGCCAGCTTCGCGTTACCCGATGGGGGAATATAAACTACTTGGGCAATCACATGAGAAAACTCCCTGGGCAAGTAGTAGGGTCGGCAACTCACCGCAAGCAGCTCAATGTTCGGGTCACATACTCTCTCCTTCACCGTAACATAATAATTGTATAATTGTATTTATATAGCACCTTTCGAAACAAGGTTACAAAGTGCTTACCAGTAAAAGCATGATAAAAGAAATAACACCCAGAACTTGAATCTAAACAAAATATATCATATAAATACAAAATAAATATAAAATAAAATCACATAAATAGTTACAACAATGCACCATCATTTAAGAAAAAGCCATAATATAAAAGTGAGTCTTAAGAAGAGATTTAAAGGAAGATACTGAGTTTGCCTGCCTGAGATCCTCAGGTAGGGAGTTCCTCAGCTGAGGGGCCCGGACAGCAAAAGCCCGGTTGGTCACCTTTGTTGACAAGTCTGGATTCTGGAACTGTTAGTCGGGCCCTGCCAGAGGATCTCAAGCATCGATCAGGCTCATAGGGAGTCAGCAAATCACCGATATAGGCAGGAGCCAGACCATTCAAGGCTTTAAAAACAAGCAGTAAAATCTTAAAATCAATTCTAAAACTGACAGGTAACCAGTGAAGGGCAGCAAGGATCGGTGTGATGTGGTCGCTTCTCTTAGTACGAGTTAAAAGCCTGGCAGCAGCGTTTTGTATTAACTGTAGTCTGTGGATGTTCCGCCTGCTGATACCAGAATAAAGTGCATTACAATAATCGAGTCTGGAGGAGATAAAAGCCTGGAGGACCTTTTCTAAATCAGCAGGGGAAAGGAATGACCTGATCTTAGTAAGCTGTCTCAGTTGGGTAAAACAGGACTGCACCACTTTAGTCACCTGAGCATCAAATGACAGTTCAGAGTCAAAAATAACACCTAGGTTCCGGGCCTCTTTCTGAACATTATTCGACAAGGCACCCAGACTAGAGGAGAGATTCTCAATACTGCTAGTGCTGGGGCTACAGGGGGAGATTATAAGTATTTCAGATTTGGAGTCATTCAGCTGAACATGACCAGGATGACACCACCGATCATTGATGTAAAGGCAAACACCTCCACCCTGTTTTTTGCCGCTCCTAGCTGGGTCTCTGTCCATCCTGTGTAATGAGAAACCTTCCATTTTCACATGAGACTCTGGTATCCTGTCAGACAGCCAGGTCTCCGTAAAACACAGTAGGCTGCTCTGTCGGTATCAAACTTCAGGTACGCTGTCAACTCATCCGCCTTATTAACCAAGGAGCGCACATTCCCCATAATAACAGAGGGCAGCACGGGTTTGTACCCCCGCCGACTGTTCCTGGCCCGGACCCCTCCTCTGCGGCCTCTCTTCCTCTCTCTAGTCTCGCTCCTGATCTCCGACCAGTCAATATCAAGATCCAGTCCATCTGGTGCAGGAGGCCACAGCCGAAGAAGCTCCTGCCGAGTGTAGGTGATAGAAGGTTGGCCCAGCTCGCTCCTGACTTCAAATGTTTGAGCGGCTCTCCAAAAAGTTATTGCCCAAAGCCACAGAAGGCAAGTCAAAGTGCGACTTTTAAGTGCAGCCATAATCACGTCGTCAGAGTTTGATCTCGCTGGTGATCAGGAATCATAAGGCTTTAAAAACATTAGAAAACACATAAAACATAGAACACCGACGCACAGCTAGCAGAGTCGCCAGCTCAGGGGGCGGCGCCTGAGAAAATCTGGCCCAAAGAAAATCTGGAGAAGGAAGATGCCATGTTCTGTTACGTGGAGGACACATGCCTGGCAGGGGAAGTACAGATGGACCAAGTTCAGTTGACTCCCACCATTGTTGTGTGTGGTAAGTTAACATGTTTTGTCTTTAATTCATTTTCTCTTTTGTGTTTCTCTAGTCTTTCTTCCTTTTCTTTCTCATTTTTTTTCTATTTGGACAAAAATTCATGTTCGACAATGTTTTTTATTACTGTAAGCTCTAAAGGTCAGTCAAAGTGGCCTTAAAAGGTCATGCATTTCTGTCCCCTAAACCTGCACATACACTGATTTCTGTATTGATGGTAAGCAATTTAACAGACTTTGAAAAATGAAAAACGTATATGCTCAAATTGTTTTGTGAAATGTTTCAGAAAGACAAATCTTGTTTTAATTTAGTTTTGAATTGTTGTTTTTTTCTGTCTTTTTACTTTTTAGGACAATCCTGCTACTCTTCAAGACGGTTCATGCTGAGTGTGGATCGAAACATTGTAAACGACAACATCACCTCCTTCGTTTCTGCACTGTACATGATGTTTGGGAGCTATTATTGCTTTAACATCCATTACCCATCAGAGCTGGCATCAACCCTGGAGTTCCTGCAGAGGTGTGTCTTTTTGGATTCGCTTTATCCAATATTTTATTGAACTGAAACAAATACAAAAATAGCTGCTGCAGTGACTTGGGGGTTAGAGGACTTGTCATTTTACCTTTTTAGTTTTATAAGTGGCTTTGAAAAAATAAATAAATATGATGTTTAGTTTTTTGTTGCTAACAAAGCTGTTTTATAAATACAGTTGTCTTTTTTTCTTCTGTTTCCGAAGCTGTTTTTTCTCCATCAACCCAGAGAAGGGCACTAAAGTGGTGAAGAGTCCTTACCCTGATTCAGGAACTTTCGGATCATGAGTGGTGTGATGTCTGAATATGGACTAAACTCAGTAAGATTTATGGCATGTGATGATGTGCCCCACTCACACACACTCACAGTTTGAAGGTTAGTTTCATCTCCTAAGAAGTAAGTAGAAGTTTCAGATGAAAAGTTAGAGTTTTATTGCATATTACTCATCTGCATGCCTTTACCTCAATTTGAAGAGCTTGTTGGAACATATTGGTACATTTGTTCTATTTATTTTAATAAGGAAAGTGATCCTTAAAGGGTGTTAAAAAGTCTTACATGTAAGGGATAATGTACAGCGAGCCGGTCATTGTTGTGAAAGAATCCCCGACAGGGTGATGCTGCGCGTCAGGGTTTCTCATCGCCCTGAAGGAGATTCTTTCACAACAATGACCAGCTCCCTTCAGTTCAATAAGATCCCTAATCTGTCACATGCTCTCTATTCTAATGTTTGTAAGTATGTTGAGAGATGACTAAGATTTATGGCATGTGATGATGTGCCCCACTTACAGTTTGAAGCTTAGTTTCAGCTCATCTGCTCAGTTCTTCAAGCTTAAGAAGCAAGTAGAGGTTTCAGACGAAATTGTTAGTTTTATTGCATATTACTCATATGCATGCTGTACCTCAATTTAAAGAGCTTGTTTGAATATGATGGTACATTTGAAATGCGGTAATCTTTAAAGGGTGTTAAAGGGACTGTTTGTAACTTCTTACACGTATAAATCATTGCGGGTCGGTGTCACATACGCGCTTGCGTGTAGGTACGCTGTTCAGACTCAGACTCCAACACAAACTACACGGAAGCACCAAAACTGCAAAGTTATATCCAGTGAACCCGTCTTGCAAAATAGTGTTAACTCTTCCTGCTTCGCCCCCCCCGGCCGCGGTCGGAGGACGGGGAGGAGACTGTAGCTTTGGTCTCCAAAGCCCGAGTCTCTGCTCCTGCTGCCTGCTCGCACACCGCGCTCGTTCTCACCCGCTGTGCTCGCTCCAACTCCACGTGCATGCGTGCACACTACACACTGCAGAAGAGTTAGTTTAGCTCTGAGAATATCTAGTGAATGTACAGCGGACGTTTGTGCAGAAATAAATGCTGCAGCTCCTCCAGACCAACAGAGGTTTCCCGTGTCTTGTGAAGTGACGGGGCTCCGCAGCGAGTTACGTTATCGTCTCCGACTGGGTGTCGGTGTCTCCCCTTTTCCCTCCGACCGCAGTCGGCAGGGTGAAGCAGGAAAAGCCAACACTAAGATCAGCATTGATTCATGGAGAGACCTTCGTCCGGTCAGCTAACATTACTGCCAAGCAGGTGAAACAGTCCCTTTAAACCATTGAAGGAGTTACTGACACTTCGCCTTAAAGGGACTGTTTGTAAGAATCAGAAATTCCTTGTTAACTGCGACACTTGTGGTCGCAATGTCAACGACAGTCAGCGTCCTGTTGCTCGCGCTCTCCCGTGTGCCGGGCTACCTGAATGTGAGCGAGCATCCGTCAAAACAGCGACACACGTCAGCTAAAACCACAATATATCACTCTACATTTCACCTGCTTGGCAGTAATGTTAGCTGACCAGACGAAGTTTCTCTCCATGAATCAATGCTGATCTTAGTGTTGGCTTTTCCTGCTTCAGCCTCCCGACCGCGGCCGGAGGGAACAGGGGAGACACCGGAGCCCCGGTCGGAGACGATAACGTAACTCGCTGCGGAGCCCCGTCACTTTGATCCAGATGTTGACTGGGCGATACAGCTTCAAGGGGCTGTGCGCGCACCGCGGACGGCAATCAGTTTCTGGGGGACGATCGCTTTTTGGCACAACACCTGTTCAGTCTCGGACAAACCCGGACGTCTGGTCACCGTGTTCTAGGTGGCCGCATAGTCTACGCTCTCTCCTCATTGGGAACAACTGAAAAAAGACGGTGGCGCTCAGAAAAAGAAGACGCTAGCCTATAGGCCGATGGACTGAACTGCGCAGCAGCAGCAGCAGCTGTCTTGCGCTCTGGCACACAGACGATGAGCACAAGCTCCTGTCTTTGTAGCCTGCTGCCTTGAATTTTGAATTAGGCTAAATGGGAGGAGAACATTTGAAAACAAAGGAATACAGTAGGTCATATTCCCGTAGAATCAATACCAGCTTTATTCAAAGGTTCAGAATAACATACGCCTATTACGTTTTTACTTGGCAACATTGAGATTATTTTCCCCATACTCCAGTGGCGTAGGCTATAGTGGACAATAGACTATCGGCAAAGGCTTATAACATTGCATTGCATTTTATTCATTCATACATTCATAATATATGATTGTTAAGGGGAGGATAGAAGAGAAAGTTCCTTTTGAGTGGGTTTGGATAATGGCAACCTTTCCAGCTGTCTCATCTCCTCTATCCATGTCTGCATAAAATAAAAAGAAAAGACTATAGGCCAAGGGAGGATGATGAAATACAAAAACAATTTGAATTGCAAAGGAGCAGATGAAAGTTCATCCATTTGCGCGCTCATATGCGTGCATTTAAAATCTCGAGAGAAGTTGTGATGTGGTTAGACCGACCAAAGCTGTAAGATGGAGAGGATCGTTCTCTGGCGAGGCGAAAGAACAATTCGTATTAGAAGTCTGGACGTCACCGTTCCCAATATAGCCAGAATATTTAAGGTTTGTACATAGCCTAATGTTAATTATATATGACAACATGGTCCATAACAGGGACGTGGACTTCGGTAATAAGGTTTGTAACAGTTCATGTTAGCTTAACAATTAGCCTAGCATCAGATAACGTTAAACCTTTTAAACCATCGGTTATCGTTAAACATGCTGACTGTTAGCGGCTGGCCAGACTTTCCAGTATTTTTCCCATTTTCCTATTCATTAACGACAAAGTTATTGGTTACTGTTATAAAGATAAAATACGGGACATTAATGGTAACTTTAGACATGCACGGCTCAGTTGTTGAGGCCTAGCCTCGGTTATTGCATTGTCTGCAAGTCAGATAGTGATGGGTAACGTAAGTAGACGGTTATGACCTCATATATATTATCTGACATTTTTGTTATAGGATATTAGCTAATGATTAAGTTTACTGTCCGTTGCAGTACGGTAACGTTATGTGTTTTCCGACGGTTTATAAAGTCATCTTTCAGCAGTAGCTAGCTAACTAGCTGGTAGTAACATTAGTAGTTGCCGGAGGGATCCAGCAGGGGGAGCGTAGAGCTTTTGAGCCCCCCCCCCACCTTTCCTTTCGATCACACGTTACATGATCTGAAGAAGCTTCCGTGCGTCTTTTACTACAATACTCCTGAGTCCCTCAGAATAATGGTTCATTTTGTGTTTATATGTTCTCAGGAAAGTATTCGTAATACGATATGTTCATGCATTGTGAAGTAATGAAGTTAGTATAATGTTATTATAGTATAATGTTACTTTGTAAATTGATGTAACGTTGTTAGTCTTTTTTACTTTATTACTCATATTCAAAGTTGCAATTGCTAGTGCTGAGTGACCGACAATATATGCTAGATTGCTGTCTTGATATACATTTCTAGGGTTATATGTCAGAACTGTACATATTTAGCAGGATAACTGTACACATTAACATTTGTATTCATAGTATGTGGTTATCCCGATAAGTCAGTCATAATACACATGATCTGAGGAAAACTTGTGTCTGTGCATCTTTCACTCAAACATACCCCTTTTCAGGGCTTTTACACTAATGTTATCCTTCAATTATTGTAAAGTAACACATTATTGAAGAATAAGAAATAAATAATAATTTACCTGATTACTAAAAGACAAGGTGACAGAATGTCATCTGTATTGATTAGAAGCCTCTGATGTTAACGTCAGCATGTCCCTTTGTTGCATTAAAGTGAATGCCAAAAGTCATCCACACATTAAATAACACATGTTCAGTATGAGGTCCAGAGACGTGCAGTGACATCATTAAAGGATGATGACATCACTTTATTACATGAAAGAATATGATTGAACATTCGAAATGGCATATTGACAACTAAATTTAAAAACCTTTTTAAAATTCTTCATCCAGTAGTAAAGATGTTTTTTAAAGGTAGAAATTTGGAAATCAGTTCAGTTTCATTACAATTTTATGAGATTTTTTTTTTTTTTTTAAAGTTAAAAAATAAATAAATACAGATTAAAACCGGCTATATTCTTTAAATGAAGCATTATTTTAAAAAACAAATAAGTAAGTTGCAAATATTCAACGGAGTAGAGATTGTCAAGTGTGAGTGTATTGTAACAGCACACTTGAGGTGTCTACCCTAACTAGCCTAACGTTCCAGTATGTGACATCATTAAAGGATGATGACATCACAATACATGAAAGAATATGTTTGAAGATTCTAAATAAACTTTCCAGTATGTGACATCATTGAAGGATGATGACATCACAATACATGAAAGAATATGTTTGAAGATTCTAAATAAACTTTCCAGTATGTGACATCATTGAAGGATGATGACATCACAATACATGAAAGAATATGTTTGAAGATTCTAAATAAAATTTCTAGAATGTGACATCATTAAAGGATGATGACATCACTGTATTACATGAAAGAATATGAGTGAACATTCGAAATGGCATATTGACAACTACATTTAAAAAATGTATTTAAAATCTTCCATCCAGTCGTAAAGATGTTTTTCAAAGGTAGAAATTTGGAAATCAGTTCAGTTTCATTACACTTTTATTATTTTTTTTTTTTTTTTTTTTTTTTTAAGTTAAAGAATAAATAAATACAGATGATTAAAACCAACCATATTCTTTAAATGAAGCATTATTTTGAAAAACAAATAAGTAAGTTGCAAATATGCAACTGAGAACAGATTGTCACGTGTGAGTGTATTGTAACAGCACACTTGAGGTGTCTACCCTAACTAGCCTAACGTTCCAGTATGTGACATCATTAAAGGATGATGACATCACTGTAATACATGAAAGAATATGTTTGAAGTTTCTAAATAAACTTTCCAGAATGTGACATCATTAAACGATGATGACATCACTGTATTACATGAAAGAATATGAGTGAACATTCGAAATGGCATATTGACAACTACATTTAAAAACGTTTTTAAAATACTTCATCCAGTAGTAAAGATGTTTTTCATAGGTAGAAATTTGGAACTCAGTTCGGTTTTATTACAATTTTATGAGATTTTTTATTTTTTTTAAAAGTTAAAGAATAAATAAATACAGATTAAAACCAACCATATTCTTTAAATGAGTCATTATTTTGAAAAAAAATAGTAAGTTGCAAATATTCAACTGAGTAGAGATTGTCAAGTGTGGGTGTATTGTAACAGCACACTTGAGGTGTCTACCCTAACTAGCCTAACGTTCCAGTATGTGACATCATTAAAGGATGATGACATCACAATACATGAAAGAATATGTTTGAAGATTCTAAATAAACTTTCCAGTATGTGACATCATTGAAGGATGATGACATCACAATACATGAAAGAATATGTTTGAAGATTCTAAATACACTTTCCAGAATGTGACATCATTAAAGGATGATGACATCACAATACATGAAAGAATATGTTTGAAGATTCTAAATAAACTTTCAAGAATGTGACATCATTGAAGGATGATGACTTCACTGTATTACATGAAAGAATATGAGTGAACATTCGAAATGACATATTGACAACTACATTTAAAAAATGTATTTAAAATCTTCCATCCAGTCATAAAGATGTTTTTCAAAGGTAGAAATTTGGAACTCAGTTCAGTTTCATTACAATTTTATTTATTTTTTATTTTTTTTAAAGTTAAAAAATAAATAAATACAGATTAAAAACAACCATATTCTTTAAATGAAGCATTATTTTGAAAAACAAATAAGTAAGTTGCAAATATTCAACTGAGTAGAGATTGTCAAGTGTGAGTGTATTGTAACAGCACACTTGAGGTGTCTACCCTTACTAGCCTAACGTTCCAGTATGTGACATCATTAAAGGATGATGACATCACTGTAATACATGAAAGAATATGTTTGAAGATTCTAAATAAACTTTCCAGAATGTGACATCATTAAAGGATGATGACATCACAATACATGAAAGAATATGTTTGAAGATTCTAAATAAACTTTCCAGAATGTGACATCATTGAAGGATGATGACTTCACTGTATTACATGAAAAGAATATGAGTGAACATTCGAAATGGCATATTGACAACTACATTTAAAAAATGTATTTAAAATCTTCCATCCAGTCGTAAAGATGTTTTTCAAAGGTAGAAATTTGGAAATCAGTTCAGTTTCATTACAATTTTATGAGATTTTTTTATTTTTTTTTAAAGTTAAAAAATAAATAAATACAGATTAAAACCAACCATATTCTTTAAATGAAGCATTATTTTGAAAAACAAATAAGTAAATTGCAAATATTCAACTGAGTAGAGATTGTCAAGTGTGAGTGTATTGTAACAGCACACTTGAGGTGTCTACGCTAACTAGCCTAACGTTCCAGTATGTGACATCATTAAAGGATGATGACATCACAATACATGAAAGAATATGTTTGAAGATTCTAAATAAACTTTCCAGAATGTGACATCATTGAAGGATGATGACTTCACTGTATTACATGAAAGAATATGAGTGAACATTCGAAATGACATATTGACAACTAAATTTAAAAACGTTTTTAAAATACTTCATCCAGTAATAAAGATGTTTTTCATAGGTAGAAATTTGGAACTCAGTTCGGTTTTATTACAATTTTATGAGATTTTTTATTTTTTTTAAAAGTTAAAGAATAAATAAATACAGATTAAAACCAACCATATTCTTTAAAAGAAGCATTATTTTGAAAAAAAATACAGATTAAAACCAACCATATTCTTTAAATGAAGCATTATTTTGAAAAACAAATAAGTAAATTGCAAATATTCAACTGAGTAGAGATTGTCAAGTGTGAGTGTATTGTAACAGCACACTTGAGGTGTCTACGCTAACTAGCCTAACGTTCCAGTATGTGACATCATTAAAGGATGATGACATCACTGTAATACATGAAAGAATATGTTTGAAGTTTCTAAATAAACTTTCCAGAATGTAACATCATTGAAGGATGATGACTTCACTGTATTACATGAAAGAATATGAGTGAACATTCGAAATGGCATATTGACAACTAAATTTAAAAACGTTTTTAAAATACTTCATCCAGTAGTAAAGATGTTTTTCATAGGTAGAAATTTGGAACTCAGTTCGGTTTTATTACAATTTTATGAGATTTTTTATTTTTTTTAAAAGTTAAAGAATAAATAAATTCAGATTAAAACCAACCATATTCTTTAAATGAAGCATTATTTTGAAAAACAAATAAGTAAATTGCAAATATTCAACTGAGTAGAGATTGTCAAGTGTGGGTGTATTGTAACAGCACACTTGAGGTGTCTACCCTAACTAGCCTAACGTTGCAGAATGTGACATCATTAAAGGATGATGACATCACTGCATTACATGAAAGAATATGTATGAACATTCTAAATAAACTTTCCAGAATGTGACATCATTAAAGGATGATGACATCACTGCATTACATGAAAGAATATGTATGAACATTCTAAATAAACTTTCCAGAATGTGACATCATTAAAGGATGATGACATCACAATACATGAAAGAATATGTTTGAAGATTCTAAATAAACTTTCCAGAATGTGACATCATTAAAGGATGATGACTTCACTGTATTACATGAAAAGAATATGAGTGAACATTCGAAATGACATATTGACAACTACATTTAAAAAATGTATTTAAAATCTTCCATCCAGTCGTAAAGATGTTTTTCAAAGGTAGAAATTTGGAAATCAGTTCAGTTTCATAACAATTTTATGATTTTTTTTTTTTTTTTTTGAAAGTTAAAGAATAAATAAATACAGATGATTAAAACCAACCATATTCTTTAAATGAAGCATTATTTTGAAAAACAAATAAGTAAGTTGCAAATATTCAACTGAGTAGAGATTGTCAAGTGTGAGTGTATTGTAACAGCACACTTGAGGTGTCTACCCTAACTAGCCTAACGTTCCAGTATGTGACATCATTAAAGGATGATGACATCACTGTAATACATGAAAGAATATGTTTGAAGATTCTAAATAAACTTTCAAGAATGTGACATCATTAAAGGATGATGACATCACAATACATGAAAGAATATGTTTGAAGATTCCAAATAAACTTTCCAGAATGTGACATCATTGATGGATGATGACTTCACTGTATTACATGAAAAGAATATGAGTGAACATTCGAAATGGCATATTGACAACTACATTTATAAAATGTATTTAAAATCTTCCATCCAGTCGTAAAGATTTTTTTCAAAGGTAGAAATTTGGAAATCAGTTCAGTTTCATTACAATTTTATGAGATTTTTTTAATTTTTTTTAAAGTTAAAAAATAAATAAATACAGATTAAAACCAACTATATTCTTTAAATGAAGCATTATTTTGAAAAACAAATAAGTAAATGCAAATATTCAACTGAGTAGAGATTGTCAAGTGTGAGTGTATTGTAACAGCACACTTGAGGTGTCTACCCTAACTAGCCTAACGTTCCAGAATGTGACATCATTAAAGGATGATGACATCACAACACATGAAAGAATATGTTTGAAGATTCTAAATAAACTTTCCAGAATGTGACATCATTAAAGGATGACGACATCACTGCATTACATGAAAGAATATGTATGAACATTCTAAATAAACTTTCCAGAATGTGACATCATTAAAGGATGATGAAATCACTTAATTCATGAAAGAATATGTATGAACATTCTAAATAAACTTTCCATAATGTGACATCATTAAAGGATGATGACTTCACTGTATTACATGAAAGAATATGAGTGAACATTCGAAATGACATATTGACAACTACATTTAAAAAATGTATTTAAAATCTTCCATCCAGTCGTAAAGATGTTTTTCAAAGGTAGAAATTTGGAAATCAGTTCAGTTTCATTACAATTTTATGATTTTTTTTTAATTTTTTTTTAAAGTTAAAGAATAAATAAATACAGATTAAAACCAACCATATTCTTTAAATGAAGCATTATTTTGAAAAACAAATAAGTACGTTGCAAATATTTAACTGAGTAGAGATTGTCAAGTGTGAGTGTATTGTAACAGCACACTTGAGGTGTCTACCCTTACTAGCCTAACGTTCCAGTATGTGACATCATTAAAGGATGATGACATCACAATACATGAAAGAATATGTTTGAAGATTCTAAATAAACTTTCCAGTATGTGACATCATTGAAGGATGATGACATCACAATACATGAAAGAATATGTTTTAAGATTCTAAATAAACTTTCCAGAATGTGACATCATTAAAGGATGATGACATCACAATACATGAAAGAATATGTTTGAAGATTCTAAATAAACTTTCCAGTATGTGACATCATTGAAGGATGATGACATCACAATACATGAAAGAATATGTTTGAAGATTCTAAATAAACTTTCCAGAATGTGACATCATTAAAGGATGATGACATCACAATACATGAAAGAATATGTTTGAAGATTCTAAATAAACTTTCCAGAATGTGACATCATTGAAGGATGATGACTTCACTGTATTACATGAAAGAATATGAGTGAACATTCGAAATGGCATATTGACAACTACATTTAAAAAATGTATTTAAAATCTTCCATCCAGTCGTAAAGATGTTTTTCAAAGGTAGAAATTTGGAAATCAGTTCAGTTTCATAACAATTTTATGATTTTTTTTTTTTTTTTTTGAAAGTTAAAGAATAAATAAATACAGATGATTAAAACCAACCATATTCTTTAAATGAAGCATTATTTTGAAAAACAAATAAGTAAGTTGCAAATATTCAACTGAGTAGAGATTGTCAAGTGTGAGTGTATTGTAACAGCACACTTGAGGTGTCTACCCTAACTAGCCTAACGTTCCAGTATGTGACATCATTAAAGGATTATGACATCACTGTAATACATGAAAGAATATGTTTGAAGATTCTAAATAAACTTTCAAGAATGTGACATCATTAAAGGATGATGACATCACAATACATGAAAGAATATGTTTGAAGATTCTAAATAAACTTTCCAGAATGTGACATCATTGATGGATGATGACTTCACTGTATTACATGAAAAGAATATGAGTGAACATTCGAAATGGCATATTGACAACTACATTTAAAAAATGTATTTAAAATCTTCCATCCATTCGTAAAGATGTTTTTCAAAGGTAGAAATTTGGAAATCAGTTCAGTTTCATTACAATTTTATGATTTTTTTTTAAAGTTAAAGAACAAATAAATACAGATTAAAACCAACCATATTCTTTAAATGTGACCTGCTCCATCATAATGAGTCACTTTGACCCAAAAACATATTTTGAGTTATCTGTCTGACTGTAAAGAGGAAAGTCTCAGCTTTATGGCAATACCAAGATCATCTTTCTACGCCAAATATTCTATGAGATATGCTCTTTCAAAGTTCGACTGTCATCGAACGTTATTTTTGAGAAAAAGGGCAATAAAGATAATAATTCATATTCAGCCATTTTCCAGGATTAAAACACATTTATTAAGACTCAAGTCTAAATGAACACAATATTTTTTGGTCAGAAGTGACACCCAACATTTCATAATGTAGCCTACACATACCTTAACGCATACACGTGCACGTGGCCACGTGCACATCATGTGCACGTGGCCACGTGCACGTGGATGACCACAAGCAGTACAGTAGATAGGGCTAGAAGTCCATATAGAAAAGAATCCAAAATATATGGAATAAAATTGATAAAATATTAAAAAATATACTGTACATATGATATAATATATAGTATATATGTGTATTTAAATATAATAATAATTAAATTACAATTATATGAATAATATTTAATAATAAAATATTAAATGTTGCCACGTGCACACAGGAACATGCACAAACTTACAAGTCCATATCCAAACAATAAAAAAACATACTAGGAAACGGACAGAATATGAACAAATATTATGTATGTACAATATTATATAATATAATATATAATAGAAATATAGATATAATAGAAAGACTATGAAATGTGGTGCCTGCGCTCTTTCTGCTGGCTTCTCCTGGAGCTCACTGTATCCGTAGAAAGGGTCATATGGGAGGGAGCTGATCTTCTCATGGAGAACCAGGTGTTTTCATCTACAAAATGACAAAGTGAAAAGCATAAAGTGAAAAATCAAGTCATCTCAAAGATTTTAGGCTGACTAAATCATGTTGAATCATTGTTGAATGAATCCTGATCATCATGTTGAATCATTGTTGAATGAAGCCTGATCATTTCAATATTAATACAGCCTTATATTCAGAAACATAGCCTATTCACCATGTGATATCAGATGAATTAACAGCCTATAATTTTACTATATGTTAAGATATTTCTTTTGCTATTTAAAATTATTTCCTCACCTTTTTTTGTCTCTCACAGCAGCCCTGTCTCTGTCTCTGTCTCCTAGAAATGACGTTTGCACCTGTATATTGTTTTCATAATACCTGGTGTGGTGATGAGGTAACAGCTGCCTGGATTATATTCAGATACAATGCTTCTTTGAGTGAATTAAACACTACTAAACATTTCCTCTTTAATATTAATATTTCTAGGAGACAGACACCTGAGAGACAGACACACAGACACCTGAGAGACACACCTGAGACAGACACACACCTATAGCTAGCTTACACACAATGACACACACATTATTAGCTGATATTAATGCTTCTTAGCCTGCTCTAGTGATTTTTAAAAGTTTTTAAAACAAACAGATAAAACAAGGATGGTGTATATTAACTATAAGAACTTACCATTAGTCATTTCTTTCATTTGATCGTGTCTTCTCTCCATCTCCTCCGGGGTAAAGAGCCGGTATCAAGCGGCGCTGTTGTACAGTTTACAGCTACACTCGTACTCCCGGCCGGGCGATCACAGTCTCTTTAACACTGTCCTGATTTAAATCAGATAATCAGACTATAATCAGAGATGTTTTGTGCCATCATCGGCTCAGCCATGAGTGGAATATCTTCCTCATCGCCTTCCTCCACCTCACTTTCTCCGTCCTGATCAACGGATTGAGAGCTAGCCTAGCGTTAGCCGGGCCGTCCGACCCGCTGTCCGTCTCCTCATCACCCGGTGCGGTGATATAAGTCGGTCCAGTTGTCGTCAGATGTATCACCTCTAAAGGGAATCTAATTTAAAAGTCGAGCGATGTTTTCTCACGTGAATTCATCTTGTCAAGCCAGCTATCTCTGTCAACCACAATCTGTCATCTGTCAATCAACTCTATCGAGCCGAGTCAATAAACAGCGGTCTTCTGGTAAAAACGTTACGACAACGTTACGTTTAAGAGCTTCAAAACTATATTTATCATTTGAATTTTACATCGATTCCTAGATTGTATTAGAGCTTAGACTTTATTTATTCAGAAACGTATAAAAAACCCAAACAGCCCAAAATCCACTTTTTCATGAATAAACGTGTTTTTACAAGAACGCGATGCCGCGACATCCGACTCATTTCGATAGAGCGGGTCACAAATGAAGCATTATTTTGAAAAACAAATAAGTAAGTTGCAAATATTCAACTGAGTAGATTGTCAAGTGTGAGTGTATTGTAACAGCACACTTGAGGTGTCTACCCTAACTAGCCTAACGTTCCAGTATGTGACATCATTAAAGGATGATGACATCACTGTAATACATGAAAGAATATGTTTGAAGATTCTAAATAAACTTTCCAGACTGTGACATCATTAAACGATGATGACATCACTGTATTACATGAAAGAATATGAGTGAACATTCGAAATGGCATATTGACAACTAAATTTAAAAACGTTTTTAAAATACTTCATCCAGTAGTAAAGATGTTTTTCATAGGTAGAAATTTGGAACTCAGTTCGGTTTTATAACAATTTTATGAGATTTTTTATTTTTTTTAAAAGTTAAAGAATAAATAAATACAGATTAAAACCAACCATATTCTTTAAATGAAGCATTATTTTGAAAAAAAATAGTAAGTTGCAAATATTCAACTGAGTAGAGATTGTCAAGTGTGAGTGTATTGTAACAGCACACTTGAGGTGTCTACCCTAACTAGCCTAACGTTCCAGTATGTGACATCATTAAAGGATGATGACATCACAATACATGAAAGAATATGTTTGAAGATTCTAAATAAACTTTCCAGTATGTGACATCATTGAAGGATGATGACATCACAATACATGAAAGAATATGTTTGAAGATTCTAAATAAACTTTCCAGAATGTGACATCATTAAAGGATGATGACATCACAATACATGAAAGAATATGTTTGAAGATTCTAAATAAACTTTTCAGAATGTGACATCATTGAAGGATGATGACTTCACTGTATTACATGTAAGAATATGAGTGAACATTCGAAATGGCATATTGACAACTACATTTAAAAAATGTATTTAAAATCTTCCATCCAGTCGTAAAGATGTTTTTCAAAGGTAGAAATTTGGAAATCAGTTCAGTTTCATTACAATTTTATGATTTTTTTTTTTGAAAGTTAAAGAATAAATAAATACAGATGATTAAAACCAACCATATTCTTTAAATGAAGCATTATTTTGAAAAACAAATAAGTAAGTTGCAAATATTCAACTGAGTAGAGATTGTCAAGTGTGAGTGTATTGTAACAGCACACTTGAGGTGTCTACCCTAACTAGCCTAACGTTCCAGTATGTGACATCATTAAAGGATGATGACATCACTGTAATACATGAAAGAATATGTTTGAAGATTCTAAATAAACTTTCAAGAATGTGACATCATTAAAGGATGATGACATCACAATACATGAAAGAATATGTTTGAAGATTCTAAATAAACTTTCCAGAATGTGACATCATTGATGGATGATGACTTCACTGTATTACATGAAAAGAATATGAGTGAACATTCGAAATGGCATATTGACAACTACATTTAAAAAATGTATTTAAAATCTTCCATCCATTCGTAAAGATGTTTTTCAAAGGTAGAAATTTGGAAATCAGTTCAGTTTCATTACAATTTTATGATTTTTTTTTAAAGTTAAAGAACAAATAAATACAGATTAAAACCAACCATATTCTTTAAATGTGACCTGCTCCATCATAATGAGTCACTTTGACCCAAAAACATATTTTGAGTTATCTGTCTGACTGTAAAGAGGAAAGTCTCAGCTTTATGGCAATACCAAGATCATCTTTCTACGCCAAATATTCTATGAGATATGCTCTTTCAAAGTTCGACTGTCATCGAACGTTATTTTTGAGAAAAAGGGCAATAAAGATAATAATTCATATTCAGCCATTTTCCAGGATTAAAACACATTTATTAAGACTCAAGTCTAAATGAACACAATATTTTTTGGTCAGAAGTGACACCCAACATTTCATAATGTAGCCTACACATACCTTAACGCATACACGTGCACGTGGCCACGTGCACATCATGTGCACGTGGCCACGTGCACGTGGATGACCACAAGCAGTACAGTAGATAGGGCTAGAAGTCCATATAGAAAAGAATCCAAAATATATGGAATAAAATTGATAAAATATTAAAAAATATACTGTACATATGATATAATATATAGTATATATGTGTATTTAAATATAATAATAATTAAATTACAATTATATGAATAATATTTAGTAATAAAATATTAAATGTTGCCACGTGCACACAGGAACATGCACAAACTTACAAGTCCATATCCAAACAATAAAAAAACATACTAGGAAACGGACAGAATATGAACAAATATTATGTATGTACAATATTATATAATATAATATATAATAGAAATATAGATATAATAGAAAGACTATGAAATGTGGTGCCTGCGCTCTTTCTGCTGGCTTCTCCTGGAGCTCACTGTATCCGTAGAAAGGGTCATATGGGAGGGAGCTGATCTTCTCATGGAGAACCAGGTGTTTTCATCTACAAAATGACAAAGTGAAAAGCATAAAGTGAAAAATCAAGTCATCTCAAAGATTTTAGGCTGACTAAATCATGTTGAATCATTGTTGAATGAATCCTGATCATCATGTTGAATCATTGTTGAATGAAGCCTGATCATTTCAATATTAATACAGCCTTATATTCAGAAACATAGCCTATTCACCATGTGATATCAGATGAATTAACAGCCTATAATTTTACTATATGTTAAGATATTTCTTTTGCTATTTAAAATTATTTCCTCACCTTTTTTTGTCTCTCACAGCAGCCCTGTCTCTGTCTCTGTCTCCTAGAAATGACGTTTGCACCTGTATATTGTTTTCATAATACCTGGTGTGGTGATGAGGTAACAGCTGCCTGGATTATATTCAGATACAATGCTTCTTTGAGTGAATTAAACACTACTAAACATTTCCTCTTTAATATTAATATTTCTAGGAGACAGACACCTGAGAGACAGACACACAGACACCTGAGAGACACACCTGAGACAGACACACACCTATAGCTAGCTTACACACAATGACACACACATTATTAGCTGATATTAATGCTTCTTAGCCTGCTCTAGTGATTTTTAAAAGTTTTTAAAACAAACAGATAAAACAAGGATGGTGTATATTAACTATAAGAACTTACCATTAGTCATTTCTTTCATTTGATCGTGTCTTCTCTCCATCTCCTCCGGGGTAAAGAGCCGGTATCAAGCGGCGCTGTTGTACAGTTTACAGCTACACTCGTACTCCCGGCCGGGCGATCACAGTCTCTTTAACACTGTCCTGATTTAAATCAGATAATCAGACTATAATCAGAGATGTTTTGTGCCATCATCGGCTCAGCCATGAGTGGAATATCTTCCTCATCGCCTTCCTCCACCTCACTTTCTCCGTCCTGATCAACGGATTGAGAGCTAGCCTAGCGTTAGCCGGGCCGTCCGACCCGCTGTCCGTCTCCTCATCACCCGGTGCGGTGATATAAGTCGGTCCAGTTGTCGTCAGATGTATCACCTCTAAAGGGAATCTAATTTAAAAGTCGAGCGATGTTTTCTCACGTGAATTCATCTTGTCAAGCCAGCTATCTCTGTCAACCACAATCTGTCATCTGTCAATCAACTCTATCGAGCCGAGTCAATAAACAGCGGTCTTCTGGTAAAAACGTTACGACAACGTTACGTTTAAGAGCTTCAAAACTATATTTATCATTTGAATTTTACATCGATTCCTAGATTGTATTAGAGCTTAGACTTTATTTATTCAGAAACGTATAAAAAACCCAAACAGCCCAAAATCCACTTTTTCATGAATAAACGTGTTTTTACAAGAACGCGATGCCGCGACATCCGACTCATTTCGATAGAGCGGGTCACAAATGAAGCATTATTTTGAAAAACAAATAAGTAAGTTGCAAATATTCAACTGAGTAGATTGTCAAGTGTGAGTGTATTGTAACAGCACACTTGAGGTGTCTACCCTAACTAGCCTAACGTTCCAGTATGTGACATCATTAAAGGATGATGACATCACTGTAATACATGAAAGAATATGTTTGAAGATTCTAAATAAACTTTCCAGACTGTGACATCATTAAACGATGATGACATCACTGTATTACATGAAAGAATATGAGTGAACATTCGAAATGGCATATTGACAACTAAATTTAAAAACGTTTTTAAAATACTTCATCCAGTAGTAAAGATGTTTTTCATAGGTAGAAATTTGGAACTCAGTTCGGTTTTATAACAATTTTATGAGATTTTTTATTTTTTTTAAAAGTTAAAGAATAAATAAATACAGATTAAAACCAACCATATTCTTTAAATGAAGCATTATTTTGAAAAAAAATAGTAAGTTGCAAATATTCAACTGAGTAGAGATTGTCAAGTGTGAGTGTATTGTAACAGCACACTTGAGGTGTCTACCCTAACTAGCCTAACGTTCCAGTATGTGACATCATTAAAGGATGATGACATCACAATACATGAAAGAATATGTTTGAAGATTCTAAATAAACTTTCCAGTATGTGACATCATTGAAGGATGATGACATCACAATACATGAAAGAATATGTTTGAAGATTCTAAATAAACTTTCCAGAATGTGACATCATTAAAGGATGATGACATCACAATACATGAAAGAATATGTTTGAAGATTCTAAATAAACTTTTCAGAATGTGACATCATTGAAGGATGATGACTTCACTGTATTACATGTAAGAATATGAGTGAACATTCGAAATGGCATATTGACAACTACATTTAAAAAATGTATTTAAAATCTTCCATCCAGTCGTAAAGATGTTTTTCAAAGGTAGAAATTTGGAAATCAGTTCAGTTTCATTACAATTTTATGATTTTTTTTTTTGAAAGTTAAAGAATAAATAAATACAGATGATTAAAACCAACCATATTCTTTAAATGAAGCATTATTTTGAAAAACAAATAAGTAAGTTGCAAATATTCAACTGAGTAGAGATTGTCAAGTGTGAGTGTATTGTAACAGCACACTTGAGGTGTCTACCCTAACTAGCCTAACGTTCCAGTATGTGACATCATTAAAGGATGATGACATCACTGTAATACATGAAAGAATATGTTTGAAGATTCTAAATAAACTTTCAAGAATGTGACATCATTAAAGGATGATGACATCACAATACATGAAAGAATATGTTTGAAGATTCTAAATAAACTTTCCAGAATGTGACATCATTGATGGATGATGACTTCACTGTATTACATGAAAAGAATATGAGTGAACATTCGAAATGGCATATTGACAACTACATTTAAAAAATGTATTTAAAATCTTCCATCCATTCGTAAAGATGTTTTTCAAAGGTAGAAATTTGGAAATCAGTTCAGTTTCATTACAATTTTATGATTTTTTTTTAAAGTTAAAGAACAAATAAATACAGATTAAAACCAACCATATTCTTTAAATGTGACCTGCTCCATCATAATGAGTCACTTTGACCCAAAAACATATTTTGAGTTATCTGTCTGACTGTAAAGAGGAAAGTCTCAGCTTTATGGCAATACCAAGATCATCTTTCTACGCCAAATATTCTATGAGATATGCTCTTTCAAAGTTCGACTGTCATCGAACGTTATTTTTGAGAAAAAGGGCAATAAAGATAATAATTCATATTCAGCCATTTTCCAGGATTAAAACACATTTATTAAGACTCAAGTCTAAATGAACACAATATTTTTTGGTCAGAAGTGACACCCAACATTTCATAATGTAGCCTACACATACCTTAACGCATACACGTGCACGTGGCCACGTGCACATCATGTGCACGTGGCCACGTGCACGTGGATGACCACAAGCAGTACAGTAGATAGGGCTAGAAGTCCATATAGAAAAGAATCCAAAATATATGGAATAAAATTGATAAAATATTAAAAAATATACTGTACATATGATATAATATATAGTATATATGTGTATTTAAATATAATAATAATTAAATTACAATTATATGAATAATATTTAGTAATAAAATATTAAATGTTGCCACGTGCACACAGGAACATGCACAAACTTACAAGTCCATATCCAAACAATAAAAAAACATACTAGGAAACGGACAGAATATGAACAAATATTATGTATGTACAATATTATATAATATAATATATAATAGAAATATAGATATAATAGAAAGACTATGAAATGTGGTGCCTGCGCTCTTTCTGCTGGCTTCTCCTGGAGCTCACTGTATCCGTAGAAAGGGTCATATGGGAGGGAGCTGATCTTCTCATGGAGAACCAGGTGTTTTCATCTACAAAATGACAAAGTGAAAAGCATAAAGTGAAAAATCAAGTCATCTCAAAGATTTTAGGCTGACTAAATCATGTTGAATCATTGTTGAATGAATCCTGATCATCATGTTGAATCATTGTTGAATGAAGCCTGATCATTTCAATATTAATACAGCCTTATATTCAGAAACATAGCCTATTCACCATGTGATATCAGATGAATTAACAGCCTATAATTTTACTATATGTTAAGATATTTCTTTTGCTATTTAAAATTATTTCCTCACCTTTTTTTGTCTCTCACAGCAGCCCTGTCTCTGTCTCTGTCTCCTAGAAATGACGTTTGCACCTGTATATTGTTTTCATAATACCTGGTGTGGTGATGAGGTAACAGCTGCCTGGATTATATTCAGATACAATGCTTCTTTGAGTGAATTAAACACTACTAAACATTTCCTCTTTAATATTAATATTTCTAGGAGACAGACACCTGAGAGACAGACACACAGACACCTGAGAGACACACCTGAGACAGACACACACCTATAGCTAGCTTACACACAATGACACACACATTATTAGCTGATATTAATGCTTCTTAGCCTGCTCTAGTGATTTTTAAAAGTTTTTAAAACAAACAGATAAAACAAGGATGGTGTATATTAACTATAAGAACTTACCATTAGTCATTTCTTTCATTTGATCGTGTCTTCTCTCCATCTCCTCCGGGGTAAAGAGCCGGTATCAAGCGGCGCTGTTGTACAGTTTACAGCTACACTCGTACTCCCGGCCGGGCGATCACAGTCTCTTTAACACTGTCCTGATTTAAATCAGATAATCAGACTATAATCAGAGATGTTTTGTGCCATCATCGGCTCAGCCATGAGTGGAATATCTTCCTCATCGCCTTCCTCCACCTCACTTTCTCCGTCCTGATCAACGGATTGAGAGCTAGCCTAGCGTTAGCCGGGCCGTCCGACCCGCTGTCCGTCTCCTCATCACCCGGTGCGGTGATATAAGTCGGTCCAGTTGTCGTCAGATGTATCACCTCTAAAGGGAATCTAATTTAAAAGTCGAGCGATGTTTTCTCACGTGAATTCATCTTGTCAAGCCAGCTATCTCTGTCAACCACAATCTGTCATCTGTCAATCAACTCTATCGAGCCGAGTCAATAAACAGCGGTCTTCTGGTAAAAACGTTACGACAACGTTACGTTTAAGAGCTTCAAAACTATATTTATCATTTGAATTTTACATCGATTCCTAGATTGTATTAGAGCTT
Organism: Sebastolobus alascanus; assembly: GCA_916701645.2. Classification (NCBI taxonomy): domain Eukaryota; kingdom Metazoa; phylum Chordata; class Actinopteri; order Perciformes; family Sebastidae; genus Sebastolobus; species Sebastolobus alascanus. The sequence continues at coordinate 213,485 of CAKAOJ020000571.1, forward strand.
AGACTTTATTTATTCAGAAACGTATAAAAAACCCAAACAGCCCAAAATCCACTTTTTCATGAATAAACGTGTTTTTACAAGAACGCGATGCCGCGACATCCGACTCATTTCGATAGAGCGGGTCACAAATGAAGCATTATTTTGAAAAACAAATAAGTAAGTTGCAAATATTCAACTGAGTAGATTGTCAAGTGTGAGTGTATTGTAACAGCACACTTGAGGTGTCTACCCTAACTAGCCTAACGTTCCAGTATGTGACATCATTAAAGGATGATGACATCACTGTAATACATGAAAGAATATGTTTGAAGATTCTAAATAAACTTTCCAGACTGTGACATCATTAAACGATGATGACATCACTGTATTACATGAAAGAATATGAGTGAACATTCGAAATGGCATATTGACAACTAAATTTAAAAACGTTTTTAAAATACTTCATCCAGTAGTAAAGATGTTTTTCATAGGTAGAAATTTGGAACTCAGTTCGGTTTTATAACAATTTTATGAGATTTTTTATTTTTTTTAAAAGTTAAAGAATAAATAAATACAGATTAAAACCAACCATATTCTTTAAATGAAGCATTATTTTGAAAAAAAATAGTAAGTTGCAAATATTCAACTGAGTAGAGATTGTCAAGTGTGAGTGTATTGTAACAGCACACTTGAGGTGTCTACCCTAACTAGCCTAACGTTCCAGTATGTGACATCATTAAAGGATGATGACATCACAATACATGAAAGAATATGTTTGAAGATTCTAAATAAACTTTCCAGTATGTGACATCATTGAAGGATGATGACATCACAATACATGAAAGAATATGTTTGAAGATTCTAAATAAACTTTCCAGAATGTGACATCATTAAAGGATGATGACATCACAATACATGAAAGAATATGTTTGAAGATTCTAAATAAACTTTTCAGAATGTGACATCATTGAAGGATGATGACTTCACTGTATTACATGTAAGAATATGAGTGAACATTCGAAATGGCATATTGACAACTACATTTAAAAAATGTATTTAAAATCTTCCATCCAGTCGTAAAGATGTTTTTCAAAGGTAGAAATTTGGAAATCAGTTCAGTTTCATTACAATTTTATGATTTTTTTTTTTTGAAAGTTAAAGAATAAATAAATACAGATGATTAAAACCAACCATATTCTTTAAATGAAGCATTATTTTGAAAAACAAATAAGTAAGTTGCAAATATTCAACTGAGTAGAGATTGTCAAGTGTGAGTGTATTGTAACAGCACACTTGAGGTGTCTACCCTAACTAGCCTAACGTTCCAGTATGTGACATCATTAAAGGATGATGACATCACTGTAATACATGAAAGAATATGTTTGAAGATTCTAAATAAACTTTCAAGAATGTGACATCATTAAAGGATGATGACATCACAATACATGAAAGAATATGTTTGAAGATTCTAAATAAACTTTCCAGAATGTGACATCATTGATGGATGATGACTTCACTGTATTACATGAAAAGAATATGAGTGAACATTCGAAATGGCATATTGACAACTACATTTAAAAAATGTATTTAAAATCTTCCATCCATTCGTAAAGATGTTTTTCAAAGGTAGAAATTTGGAAATCAGTTCAGTTTCATTACAATTTTATGATTTTTTTTTAAAGTTAAAGAACAAATAAATACAGATTAAAACCAACCATATTCTTTAAATGTGACCTGCTCCATCATAATGAGTCACTTTGACCCAAAAACATATTTTGAGTTATCTGTCTGACTGTAAAGAGGAAAGTCTCAGCTTTATGGCAATACCAAGATCATCTTTCTACGCCAAATATTCTATGAGATATGCTCTTTCAAAGTTCGACTGTCATCGAACGTTATTTTTGAGAAAAAGGGCAATAAAGATAATAATTCATATTCAGCCATTTTCCAGGATTAAAACACATTTATTAAGACTCAAGTCTAAATGACCACAATATTTTTTGGTCAGAAGTGACACCCAACATTTCATAATGTAGCCTACACATACCTTAACGCATACACGTGCACGTGGCCACGTGCACATCATGTGCACGTGGCCACGTGCACGTGGATGACCACAAGCAGTACAGTAGATAGGGCTAGAAGTCCATATAGAAAAGAATCCAAAATATATGGAATAAAATTGATAAAATATTAAAAAATATACTGTACATATGATATAATATATAGTATATATGTGTATTTAAATATAATAATAATTAAATTACAATTATATGAATAATATTTAATAATAAAATATTAAATGTTGCCACGTGCACACAGGAACATGCACAAACTTACAAGTCCATATCCAAACAATAAAAAAACATACTAGGAAACGGACAGAATATGAACAAATATTATGTATGTACAATATTATATAATATAATATATAATAGAAATATAGATATAATAGAAAGACTATGAAATGTGGTGCCTGCGCTCTTTCTGCTGGCTTCTCCTGGAGCTCACTGTATCCGTAGAAAGGGTCATATGGGAGGGAGCTGATCTTCTCATGGAGAACCAGGTGTTTTCATCTACAAAATGACAAAGTGAAAAGCATAAAGTGAAAAATCAAGTCATCTCAAAGATTTTAGGCTGACTAAATCATGTTGAATCATTGTTGAATGAATCCTGATCATCATGTTGAATCATTGTTGAATGAAGCCTGATCATTTCAATATTAATACAGCCTTATATTCAGAAACATAGCCTATTCACCATGTGATATCAGATGAATTAACAGCCTATAATTTTACTATATGTTAAGATATTTCTTTTGCTATTTAAAATTATTTCCTCACCTTTTTTTGTCTCTCACAGCAGCCCTGTCTCTGTCTCTGTCTCCTAGAAATGACGTTTGCACCTGTATATTGTTTTCATAATACCTGGTGTGGTGATGAGGTAACAGCTGCCTGGATTATATTCAGATACAATGCTTCTTTGAGTGAATTAAACACTACTAAACATTTCCTCTTTAATATTAATATTTCTAGGAGACAGACACCTGAGAGACAGACACACAGACACCTGAGAGACACACCTGAGACAGACACACACCTATAGCTAGCTTACACACAATGACACACACATTATTAGCTGATATTAATGCTTCTTAGCCTGCTCTAGTGATTTTTAAAAGTTTTTAAAACAAACAGATAAAACAAGGATGGTGTATATTAACTATAAGAACTTACCATTAGTCATTTCTTTCATTTGATCGTGTCTTCTCTCCATCTCCTCCGGGGTAAAGAGCCGGTATCAAGCGGCGCTGTTGTACAGTTTACAGCTACACTCGTACTCCCGGCCGGGCGATCACAGTCTCTTTAACACTGTCCTGATTTAAATCAGATAATCAGACTATAATCAGAGATGTTTTGTGCCATCATCGGCTCAGCCATGAGTGGAATATCTTCCTCATCGCCTTCCTCCACCTCACTTTCTCCGTCCTGATCAACGGATTGAGAGCTAGCCTAGCGTTAGCCGGGCCGTCCGACCCGCTGTCCGTCTCCTCATCACCCGGTGCGGTGATATAAGTCGGTCCAGTTGTCGTCAGATGTATCACCTCTAAAGGGAATCTAATTTAAAAGTCGAGCGATGTTTTCTCACGTGAATTCATCTTGTCAAGCCAGCTATCTCTGTCAACCACAATCTGTCATCTGTCAATCAACTCTATCGAGCCGAGTCAATAAACAGCGGTCTTCTGGTAAAAACGTTACGACAACGTTACGTTTAAGAGCTTCAAAACTATATTTATCATTTGAATTTTACATCGATTCCTAGATTGTATTAGAGCTTAGACTTTATTTATTCAGAAACGTATAAAAAACCCAAACAGCCCAAAATCCACTTTTTCATGAATAAACGTGTTTTTACAAGAACGCGATGCCGCGACATCCGACTCATTTCGATAGAGCGGGTCACAAATGAAGCATTATTTTGAAAAACAAATAAGTAAGTTGCAAATATTCAACTGAGTAGATTGTCAAGTGTGAGTGTATTGTAACAGCACACTTGAGGTGTCTACCCTAACTAGCCTAACGTTCCAGTATGTGACATCATTAAAGGATGATGACATCACTGTAATACATGAAAGAATATGTTTGAAGATTCTAAATAAACTTTCCAGACTGTGACATCATTAAACGATGATGACATCACTGTATTACATGAAAGAATATGAGTGAACATTCGAAATGGCATATTGACAACTAAATTTAAAAACGTTTTTAAAATACTTCATCCAGTAGTAAAGATGTTTTTCATAGGTAGAAATTTGGAACTCAGTTCGGTTTTATAACAATTTTATGAGATTTTTTATTTTTTTTAAAAGTTAAAGAATAAATAAATACAGATTAAAACCAACCATATTCTTTAAATGAAGCATTATTTTGAAAAAAAATAGTAAGTTGCAAATATTCAACTGAGTAGAGATTGTCAAGTGTGAGTGTATTGTAACAGCACACTTGAGGTGTCTACCCTAACTAGCCTAACGTTCCAGTATGTGACATCATTAAAGGATGATGACATCACAATACATGAAAGAATATGTTTGAAGATTCTAAATAAACTTTCCAGTATGTGACATCATTGAAGGATGATGACATCACAATACATGAAAGAATATGTTTGAAGATTCTAAATAAACTTTCCAGAATGTGACATCATTAAAGGATGATGACATCACAATACATGAAAGAATATGTTTGAAGATTCTAAATAAACTTTTCAGAATGTGACATCATTGAAGGATGATGACTTCACTGTATTACATGTAAGAATATGAGTGAACATTCGAAATGGCATATTGACAACTACATTTAAAAAATGTATTTAAAATCTTCCATCCAGTCGTAAAGATGTTTTTCAAAGGTAGAAATTTGGAAATCAGTTCAGTTTCATTACAATTTTATGATTTTTTTTTTTGAAAATTAAAGAATAAATAAATACAGATGATTAAAACCAACCATATTCTTTAAATGAAGCATTATTTTGAAAAACAAATAAGTAAGTTGCAAATATTCAACTGAGTAGAGATTTTCAAGTGTGAGTGTATTGTAACAGCACACTTGAGGTGTCTACCCTAACTAGCCTAACGTTCCAGTATGTGACATCATTAAAGGATGATGACATCACTGTAATACATGAAAGAATATGTTTGAAGATTCTAAATAAACTTTCAAGAATGTGACATCATTAAAGGATGATGACATCACAATACATGAAAGAATATGTTTGAAGATTCTAAATAAACTTTCCAGAATGTGACATCATTGATGGATGATGACTTCACTGTATTACATGAAAAGAATATGAGTGAACATTCGAAATGGCATATTGACAACTACATTTAAAAAATGTATTTAAAATCTTCCATCCATTCGTAAAGATGTTTTTCAAAGGTAGAAATTTGGAAATCAGTTCAGTTTCATTACAATTTTATGATTTTTTTTTAAAGTTAAAGAACAAATAAATACAGATTAAAACCAACCATATTCTTTAAATGTGACCTGCTCCATCATAATGAGTCACTTTGACCCAAAAACATATTTTGAGTTATCTGTCTGACTGTAAAGAGGAAAGTCTCAGCTTTATGGCAATACCAAGATCATCTTTCTACGCCAAATATTCTATGAGATATGCTCTTTCAAAGTTCGACTGTCATCGAACGTTATTTTTGAGAAAAAGGGCAATAAAGATAATAATTCATATTCAGCCATTTTCCAGGATTAAAACACATTTATTAAGACTCAAGTCTAAATGAACACAATATTTTTTGGTCAGAAGTGACACCCAACATTTCATAATGTAGCCTACACATACCTTAACGCATACACGTGCACGTGGCCACGTGCACATCATGTGCACGTGGCCACGTGCACGTGGATGACCACAAGCAGTACAGTAGATAGGGCTAGAAGTCCATATAGAAAAGAATCCAAAATATATGGAATAAAATTGATAAAATATTAAAAAATATACTGTACATATGATATAATATATAGTATATATGTGTATTTAAATATAATAATAATTAAATTACAATTATATGAATAATATTTAATAATAAAATATTAAATGTTGCCACGTGCACACAGGAACATGCACAAACTTACAAGTCCATATCCAAACAATAAAAAAACATACTAGGAAACGGACAGAATATGAACAAATATTATGTATGTACAATATTATATAATATAATATATAATAGAAATATAGATATAATAGAAAGACTATGAAATGTGGTGCCTGCGCTCTTTCTGCTGGCTTCTCCTGGAGCTCACTGTATCCGTAGAAAGGGTCATATGGGAGGGAGCTGATCTTCTCATGGAGAACCAGGTGTTTTCATCTACAAAATGACAAAGTGAAAAGCATAAAGTGAAAAATCAAGTCATCTCAAAGATTTTAGGCTGACTAAATCATGTTGAATCATTGTTGAATGAATCCTGATCATCATGTTGAATCATTGTTGAATGAAGCCTGATCATTTCAATATTAATACAGCCTTATATTCAGAAACATAGCCTATTCACCATGTGATATCAGATGAATTAACAGCCTATAATTTTACTATATGTTAAGATATTTCTTTTGCTATTTAAAATTATTTCCTCACCTTTTTTTGTCTCTCACAGCAGCCCTGTCTCTGTCTCTGTCTCCTAGAAATGACGTTTGCACCTGTATATTGTTTTCATAATACCTGGTGTGGTGATGAGGTAACAGCTGCCTGGATTATATTCAGATACAATGCTTCTTTGAGTGAATTAAACACTACTAAACATTTCCTCTTTAATATTAATATTTCTAGGAGACAGACACCTGAGAGACAGACACACAGACACCTGAGAGACACACCTGAGACAGACACACACCTATAGCTAGCTTACACACAATGACACACACATTATTAGCTGATATTAATGCTTCTTAGCCTGCTCTAGTGATTTTTAAAAGTTTTTAAAACAAACAGATAAAACAAGGATGGTGTATATTAACTATAAGAACTTACCATTAGTCATTTCTTTCATTTGATCGTGTCTTCTCTCCATCTCCTCCGGGGTAAAGAGCCGGTATCAAGCGGCGCTGTTGTACAGTTTACAGCTACACTCGTACTCCCGGCCGGGCGATCACAGTCTCTTTAACACTGTCCTGATTTAAATCAGATAATCAGACTATAATCAGAGATGTTTTGTGCCATCATCGGCTCAGCCATGAGTGGAATATCTTCCTCATCGCCTTCCTCCACCTCACTTTCTCCGTCCTGATCAACGGATTGAGAGCTAGCCTAGCGTTAGCCGGGCCGTCCGACCCGCTGTCCGTCTCCTCATCACCCGGTGCGGTGATATAAGTCGGTCCAGTTGTCGTCAGATGTATCACCTCTAAAGGGAATCTAATTTAAAAGTCGAGCGATGTTTTCTCACGTGAATTCATCTTGTCAAGCCAGCTATCTCTGTCAACCACAATCTGTCATCTGTCAATCAACTCTATCGAGCCGAGTCAATAAACAGCGGTCTTCTGGTAAAAACGTTACGACAACGTTACGTTTAAGAGCTTCAAAACTATATTTATCATTTGAATTTTACATCGATTCCTAGATTGTATTAGAGCTTAGACTTTATTTATTCAGAAACGTATAAAAAACCCAAACAGCCCAAAATCCACTTTTTCATGAATAAACGTGTTTTTACAAGAACGCGATGCCGCGACATCCGACTCATTTCGATAGAGCGGGTCACAAATGAAGCATTATTTTGAAAAACAAATAAGTAAGTTGCAAATATTCAACTGAGTAGATTGTCAAGTGTGAGTGTATTGTAACAGCACACTTGAGGTGTCTACCCTAACTAGCCTAACGTTCCAGTATGTGACATCATTAAAGGATGATGACATCACTGTAATACATGAAAGAATATGTTTGAAGATTCTAAATAAACTTTCCAGACTGTGACATCATTAAACGATGATGACATCACTGTATTACATGAAAGAATATGAGTGAACATTCGAAATGGCATATTGACAACTAAATTTAAAAACGTTTTTAAAATACTTCATCCAGTAGTAAAGATGTTTTTCATAGGTAGAAATTTGGAACTCAGTTCGGTTTTTATAACAATTTTATGAGATTTTTTATTTTTTTTAAAAGTTAAAGAATAAATAAATACAGATTAAAACCAACCATATTCTTTAAATGAAGCATTATTTTGAAAAAAAATAGTAAGTTGCAAATATTCAACTGAGTAGAGATTGTCAAGTGTGAGTGTATTGTAACAGCACACTTGAGGTGTCTACCCTAACTAGCCTAACGTTCCAGTATGTGACATCATTAAAGGATGATGACATCACAATACATGAAAGAATATGTTTGAAGATTCTAAATAAACTTTCCAGTATGTGACATCATTGAAGGATGATGACATCACAATACATGAAAGAATATGTTTGAAGATTCTAAATAAACTTTCCAGAATGTGACATCATTAAAGGATGATGACATCACAATACATGAAAGAATATGTTTGAAGATTCTAAATAAACTTTTCAGAATGTGACATCATTGAAGGATGATGACTTCACTGTATTACATGTAAGAATATGAGTGAACATTCGAAATGGCATATTGACAACTACATTTAAAAAATGTATTTAAAATCTTCCATCCAGTCGTAAAGATGTTTTTCAAAGGTAGAAATTTGGAAATCAGTTCAGTTTCATTACAATTTTATGATTTTTTTTTTTGAAAGTTAAAGAATAAATAAATACAGATGATTAAAACCAACCATATTCTTTAAATGAAGCATTATTTTGAAAAACAAATAAGTAAGTTGCAAATATTCAACTGAGTAGAGATTGTCAAGTGTGAGTGTATTGTAACAGCACACTTGAGGTGTCTACCCTAACTAGCCTAACGTTCCAGTATGTGACATCATTAAAGGATGATGACATCACTGTAATACATGAAAGAATATGTTTGAAGATTCTAAATAAACTTTCAAGAATGTGACATCATTAAAGGATGATGACATCACAATACATGAAAGAATATGTTTGAAGATTCTAAATAAACTTTCCAGAATGTGACATCATTGATGGATGATGACTTCACTGTATTACATGAAAAGAATATGAGTGAACATTCGAAATGGCATATTGACAACTACATTTAAAAAATGTATTTAAAATCTTCCATCCATTCGTAAAGATGTTTTTCAAAGGTAGAAATTTGGAAATCAGTTCAGTTTCATTACAATTTTATGATTTTTTTTTAAAGTTAAAGAACAAATAAATACAGATTAAAACCAACCATATTCTTTAAATGTGACCTGCTCCATCATAATGAGTCACTTTGACCCAAAAACATATTTTGAGTTATCTGTCTGACTGTAAAGAGGAAAGTCTCAGCTTTATGGCAATACCAAGATCATCTTTCTACGCCAAATATTCTATGAGATATGCTCTTTCAAAGTTCGACTGTCATCGAACGTTATTTTTGAGAAAAAGGGCAATAAAGATAATAATTCATATTCAGCCATTTTCCAGGATTAAAACACATTTATTAAGACTCAAGTCTAAATGACCACAATATTTTTTGGTCAGAAGTGACACCCAACATTTCATAATGTAGCCTACACATACCTTAACGCATACACGTGCACGTGGCCACGTGCACATCATGTGCACGTGGCCACGTGCACGTGGATGACCACAAGCAGTACAGTAGATAGGGCTAGAAGTCCATATAGAAAAGAATCCAAAATATATGGAATAAAATTGATAAAATATTAAAAAATATACTGTACATATGATATAATATATAGTATATATGTGTATTTAAATATAATAATAATTAAATTACAATTATATGAATAATATTTAATAATAAAATATTAAATGTTGCCACGTGCACACAGGAACATGCACAAACTTACAAGTCCATATCCAAACAATAAAAAAACATACTAGGAAACGGACAGAATATGAACAAATATTATGTATGTACAATATTATATAATATAATATATAATAGAAATATAGATATAATAGAAAGACTATGAAATGTGGTGCCTGCGCTCTTTCTGCTGGCTTCTCCTGGAGCTCACTGTATCCGTAGAAAGGGTCATATGGGAGGGAGCTGATCTTCTCATGGAGAACCAGGTGTTTTCATCTACAAAATGACAAAGTGAAAAGCATAAAGTGAAAAATCAAGTCATCTCAAAGATTTTAGGCTGACTAAATCATGTTGAATCATTGTTGAATGAATCCTGATCATCATGTTGAATCATTGTTGAATGAAGCCTGATCATTTCAATATTAATACAGCCTTATATTCAGAAACATAGCCTATTCACCATGTGATATCAGATGAATTAACAGCCTATAATTTTACTATATGTTAAGATATTTCTTTTGCTATTTAAAATTATTTCCTCACCTTTTTTTGTCTCTCACAGCAGCCCTGTCTCTGTCTCTGTCTCCTAGAAATGACGTTTGCACCTGTATATTGTTTTCATAATACCTGGTGTGGTGATGAGGTAACAGCTGCCTGGATTATATTCAGATACAATGCTTCTTTGAGTGAATAAACACTACTAAACATTTCCTCTTTAATATTAATATTTCTAGGAGACAGACACCTGAGAGACAGACACACAGACACCTGAGAGACACACCTGAGACAGACACACACCTATAGCTAGCTTACACACAATGACACACACATTATTAGCTGATATTAATGCTTCTTAGCCTGCTCTAGTGATTTTTAAAAGTTTTTAAAACAAACAGATAAAACAAGGATGGTGTATATTAACTATAAGAACTTACCATTAGTCTTTTCTTTCATTTGATCGTGTCTTCTCTCCATCTCCTCCGGGGTAAAGAGCCGGTATCAAGCGGCGCTGTTGTACAGTTTACAGCTACACTCGTACTCCCGGCCGGGCGATCACAGTCTCTTTAACACTGTCCTGATTTAAATCAGATAATCAGACTATAATCAGAGATGTTTTGTGCCATCATCGGCTCAGCCATGAGTGGAATATCTTCCTCATCGCCTTCCTCCACCTCACTTTCTCCGTCCTGATCAACGGATTGAGAGCTAGCCTAGCGTTAGCCGGGCCGTCCGACCCGCTGTCCGTCTCCTCATCACCCGGTGCGGTGATATAAGTCGGTCCAGTTGTCGTCAGATGTATCACCTCTAAAGGGAATCTAATTTAAAAGTCGAGCGATGTTTTCTCACGTGAATTCATCTTGTCAAGCCAGCTATCTCTGTCAACCACAATCTGTCATCTGTCAATCAACTCTATCGAGCCGAGTCAATAAACAGCGGTCTTCTGGTAAAAACGTTACGACAACGTTACGTTTAAGAGCTTCAAACTATATTTATCATTTGAATTTTACATCGATTCCTAGATTGTATTAGAGCTTAGACTTTATTTATTCAGAAACGTATAAAAAACCCAAACAGCCCAAAATCCACTTTTTCATGAATAAACGTGTTTTTTACAAGAACGCGATGCCGCGACATCCGACTCATTTCCATAGAGCGGGTCACAAATGAAGCATTATTTTGAAAAAACAAATAAGTAAGTTGCAAATATTCAACTGAGTAGATTGTCAAGTGTGAGTGTATTGTAACAGCACACTTGAGGTGTCTACCCTAACTAGCCTAACGTTCCAGTATGTGACATCATTAAAGGATGATGACATCACTGTAATACATGAAAGAATATGTTTGAAGATTCTAAATAAACTTTCCAGACTGTGACATCATTAAACGATGATGACATCACTGTATTACATGAAAGAATATGAGTGAACATTCGAAATGGCATATTGACAACTAAATTTAAAAACGTTTTTAAAATACTTCATCCAGTAGTAAAGATGTTTTTCATAGGTAGAAATTTGGAACTCAGTTCGGTTTTATAACAATTTTATGAGATTTTTTATTTTTTTTAAAAGTTAAAGAATAAATAAATACAGATTAAAAACCAACCATATTCTTTAAATGAAGCATTATTTTTGAAAAAAAATAGTAAGTTGCAAATATTCAACTGAGTAGAGATTGTCAAGTGTGAGTGTATTGTAACAGCACACTTGAGGTGTCTACCCTAACTAGCCTAACGTTCCAGTATGTGACATCATTAAAGGATGATGACATCACAATACATGAAAGAATATGTTTGAAGATTCTAAATAAACTTTCCAGTATGTGACATCATTGAAGGATGATGACATCACAATACATGAAAGAATATGTTTGAAGATTCTAAATAAACTTTCCAGAATGTGACATCATTAAAGGATGATGACATCACAATACATGAAAGAATATGTTTGAAGATTCTAAATAAACTTTTCAGAATGTGACATCATTGAAGGATGATGACTTCACTGTATTACATGTAAGAATATGAGTGAACATTCGAAATGGCATATTGACAACTACATTTAAAAAATGTATTTAAAATCTTCCATCCAGTCGTAAAGATGTTTTTCAAAGGTAGAAATTTGGAAATCAGTTCAGTTTCATTACAATTTTATGATTTTTTTTTTTTAAAGTTAAAGAATAAATAAATACAGATGATTAAAACCAACTATATTCTTTAAATGAAGCATTATTTTGAAAAACAAATAAGTAAGTTGCAAATATTCAACTGAGTAGAGATTGTC
>CAKAOJ020000572.1:0-15841 GCA_916701645.2 Sebastolobus alascanus
GGGGGGGGGGGGGGGGTAAAGTTACCTTTTCCCTTTTTGGGGGGGAAAACCTTTTTTTGGAGAGGGCTGTGAAGTGGCCAGTATGGTTAAGAGCGTCTGCAGAGCTCCACTCTCCACAGCTTTCACCTGAACCACCGGGTTACTGCAGGACACAAGCAGCGTGCAGAGATTAATATTTAGTCTGTTGTCCTCCGGTTATTAATCATTATTACTTCTTAATATTTAGTCTGTTGTCCACTTGTTATTAGTCATTATTACTTCTAAATATTTAGTCTGTTGTCCACTTGTTATTAGTCATTATTACTTCTTAATATTTAGTCTGTTGTCCACTTGTTATTAGTCATTATTACTTCTAAATATTTAGTCTGTTGTCCACTTGTTATTAGTCATTATTACTTCTTAATATTTAGTCTGTTGTCCACTTGTTATTAGTCATTATTACTTCTTAATATTTATTCTGTTGTCCGCTTGTTATTAGTCATTATTACTTCTTAATATTTAGTCTGTTGTCCGCTTGTTATTAGTCATTATTACTTCTAAATATTTATTCTGTTGTCCGCTTGTTATTAGTCATTATTACTTCTAAATATTTAGTCTGTTGTCCGCTTGTTATTAGTCATTATTACTTCTAAATATTTATTCTGTTGTCCGCTTGTTATTAGTCATTATTACTTCTAAATATTTAGTCTGTTGTCCACTTGTTATTAGTCATTATTACTTCTTAATATTTAGTCTGTTGTCCACTTGTTATTCGTCATTATTACTTCTTAATATTTATTCTGTTGTCCGCTTGTTATTAGTCATTATTACTTCTAAATATTTAGTCTGTTTTCCACTTGTTATTAGTCATTTTTACTTCTTAATATTTAGTCTGTTGTCTGCTTGTTATTAGTCATTATTACTTCTTAATATTTAGTCTTTTGCCTGCTTGTTATTAGTCATTATTACTTCTTAATATTTAGTCTGTTGTCTTCATCCATCACTTCCTGTGTAGATTTAGGAGATCTATCAGACACGTGCATCTACAGCGAGGTGATGTGGTGTCACGATATACAGCTACTGTACATAACTACTGTATTTTGATATGAAACACAGGAGTGATGTATTCTGATGTTGTGTGATGTTCAGCACATCAGTCAGATCTTAACTAAATACAATGAAGGTGCAGCTGTTTGTACCTGGACACAGCAGATCCCAGGACAAAGGCAGAGCTTTCCTGTAATCTGAAGTCAGAGCTGTTCAGGCCCTCTAGAAGGAGCTGGAGCCCCCCCATCCAACACAGGGTCTGAGCGTTATCCACCTTACACACACACACACAGGCACAGTTAGAAAGTGAAATCTCAGATCCCGTCTGTAAGCTAACAGATAGGTGTTACTGTGTCTGAATGCATGTATGAATACAGTATGTGTCCCGTTACCTGATGCACCAGATACTCCAGCTCCAGCAGGATGCTCAGCCTCTGCTCTGTAGTCCAGTTGCTGCTGTTAAACTGGTCCAGCAGGCGCCTCATTATCTACACACACCACCACAGCACACTTCATTCAGCTGAACAAACAGCTAACATACAGTTGATTAGAACATGTCCTGCAGCTGCTTCACAGTAAAAGACTTTATCAGCTCTCATATGCAGGTCTTTTACTGTGAAGTAGCTGCAGGAAGTGATGAGTTTGCATCAACAGCTATCAAACATCTCTGCACGTAGCTGCTTCTGACTACTGAGAAAAGGTCAAATGTCTTTAGGCAAAACTTAACCTGTCTGCTGAATGGAAGCTTTGTCATCATTTCAGCAGTGCAAACTAAACTCGGAAAAAAAAGTTTGGAAATTTGTGTTTGGTCGATTATTTCTCTGTTGTTCCAATGCTAATTGGCTTTGTATTTTACATGGTTGGAAAGCCTGTTTATTTACCTTCACAATGATGTCCAACTTGTGAGGATCATGCATTTGTGGGATGAGCAGCACAGCTGATTATGTGGGTAGCGCCCAAGTGAAATTTGCCAAAATTCTCTGCCAACGCATGTTAGCGACAGCTTCGGCTCAGGCTCACAGTTTTAGTCTCTAGTCTATATTCAGTAAATGTGAACTCTTTAAAAACTGGAATACTTTGACTCTTCTGGTTTTGTTACATGTAATGCAACATGAGCAGAAACGGTCCCTGAAGAAATGACTTGGACTACTACGGTATGATGCACCTGAACATCCGTCTCCACCAGCAGGTCCAGCTGAGCCATGTCTCTCTTTAACTCCTCCAGGGGACGATAACGAGACGCCACAGAGTCCTACAGACAACACATGGAGAGGACACATACAGCGTAGTCTGACTGTGATATGTTGTTTTACTTATGAATAAAGGTGCACACTCTTTAAGATTTACCACAAGCTTAAATACAGGGTATCTGCAGGTTTCAACAAGTGAACTTTAAGACCTTTTTAAGACCTTTTTAAGACCACTATGATGCAATTTAAGACCTACTTCACGTCCATTTAAGACCACTATGAATGCAATTTAAGACCTACTTCACGTCCATTTAAGACCACTATGAATGCAATTTAAGACCTACTTCACGTCCATTTAAGTCCACTATGAATGCAATTTAAGACCTACTTCACGTCCATACTGGCAAGAAAGTACTAAGGATATGAAAGAAAATTGGAACCCCGGAATTACTTGCAAAGTAAATTAATTTATTCACTGAAACGCATTCCTTCCAGCAGTTTTTCCTCCAGTCTTTGTTCCAGGTTTTCACAGTAACCAGAAAAGTTTGTACATTTTAAAGTTAAATGCATCAATCTGGTGCACTTTGAAAGCTAAACTGACAGACTAGATCTTGTGCTCTACAGTGGTGGACTGTAGGCTACTCAAGTACTGTACTTAAGTACAGTTTTGAGGTACTTGTACTTTACTTGAGTATTTCTATTTTAAGTAACTTTATAGCACACTTCTACTCCACTACATCTCAGACGGAAATGTTCTACTTTTTACTTCAATTATTTATTTATTTGACAATATTAGTTACTAGCTATGTGCAGATTCAGATACTGAACACTAAATAAAAATCAACAAATAAACTGCGGTGTATTATTATTAAGTAGTATATCATTATTACGCATATAAAGTAGTTAAAATGAGCACCTTTACCAGCTGCAACATTAAAGTGATGAACACATTAATGCATCAATAATTATAATACAATAATATACCATAATATATATTATTGTGAAATGGGCCATTCTGCATAATGAGTACTTTTACTTTTGGTACTTTAAGTATATATTTGATGCTAATACTTTTGTACTTCAGTAACATTTAGAATGTAGGACATTTACTTGTAGCAGAGTATTTTTTACACTGTGGTATTACTTTTACTTCAGTAAAAGATGTGAGAACTTCCATCACTGTTCTCTCTCAGCAAACCCCTGGTTTGGAGAAACAGACACTCAAAAAGATCTGTTTAAGTTTACGCTATATTTATAATATTTTCACCGCTTTACCTCGCTGTCAGAAAGCCTTTTCTGACGGGGAACTGAAGCCGTTATATCTATCTATGTTCTCTTTAAAGCCACCAGACTCCTTTAACAGAAACAGTAATTTGACCTCTCAGATCACAGGAGTTGCTGCTCTACCGCTGCCTCCATCGGTTAGTTAGTTTGTGTTGTTGGAGTGATTTTGTTGAATCTGAACTAACTTCTTTACTTTGCTCCTGTGCTGGTACTCCTGTCTGTACCTCCATCTACTGTAGTAATACACTGACTATGGAGAAGTAGCTCATACTAACCCCAGTGAGAAACAGCAGAACTATCCCTCTAATGTGATATCTAACAGGATGTCCGTTTACCTGCTGGTCTGCGTCTCTGCTCACTGGGTTCAGGTCCTCCTTTATCTTCTTCATGGCCCGTTTCAGCTCATCAGGACTGAAGGAGGACTGGATCTCTTCCGTCTCTCTGCAAAGACAGAGAGAATATATTTAGGTTTGGTCTCTGCTGCTTCTGCAACAACGTGTGAATAAACTTCTTATTGATCTGAAACAGCTACTGTAGGTGTTTGTTTCTGGACCCATACCGGTGTTCCTGTGTCCAGTATTTAAGCTGCTCCTCTCCCAGTCTGACCTCCCTCTGACCCGTCTGCAGATTCAGCCTCACATGGGAACCTGCTGGCACTGCCTGGCCTACATGCACACACACATGCACACACACACACACACTAAGTGTAAAACAGGAATACCATGTTTTTGGACTATGATGACACAAAGTAGCAGAACCCCCTCCAGCAGCACATTACCTGGTTTGAGTGTTTGCCACTCCTCAGTAGGTTGGACCAACTCTAAATCTCCTTCTTCATCTTCATCAATCGTCACCTCCTCCTGTTCTTCACCACCAGCTCCTCCCTCTCCTCCCTCTGTATTCTCCACCACGGTTAAGGCAGAGTCAGACTGCACACACACACACACACACACACACACACACACACACACACACACACACACACACACACACACACACACAGGAAACAGCATCAAACAACTTTCTAGAAGCACATTGCATATTAGTTGCACAGTGTTTTTTGGGGCTAGGGCTGTTTTCCTTTCCCTGCGATGGTCTTGGTTCAAGGTTCAAGGTTATCTTTATTATCCCCGGGGAGGAGGAGGAGGGGGGGGGGGCAATTTGGTTCACAGCCAGCACTAATAAATAAGCATCAACACAAAACCAATAAATAAAACAACAAACACCAACACAAATGACATTTCCAAAGTGTGATCTACAAGGCTGGCAGCAGCAGGAATAAAGGAGCTTTTGAAGCGGTTTGTTCTGCATCATCGTGGCAGATCGTATCTGATGGAAGCAACATGAATTCACACCACGAGGGACGGCTCGGATCAAGATCATCAAGATTGATCGGGCTTTCCTCAAGGACCTGACCTTCTACAGGTCACGGAGGTCGTTCAGCGGTGAACCAGCAACCCTGCAGGCCATTCTTCTGTTTAACAGAAAGTGACCCGTGCCAGCAGATAAAAGAAAAGGTAAGAACAGATTTGATAAAACAGGAATAAAACATTTTCATAAAAGTGGTGTCGACATTAAAACTGCGAAGCTTACGATAAAAGTGCATACGCGCTCACAACAGGGGAGATGACAGGGGGATGTTTCCTAAAATCAATGCACATCTCTTTCGTATTTTGCCACATTATCCACACGTGGATCCTTCTCAGAGTCTGAAATCTTACTGGCCCTTATGCCATATATACATCATCCCATAATATGTGCACCCGGCTGCATCTTCCTGTTGCAGACAGCTGGCTACATGGCTGTCCAAAGAATCAAGAGAAACCTTAAAGGGCCCATATTGTAAAAAGTGAGATTTTCATGTCTTTTATATTATAAAGCAGGTTTAAGTGCTATATAAATACTGTTAAACTATCAAAACGCTCAATATACGGAGAAATACACACAGCTCGTATTCAGAAACTGAGCGTTTGAAACAAGCCGTTAGGATTTCTGTCCATTTGTGATGTCACAAATATACAATATTTAGACCATTACACGGTTTTAAACATAAACATTCTAAATGTGTCCCAGTTTATTTCCTGTTGCAGTGTATGTGAATAACATCAGCTGACAGGAAGTAAACATGGACCCAAACTGTTGCCTAGCAACGCAATTTCATTGAAAGGCACTAAAACGGAGTGTTTCAGACAGAGAGTAAATACAGGTATATTCAGACAGACAGTATGAGGAAAATAAAGGTTTTTTTTGAACATTACAGCATCTAAACATGTTCTAGTAGAAACACAAAATACAAGAATGAACCTGAAAATGAGCATAAAATGGGCCCTTTAAGAAATCAAAAGGCAGCTCCCCTTCTTTGCAATGACAGAGGGACAGACAGAGAGACAGACAGAGGGACAGAGAGAGACAGACAGAGAGACAGACAGAGAGACAGACAGAGGGACATCAGAGGGACAGACAGAGGGACAGACAGAGGGACAGACAGAGGGACAGACAGAGAGACAGACAGAGGGACAGACAGAGGGACAGACAGAGAGACAGACAGAGAGACAGACAGAGGGACAGACAGAGGGACAGACAGAGGGACATCAGAGAGACAGACAGAGAGACAGACAGAAAGACAGACAGAGGGACATCAGAGGGACAGACAGAGAGACAGACAGAGAGACAGACAGAGGGACAGACAGAGGGACAGACAGAGGGACATCAGAGGGACAGACAGAGAGACAGACAGAGGGACATCAGAGGGACAGACAGAGAGACAGACAGAGGGACAGACAGAGAGACAGAGAGAGAGACAGACAGAGAGACAGACAGAGGGACAGACAGAGGGACAGACAGAGAGACAGACAGAGAGACAGACAGAGAGACAGACAGAAGGACATCAGAGGGACATCAGAGGGACAGACAGAGGGACAGACAGAGGGACAGACAGAGAGACAGACAGAGAGACAGACAGAGAGACAGACAGAAGGACATCAGAGGGACATCAGAAGGACAGACAGAGAGACAGACCGAGGGACAGACAGAGGGACAGACAGAGAGACAGACAGAGAGACAGACAGAGGGACAGACAGAGAGACAGACAGAGAGACAGACAGAGGGACAGACAGAGGGACAGACAGAGAGACAGACAGAGAGACAGACAGAGGGACAGACAGAGGGACAGACAGAGGGACAGACAGAGAGACAGACAGAGAGACAGACAGAGAGACAGACAGAGGGACAGACAGAGGGACAGACAGAGAGACAGACAGAGAGACAGACAGAGGGACAGACAGAGGGACATCAGAGGGACAGACAGAGAGACAGACAGAGAGACAGACAGAGGGACAGACAGAGAGACAGACAGAGGGACAGACAGAGAGACAGACAGAGAGACAGACAGAGAGACAGACAGAGGGACAGACAGAGAGACAGACAGAGAGACAGACAGAGGGACAGACAGAGGGACAGACAGAGAGACAGACAGAGAGACAGACAGAGAGACAGACAGAGGGACAGACAGAGGGACAGACAGAGAGACAGACAGAGAGACATCAGTACTGACAAACTGAGAAGACCTGTGTCTGCCTGCTGAATGTGGACAGTAAACTGACTCCAGGGAGGGGCTTGGTGGTGCTGTAGCTCCCCCTTCAGCACCACAAGACATTTCTGTGGTTACTATATTTTTGGCTGGACCGCAGAGGGACAGCAGCCCTACAAACGCAAAAGTCTGTCCCTGACTGACTGACTGACTGACTGACTGACTGATGGAGTTACAGGATTGGTCGGCTGACTGCTGGAGCTTCCTCATTGGTCGGCTGACTGCTGGAGCTTCCTCATTGGTCGGCTGACTGCTGGAGCTTCCTCATTGGTCGTTGCTCTTTCAAAATGAAAAGGCGGAGAACAGTTCTGTGTTTATGTTTTCTGGGGAGCGTGTCAGCGGTTCATTATATCATTACATAGAGCTGTTGTTGTGCATGTGTTATTGTTTATGTTCGTTTAAGTTACGTTATGTTGTGCTTCGTATTGTGTTACCGTGCAATTTTCTCCTCGCTTTCCTCCATTTCCGCCATGAACTGACTGTCTAGCAGCCACACGTCACTACTGCGGTATGAACCCAAAATAAACAGACTGTGCTGTGATTTAATTGCAATAAACAGATCAAAATAATGCCGAAATAACAACATAATGATGTCGATTTGTAAAAAGTCTGAATCCATGCTTTGTCAAGTCTGTCCGCAACACAACAAGCAAACAACTTTTAAAATGCTTGTTTTCTGAACGGAGTTCGGATCGATCAATGCCAGGCTCTGCTAACACCAGCTACTTCAACGACACTCAACATAACGTCATCTAGGCATAAATACGGCAGCGACGTCAGTGATGACAGCGGGAATATCTCAACGCTGATCAACTTTCACAACGTATGTATATATTGAACACCACTTATGATGAATGCTTTTGATACACATGCTTTCATAAAAAACTGAAATACTTTTAATCTTGCATAATGTATGTCATGCTAATACCTTTTCACCTTGTATAAAATGTATAATATACTGACTAGTAAATGTTACCGTTTACATTACTGAATGCCATTTGCTTCATCATAAGTTAGCTTTCAATCAAACATTAAGATATAAGTGGAAAAAACTGTTCACAAAACATTATAGATATGACCACTGACTATATGTGTAAGAATTTAGCTACAAATTCACAGACTTGACCATATACGGTCCAGCCATATACTCGGTTTTGACCGAGTCTTGTTTGTTTACATTTTCATTTTTATTTATCATTGTTGTAGGTCTATGGTACGACGTTACGACGGAGTATTAGGGCCACATTGAGGAAAAAAATAAATCTGAGATTTCCGAGAAAAAAGTCATAATATTATGAGAATAAAGTCATAAGATTATAAATTAGTAATTTTACGTGTTATTTTCTTTATTCTCGTAATGTTAAGACTTTTTTTCTCGTAAAGTTATGGCTTTATTCTCGTAATATTATGACTTTTTTTCTCGTAAGGTTATGACTTTATTCTTGTTATATTACGACTTTTTTTCTCGTAAAGCTATGACTTTATTCTCGTAATATTACGACTTTTTTTCTCGTAAAGTTATGACTTTATTCTCGTAATATTACAACTTTTTTTCTCGTAAAGTTATGACTTTATTCTCGTAATATTACGACTTTTTTTCTCGTAAAGTTATGACTTTAATCTCGTAATATTAAGACTTTTTTTCTCGTAAAGTTATGACTTTATTCTCGTAATATTACGACTTTTTTTCTCGTAAGGTTATAACTTTATTCTTGTTATATTACGACTTTTTTTCTCGTAAAGTTATGACTTTATTCTCGTAATATTACGACTTTTTTTCTCGTAAAGTTATGACTTTATTCTCGTAATATTACAACTTTTTTTCTCGTAAAGTTATGACTTTAATCTCGTAATATTAAGACTTTTTTTCTCGTAAAGTTATGACTTTATTCTCGTAATATTACGACCTTTTTTCTCGTAACGTTATGACTTTATTCTCGTAATATTACGACTTTTTTTCTCGTAAAGTTATGACTTTATTCTCGTAATGTTACAACTTTTTTTCTCGTAAAGTTATGACTTTAATCTCGTAATATTAAGACTTTTTTTCTCGTAAAGTTATGACTTTATTCTCGTAATATTACGACTTTTTTTCTCGTAAAGTTATGACTTTAATCTCGTAATATTACGACTGTTTTTCTCGTTAAGTTATGACTTTATTCTCGTAATATTACGACTTTTTTTCTCGTAAAGTTATGACTTTATTCTCGTAATATTACGACTTTTTTTCTCGTAAAGTTATGACTTTAATCTTGTAATATTACGACTTTTTTTCTCGTTAAGTTATGACTTTTTTCTCGTAAAGTTACGACTTTTTTTCTCGTAAAGTTATGACTTTAATCTGGAAATCTCAGATTTTTTTCCCTCAATGTGGCCCTGATACTTGGTCGTACATTTGCCCTTTGGCGCTCACTGCATTAGACTTATATATATTATATACTTAGACTATAAACTGTTACCTTCATCACAATGATCAAATGTTTTTCGGCTCCAGACAGATTCTTTTTTTTTGCCTAAAATGGCTCTTTTGATAGTAAAGGTTGCTGACCCCTGACCTACATGGAGAATATAAATTTCTTAGGGCTGTCAAAGTTAACACGATAATAACACGTTAACCGTTGCAATTCCATTAAAATGTACAAAAACGGAGCGTTTCAGAGAGGAGGATAAATACAGGTATATTCAAGCAGACAGCATGAGGAAAACAGAGTTTTTTTTTTAAACATTAAAGCATGTAAACATGTTCTCGTAGAAACCCAAAATACAAGTATGAACCTGAAAATGAGCAGAATATGGGACCTTTAAAACAAATACTTCAGATTATTAAGGTGTTATAGAAGGTAAAACTACTAACATTGATGCTTAAAAACAACTACATTATACTATAATGTACTCAGTACATTATGAAGTATATCAGTGTACTAGTATAGAGGTTATGTTTATTACACTATAATGATAACACATAGCATTGGAGCTACACATTGAGCTAAAGCTATATCACATTTTAACCACTCATTTTACGTGAATTAGTCTTTACAATGTAACGCTACACATTTGCATATTTTTTATGAAATTTAACAGGGAAACAAATAGAAGGGATTATTACACAGATCCTCCCAATATGGTCTCTTTTGTAGACAGTCAGTGTATTAAAGAAAGCCCTTTAACAGATGTAAACACAGCCTGTCTCTTTAACCACTCACCGTTAGCTGTTAGCTGTTAGCTGTTAGCTGGCTTTATTAAATAACCTTTGAAGTTATCAGCTGTTACCTCCAAGTGACGCCATGACAACAGATATTAAATTAATGGCTCCTGTTTACATATTAAAGACCTTTTATGAACCTTCCTCGACTCGAACAACACTCGTTTCCGGTAGCTGCTTGTACTACCGGGTCAACTTTTCACAATAAAAGCACCGACTAGGCCACGTTTCCTGTACTGCACGTGGACCAAATAAATATTTCAGCTTTAAGTACTTAGGGAGCAAATTGACCAAAACTATTAAATTGTTTAGACATTTCAAATTTATTCCAATTGTTTAGCAGGCCCCAAATGTTTTTTTTTGTTTATTTGGTTTTTATTTGGTTTTGTTTTTATTCCTCTTTTTTCTTTCTTTCCAGTTTATTTGTTGTACAATTTACAATTTATTTTTATATTATTTTTATACTGTAAGATATTTTTGCAGAACTGTAATGAAACATCTGAACATGTTATTATATTGTATTGAACATTTGAAATTAAAAAAAAAAGAAAAAAAAAAAAGTACTTAGGGAGCAAACTTAGGGAGCAAATTGACCAAAACTATTAAATTGTTTAGACATTTCAAATTTATTCCAATTGTTTAGCAGGCCCTGAATGTTTATTGTTTGTTTATTTGGTTTTTATTTGGTTTTGTTTTTATTCCTCTTTTTCCTTTCTTTACCGTTTATTTGTTGTAAAATTTACAATTTATTTTTATATTCTTTTTATACTGTAAGATATTTTTTGCAGAATTCTAATGAAACATCTGAACATGTTATTATATTGTATTGAACATTTGAAATTAAAAAAAGAAGAAGAAAAAAAAAAGTACTTAGGGAACAAATTGACCAAAACTATTAAATTGTTTAGACATTTCAAATTTATTCCAATTGTTTAGCATGCCCCAAATGTTTTTTATTTGTTTATTTGGTTTTTATTTGGTTTTGTTTTTATTCCTGTTTTTTCTTTCTTTACAGTTTCTTAGTTGTACAATTTACAATTTATTTTTATATTATTTTTATACTGTAAGATATTTTTGCAGAACTGTAATGAAACATCTGAACATGTTATTATATTGTATTGAACTTTTGAAATATAAAATAAAAAATAAAAAAAGTACTTAGGGAGCCGCGCTAGTCCCATGGGGTTACTGTGACCTCACTACTTTGGTGTGAGGGCCATCTTTTGGCCAACTTGGACTACTTCAGTTCTTCCTTCAGTCCATGAGGAGGAACCACAGAGACACGGAAACATGATGCATCTGACTGTTGTGGGGAAAAAACATTATTTTAATGAACAACCTGTCTATAATTATTTGTCTTCTGCTGATATCTACTCTACATATTTACTGCACAATCCAGCATTTCCAGAGAATCTTAAGCACTGAAGCCAGAAAGGCTCAACTTTGGAACTGGTTAGTAACTCTGAAGTTTACAACTGTCAATCAAAACCCTGTTGGTGGTTGTCATATGTGTGAGATACGCAAGTTAAACTAAATATAAATGTACTATAACCTCCGTTATAGATGGTTTATGATAACTGATGGAAACTGATACAACAGCCAAAAATAATGCATCATCCAGGAAGAAATACAGTTGATTTCAGGATATAAAGATGTAAGTTAGCTATGCTATTACACTGACCTGACTCTAATGACATTATGATACTAAACTAAAATGACAGTTCGGATGTATAACAATTGTTTTATTAATATTTGTATTACTTTTAAAATGAAATGGTATCTTTTTGCCCAGCTAAATTTAGGTACTCAGTTTAAACTTTGAAGTACAGTGGACGCTCCTTAAGGCAACATGCCAGTGTTTCCAGTGTAATGTGTGAAGCCAGTGATTAAAAATTACACTATTAGATTATTATGTTTTTTAATAATTGCTGAATTATCACCATTATTTCAATAAATTCAGATCATAACTAATATTATTATACTAATATCTATTGTTACCATTATTTATTTATATACTACTATTTGTCTGTTATTCTGATTGCTCTTAATAGTAAGATATTGATAAGGTGCCTGAAAATTAACATAATAGTAATTGCAGTAGCAGTGTTAGTGGAAGCCTATAGACTGAAAGCATGATCTCTAAAACTGAGGAAGACATTTCACACACATTTGTAAATTGTATTTTATTATATTATATTATATTATATTATATTATATTATATTATATTATATTATATTATATTATATTATATTATATTATATTATATTATATTATATTATATTATATTATATAGTGACCTCTCTACAAGTACAGTATTAACCTTAGCCAAGGAAAATAAGCCAAAGCCATACTTTACAAATGAGAGTTTTTACAATTCCTTCTGATAAATGAATTATTTTCTATCACGTAAGTAATTAATTACGGTACACTCTCCTGAGCGTCTAGCAGCGATTAGAGCTCAACTATCTAGTTTCTAAGTAACTGGAAACAAAACTTTATTACACTCACAATTCATTTCAAATAATGTTTGTCATGTTTATTTCTGATTAATGACTAGAAGACCTTGACACACAGTGATGAGCTACATCTCAAATTAATTTCCAGGTTCCAGCTTTCAGATGATGTTCACCACTTCTATGTGACATCTATCTGGGGGTCTTTAGGGGGTCCAGGGGGTCTTTAGGGGGAGACAGGGGGTCTTTAGGGGGTCCAGGGGGTCTTTAGGGGGAGACAGGGGGTCTTTAGGGGGTCCAGGGGGTCTTTAGGGGGAGACAGGGGGTCTTTAGGGGGGTCCAGGGGGTCTTTAGGGGGGTCCAGGGGGTCTTAAGGGGGAGACAGGGGGTCTTTAGGGGGTCCAGGGGGTCTTTAGGGGGGTCCAGGGGGTCTTTAGGGGGGTCCAGGGGGTCTTTAGGGGGTCCAGGGGGTCTTTAGGGGGGTCCAGGGGGTCTTTAGGGGGGTCCAGGAGGTCTCAAGGGGGAGACAGGGGGTCTTTAGGGGGGTCCAGGGGGTCTTTAGGGGGGTCCAGGGGGTCTTTATGGGGAGACAGGGGGTCTTTAGGGGGTCCAGGGGGTCTTTAGGGGGGTCCAGGGGGTCTTTAGGGGGGTCCAGGGGGTCCAGGGGGTCTTTAGGGGGGTCCAGAGGGTCTTTAGGGGATCCAGGGGGTCTTTAGGGGGTTCCAGGGGGTCTTTAGGGGGGTCCAGGGGGTCTTTAGGGGGTCCAGGGGGTCTTTAGGGGGGTCCAGGGGGTCCAGGGGGTCTTTAGGGGGGTCCAGAGGGTCCTTAGGGGATCCAGGGGGTCTTTAGGGGGGTCCAGGGGGTCTTTAGGGGGGTCCAGGGGGTCTTTAGGGGGAGGCAGCAGCTCAACAGTAGATGTCACATAGAAGTGGTGAACATCATCTGAAAGCTGGAACCTGGAGATTAATTTGAGATGCAGCTCATCACTGTGTGTCAAGGTCTTCTAGTCATAAAGAAATAAACATTATTTAATTAATGAATTCATTAAAATGAATTTTAAAAGTGTATATGGGCTTAAAACATGATGATAGAAGTATATGATGATCATCCCCATGCTCCATTATGTCTCATAAGTTGTTGCAGCAATTTTTGGGTTGATACCATTTGTTACACAGATTTGGTGATAATTTTAACCATTTTTTACCACTGGAGAATTGATAAAAATGATCAATAATCCCTCCAAAATACCACATTAAGACACCAAGACCTTGATTTCTGTAAGAATTGCATTTTTCGGCGGTTAGATGGCGAGCACTTCTGTTGTGTAAACTGAGGTCTGAACTACGAAGCAGGATTTGGGGTTATCGAGGTAACTTCAGGTTTAACCCTTCAGGGTTTTCCGTCCTACGAAGGTGGATCACTTCTTACCTGCAGGACAGGAGAGGCTCAGGAGGAACAGATCCAGGGTCAGCACTGTTCCCTGCAGGACAGGAGAGGCTCAGGGGGAACAGATCCAGGGTCAGCACTGTTCCCTACAGGAGAGGAGAGGCTCAGGAGGAACAGATCCAGGGTCAGCACTGTTCCCTACAGGAGAGGCTCAGGAGGAACAGATCCAGGGTCAGCACTGTTCCCTGCAGGAGAGGAGAGGCTCAGGAGGAACAGATCCAGGGTCAGCACTGTTCCCTGCAGGAGAGGAGAGGCTCAGGAGGAACAGATCCAGGGTCAGCACTGTTCCCTGCAGGAGAGGAGAGGCTCAGGAGGAACAGATCCAGGGTCAGCACTGTTCCCTGCAGGAGAGGCTCAGGGGGAACAGATCCAGGGTCAGCACTGTTCCCTGCAGGACAGGAGAGGCTCAGGAGGAACAGATCCAGGGTCAGCACTGTTCCCTGCAGGACAGGAGAGGCTCAGGAGGAACAGATCCAGGGTCAGCACTGTTCCCTGCAGGACAGGAGAGGCTCAGGAGGAACAGATCCAGGGTCAGCACTGTTCCCTACAGGAGAGGAGAGGCTCAGGGGGAACAGATCCAGGGTCAGCACTGTTCCCTGCAGGACAGGAGAGGCTCAGGAGGAACAGATCCAGGGTCAGCACTGTTCCCTGCAGGACAGGAGAGGCTCAGGAGGAACAGATCCAGGGTCAGCACTGTTCCCTGCAGGAGAGGAGAGGCTCAGGAGGAACAGATCCAGGGTCAGCACTGTTCCCTACAGGAGAGGAGAGGCTCAGGAGGAACAGATCCAGGGTCAGCACTGTTCCCTACAGGAGAGGAGAGGCTCAGGGGGAACAGATCCAGGGTCAGCACTGTTCCCTGCAGGAGAGGAGAGGCTCAGGAGGAACAGATCCAGGGTCAGCACTGTTCCCTGCAGGAGAGGAGAGGCTCAGGGGAACAGATCCAGGGTCAGCACTGTTCCCTGCAGGAGAGGAGAGGCTCAGGGGGAACAGATCCAGGGTCAGCACTGTTCCCTGCAGGAGAGGAGAGGCTCAGGAGGAACAGATCCAGGGTCAGCACTGTTCCCTGCAGGAGAGGAGAGGCTCAGGAGGAACAGATCCAGGGTCAGCACTGTTCCCTACAGGAGAGGAGAGGCTCAGGAGGAACAGATCCAGGGTCAGCACTGTTCCCTACAGGAGAGGAGAGGCTCAGGAGGAACAGATCCAGGGTCAGCACTGTTCCCTGCAGGAGAGGAGAGGCTCAGGAGGAACAGATCCAGGGTCAGCACTGTTCCCTGCAGGAGAGGAGAGGCTCAGGAGGAACAGATCCAGGGTCAGCACTGTTCCCTGCAGGAGAGGCTCAGGAGGAACAGATCCAGGGTCAGCACTGTTCCCTGCAGGAGAGGAGAGGCTCAGGAGGAACAGATCCAGGGTCAGCACTGTTCCCTGCAGGAGAGGCGCAGCTGGCTGCTGATTGGGTAATCACCGATGACGTGTCACCTGAGGGCGTCGCCCTGAAGGGGATCCCCAGACGTGACGTCATCTTGAATCGGAGGGACAGCAAAGAAACGGGCCAAAGAGAAGAGAGAACCTGTAGCAGAGTCACTTATACCGTTTAATTAATTTAGCATAAAACTGAAAACACATTATTGGATCAGAACTTATTTTTTCTTG
>CAKAOJ020000573.1:0-40000 GCA_916701645.2 Sebastolobus alascanus
ATCAAACTAGAGATCTAGAGCATTCAGAGGATGGATGGATCAAACTAGAGCATTCAGAGGATGGATGGATCAGACTAGAGACCTAGAGCATTCAGAGGATGGATGGATCAAACTAGAGACCTAGAGCATTCAGAGGATGGATGGATCAAACTAGAGACCTAGAGCATTCAGAGGATGGATGGATCAAACTAGAGCATTCAGAGGATGGATGGATCAGACTAGAGACCTAGAGCATTCAGAGGATGGATGGATCAAACTAGAGACCTAGAGCATTCAGAGGATGGATGGATCAAACTAGAGATCTAGAGCATTCAGAGGATGGATGGATCAAACTAGAGCATTCAGAGGATGGATGGATCAGACTAGAGACCTAGAGCATTCAGAGGATGGATGGATCAAACTAGAGACCTAGAGCATTCAGAGGATGGATGGATCAAACTAGAGACCTAGAGCATTCAGAGGATGGATGGATCAAACTAGAGACCTAGAGCATTCAGAGGATGGATGGATCAAACTAGAGATCTAGAGCATTCAGAGGATGGATGGATCAAACTAGAGCATTCAGAGGATGGATGGATCAAACTTTAGACCTAGAGCATTCAGAGGATGGATGGATCAAACTTTAGACCTAGAGCATTCAGAGGATGGATGGATCAAACTAGAGACCTAGAGCATTCAGAGGGTGGATGGATCAAACTAGAGATCTAGAGCATTCAGAGGATGGATGGCTTTCCTAGCTAGATTGATCAATAAGGGGGTTTCTGAGCAGTTCACACAACACAAGTGCTCGCCATCCAATCAAAGAAAAATACAAATACTGTACCCCCCCTAAAGACCCCCTGTACCCCCCTAAAGACCCCCTGTATCCCCCTAAAAACCCCCTGTACCCCCCTAAAGACCCCCTGTACCCCCCTAAAGACCCTCTGTACCCCCCTAAAGACCCTCTGTACCCCCTTAAAGACCCACTGTACCCCCCTAAAGACCCTCTGTACCCCCTTAATACCCTCTGTACCCCTCTAAAGACCCTCTGTACCCCCCTAAAGACCCTCTGTACCCCCTTAAGACCCCCTGTACCCCCCTAAAGACCCTCTGTACCCCCCTTAAAGACCCACTGTACCCCCCTAAAGACCCTCTGTACCCCCTTAAGACCCCCTGTACCCCCCTAAAGACCCCCTGTACCCCCCTAAAGACCCCCTGTATCCCCCTAAAAACCCCCTGTACCCCCCTAAAGACCCCCTGTACCCCCCTAAAGACCCTCTGTACCCCCTTAAGACCCTCTGTACCCCTCTAAAGACCCTCTGTACCCCCTTAAGACCCTCTGTACCCCCCTAAAGACCCTCTGTACCCCCTTAAAGACCCACTGTACCCCCCTAAAGACCCTCTGTACCCCCTTAAGACCCTCTGTACCCCCCTAAAGACCCTCTGTACCCCTCTAAAGACCCCCTGTACCCCCCTAAAGACCCTCTGTACCCCCCTAAAGACCTCCTGTACCCCTCTAAAGACCCTCTGTACCCCCCTAAAGACCCTCTGTACCCCTCTAAAGACCCCCTGTACCCCCCTAAAGACCCCCTGTACCCCCCTAAAGACCCTCTGTACCCCCCTAAAGACCCCCTGTACCCCCCTAAAGACCCTCTGTACCCCTCTAAAGACCCCCTGTACCCCCCTAAAATAGACCAAAACAAGTCTATTGTGGGTCTCAGAGGGCTAATATCCTAAATTCAGCAAAATTCTGTTTCTTTAGTGTGCAAATGCTGAGAGTAAATAATATATTGGATTATTAGAATTAAAAGTTTGAGTTTCTATATTATTCAAACCCCAATCTGTTATGCTGCATTTGGTTGATAAAAATGGTGCTTATAGAAAAAGACGTGATCACATTACGTTTGTTTTAGCCTCTTTACAGTGGCTCCCAGTATGTTTTAGAATTGATTTTAAGATTTTACTAATTCTCTTCTCTTATTTAAGATTCTGCTATATCTCCGACCTCTTAGAACCATATGCACCGGTACGTCCTGTGAGATCCTCGGGCGGAGGTCTTCGGTCTGTTCCAGAGGCCCGGCTGTAGACTGGCGGGGATTGAGCGTCTGCAGTGAGGGGGCCCGAGGCTCTGAAACCATCTGCCCGAGGAAACTCTTTTAATTCCCTTCTTAAAACAAACACTTATTGGAGAGCCTTTCCTGATTTTACTTGAGTTTTAATTTCCTTGAACTGTCTTTTATTTCTTTAAATAATGTTTTACATTGTTTTGACATGTCAGTGGGTTTTGAAAAGTGCTCTATAAATAGAGATCATTATAGAGATGTGTGGTGTATCATGGGTGTAGAGACACGACACCACCACACATTGATGTTCTGAACTCTACACAAACACAGAAAGGTGTTAATGTTTGTTAAATCTTAATTCAGCTATTCTTGATAAATGATCCCTAAAATTCAAAATGACATCTTGTCCCATTATATGAACTCAAGTGCGTCTGTATGATCGCTCCCCTCCTTCGTCTTGTTTGCCGTCTTAAATCTTTTGTCTACGTTCACATGTCAATCACAGGCTGTAAGACCACATTCTGTCATTCCTGAGGGCGTTAGGGTGTAAACACAAACCTGTCATCGTCGTGCCAAAGGTACCTTCATATGCAAATCAGACGCTGCTTTTCAGAACATTCTTTAATTTTTGACCTTTTTTAAATAACTTTAAAACTAGTTCTATCATTATCCTACATATGTGCATGCTGTATGTTTTCTTTTTAGGATACAATATATGAAAATGACCAAAAAAAGAAGTTCCTCACTCTAAATCTAAAATAATATATAGTATAGTATCAGGTTCTGATCCATAGTCAGTGTATTACTACAGTAGATGGAGGGATAGTTCAGGTGTTTCTCAGTGGGGTTCTATGAGGTTCTGATCCATAGTCAGTGTGTTACTACAGTAGATGGAGGTTAAAGGGATAGTTCAGGTGTTTCTCAGTGTGGTTCTATGAGGTTCTGATCCATAGTCAGTGTATTACTACAGTAGATGGAGATTAAAGGGATAGTTCAGGTGTTTCTCAGTGGGGTTCTATGAGGTTCTGATCCATAGTCAGTGTATTACTACAGTAGATGGAGGTTAAAGGGATAGTTCAGGTGTTCCTCAGTGGGGTTCTATGAGGTTCTGATCCATAGTCAGTGTATTACTACAGTAGATGGAGGTTAAAGGGATAGTTCAGGTGTTTCTCAGTGTGGTTCTATGAGGTTCTGATCCATAGTCAGTGTGTTACTACAGTAGATGGAGGTTAAAGGGATAGTTCAGGTGTTTCTCAGTGGGGTTCTATGAGGTTCTGATCCAGAGTCAGTGTATTACTACAGTAGATGGAGGTTAAAGGGATAGTTCAGGTGTTTCTCAGTGTGGTTCTATGAGGTTCTGATCCATAGTCAGTGTATTACTACAGTAGATGAAGGGATAATTCAGGTGTTTCTCAGTGTGGTTCTATGAGGTTCTGATCCATAGTCAGTGTATTACTACAGTAGATGGAGGTTAAAGGGATAGTTCAGGTGTTTCTCAGTGTGGTTCTATGAGGTTCTGATCCATAGTCAGTGTATTACTACAGTAGATGAAGGGATAGTTCAGGTGTTTCTTAGTGTGGTTCTATGAGGTTCTGATCCATATGGAGGTTTGATTTGAGTAAAACCTGATTTTATTGAGCTGCAGGTTCCTCAGCATTCTGTTCTAATGAGATCTTCAGGTGCTTTTAACCGGTTTGAGACAAATGACAGATGTCAGCACCTCCCAGAAAGCTTGTATGCAAATCAGACATTCTTGTATTTCTGACCATTTATAAAATGATTTTTTAACGTTTCCTACCTCAAAGGATTAGAGTAAAGGATAAATTACAAACGCTACTAGCAATAATCATAAATATAATGTGTGCTTTTAACCACCCAGATGGATTTTCTGCAACAATCAGGAGTAGAAATCCTATAAATGTGGTCAGAAAGCTACTGAAGAACATTAGTCATGAGGAACTGTGACTGGGTCTGCTTCCCATCGCAGACATCAGCAGTAAGAGGAGGCGAGTCCCCCCCCTGGGACACACACACAACCCCCCCCCACAGGACAAGGAACCTCTTGGCCTCAGTTCCCCCCCCCAAGACACGGAACCTCTGGGCCTCAGTCCCCCCCCAGGACACGGAACCTCTGGGCCTCAGTTCCCCCCCCCAAGACACGGAACCTCTGGGCCTCAGCCTCCCCCCAGGACACGGAACCTCTGGGCCTCAGTTCCCCCCCCCAAGACACGGAACCTCCGAGCCTCAGTCCCCCCCCCAGGACACGGAACCTCCGGGCCTCAGTTCCCCCCCCCAAGACACGGAACCTCCGAGCCTCAGTCCCCCCCCCAGGACACGGAACCTCCGGGCCTCAGTTCCCCCCCCAGGACACGGAACCTCTGGGCCTCAGTTCCCCCCCAGGACACGGAACCTCTGGGCCTCAGCCTCCCCCCAGGACACGGAACCTCTGGGCCTCAGTTCCCCCCCCCAAGACACGGAACCTCCGAGCCTCAGTCCCCCCCCCAGGACACGGAACCTCCGGGCCTCAGTTCCCCCCCCCAGGACACGGAACCTCCGAGCCTCAGTCCCCCCCCCAGGACACGGAACCTCTGGGCCTCAGTCCCCCCCCAGGACACGGAACCTCCGGGCCTCAGTTCCCCCCCCCAAGACACGGAACCTCTGGGCCTCAGTCCCCCCCCAGGACACGGAACCTCCGGGCCTCAGTTCCCCCCCCCAAGACACGGAACCTCCGAGCCTCAGTCCCCCCCCCAGGACACGGAACCTCTGGGCCTCAGTCCCCCCCCAGGACACGGAACCTCTGGGCCTCAGTTCCCCCCCCCAGGACACGGAACCTCTGGGCCTCAGTCCCCCCCCAGGACACGGAACCTCCGGGCCTCAGTTCCCCCCCCCAAGGACACGGAACCTCTGGGCCTCAGTCTAACCCATTTTGGGCCCGGTTCCCCCCCAGGTGGGCCCGGTTCCCCCCCAGGTGGGCCCGGTTCCCCCCCCAGGTGGGCCCGGTTCCCCCCCAGGTGGGCCCGGTTCCCCCCCAGGTGGGCCCGGTTCCCCCCGAGGTTGGCCCGGTTCCCCCCCCAGGTGGGCCCGGTTCCCCCCCAGGTGGGCCCGGTTCCCCCCCCATGTGGGCCCGGTTCCCCCCCCAGGTGGGCCCGTTTCCCCCCCAGGTGGGCCCGGTTCCCCCCCCAGGTGGGCCCGGTTCCCCCCCCAGGTGGGCCCGGTTCCCCCCCCATGTGGGCCCGGTTCCCCTCTCCTGACGATCGTCAGCAAAGCCACGTTTTTTTGTTGGTTCTAAAGATTATCGTTCCAGATGTTCCTGCGGTGTGAGGTATGTTGAGAGTGTTTTTACATCCCTGATCGGCTCAGAAGTCCATCCTGGACGCACCGATTTAAAACCGTAAATATTAACATGTTCAGTATTTACGATGGGATGTCCAGTTGTGTGTGGGGAACCCCCGAGGACAGACGATGACGCGGTCACGATAGCCGATTGAGAACCGAGCTGACGGAAGAAGGAAGGACGACCAACGCCGTCATGGCGGCCGCGGCTAAACGTGAAGCACAAAGTAGCAGTGAGATGGAGCTCAGAGATGGAGGAACAACTGGTTGATTAGTGTTTATTTAACGTGTCTCCATGACTTCATCCATCCTTCATCAGTCTTCAGTACAAAAACTAACATCACTGATTCTTCCTGCCCGTCGTCCTCCATCTTTGTTTACACTAAAGTCACGTTTAATCCTGAGTAATTTAGCGAGATTTCCGTTTTCTTTAGTGGGGACTCCTGTTGTTCATGAATGAATCTGTTAGTGTGCATTGTGCTGTTTGGGCCCTATTGTTGCTCTCCACTCATTATAGGAACAAAACTGTTAAATGTATCACAACACGTTGTTATCTCTGGGCTCTCTCACATTTTACACATCTGGTAAGATTTGAAAGATCTTTTAGTTTGGGCCAGCCTTTAGCAAACAGTTGAAGCAGCTACTAAGCTACCACACTACTGGGCACAAGAGACTACAACAACTCAAACTGGTGTGCAACAAAGCAGACAATGTGGGGCAAGCTTCCACCTATATTACCTTCCTAACCAGGGATCCAGCTGACTCAACCTTCATGCACAAGTTGTGGTGGGAAAATGGAGAAGCACTGAGCCCGATGACTCGTTAAGCAACCAGCATGCTGGTGACCCACCTGGACGGTCACGGAGGTTTCCCCGAGCCAACTGCTTTAGCCACACTAAGGCACCAAAAGAACAAACTCATCATGTTTCTTAAGCCTATCGGGAAAGTTAGCTCCAACCAATAACATTTCCTGCTCTGAAACACACCAGACTAACCTGATCTAGGGTGGACGAGACAATAGAGCTCAACAACTGTTTTATTTAATTAATAGGAAAAGAAGATGGGGTGTGGAGATGTGGAAGGATTCAGTGTGTGAGTCTTGCAAAAGGTGTAAATCAAACTACAAAAGATGTGAAGGCCGTGAGGAGATGTTGGAGCTGCCGCTTACCCTGCGAGAGCTTCCCTCCCACCTCTCAGGTGCAAACAGTTGCTCCGAGAACAAAGCCCAGGTCCGAACACAAGAAAACAGAGCGTCAGAGGAAGTCAGAGGAAGTCAGAGGAAGTCAGACGGGCCTCAGGCACATCAGCATTCTGTCCTGTAATGACAACCTATTATTTAACCTGAGAGCTTCAGGTGCTTTTGTGACAAATGACACATTGCTTCCAGAAAGCTTGTATGCAAATCAGAAGGTTGTTTTCAGAACATTCTTTGATTTGTGACTATTTTTAAATAACTTGTCAAACTAGTTCTATCATTATCTTACATATGTACATGTTGTATGTTTTATTTATAAGATGCAATATATGAAAATGACCAAAAAAAGAAGTTCCTCATTCTAAATCTAAATGTTGCCTCAAGATTCATCAGTTATTGTTTTTAATTACATGAACAAGAACGATACCGAAAAACCTGAGCTCCCTTATCAATGAACAGAGTATCACTCCACATGTTACACTTTATTAGCTGACAGAAGGTTTTTATTAGCTTCCTTAAATTTCAGAATGTTTAAAG
Source organism: Sebastolobus alascanus (assembly GCA_916701645.2). Classification (NCBI taxonomy): domain Eukaryota; kingdom Metazoa; phylum Chordata; class Actinopteri; order Perciformes; family Sebastidae; genus Sebastolobus; species Sebastolobus alascanus. The sequence continues at coordinate 7,108 of CAKAOJ020000573.1, forward strand.
GATTTGTCAGTTTGTCAGTAAGTCACCTTTGTCTTCAGTTTGTCTCTGTCCACAGGAGCTGAGTCTCTCTCCTGGTAGCAGACACAGACACAAGGTACATGGTTCACTTATTGTCAGTCTACAACACAGTGTTCTACCTACTCCATTATTATTACAATTACTATTGTCGTAACATTTGAGCTCTGCATTCAACCCATCCTAAGCATTTTTAGGAGCAGTGAGCTGCAACTGTTGATGTTTAGTGTCTAATTAACAGTAACTTACCTGTAACAATTATCCTGTAGTTGCTGTATACCAAGGTAAAACTACCATAAAACTAACCACAGTCCTTTTTAGCATACTGCATAATGAAGTACAGTTGTATAGTGTTATTCTTTACCATGCAGAAGGACAGTATTATACTGGCATACTGTATAATGAAATGTTGCTGTCATTTATTTTACAGTGCTACTGTATAACCTACAGTATATGCTACTGTATTTATTAAAGTAAAATAGGCTACTGTTATTTAGCTGTTAATGTAAAATAAGTAAAGGGTGAATTGAAGATTTAACAAAAAGCAGAACAAATATTGTGCAATTTGAACAACACAGTAGGCTAATATTAATATAAAGATATAAACAGATCTGTTCTAAATAAAGCCAGTCATTTTAGATAGATAGATGGATAGATGGATGGAGGGAGGGAGGGAGGGAGGAGGAGAGAGAGGGAGGGAGGGAGGGAGGAAGGGAGGGAGGAAGGGAGGGAGGGAGGGAGGGAGGAGGAGAGAGAGGGAGGGAGGGAGGGGGGGAGGGAGGGAGGAGGAGAGAGGGGGAGGGAGGGAGGAGGAGAGAGGGGGAGGGAGGAAGGGAGGGATGGATGGATAGATAGATAGATAGATAGATAGATAGATAGATAGATAGATAGATGGATAGATAGATAGATAGATAGATAGATAGATAGATAGATGGATAGATGGATAGATAGATAGATAGATAGATGGATAGATAGATAGATAGATAGATAGATAGATGGATAGATAGATAGATAGATAGATAGATAGATAGATAGATAGATAGATAGATAGATAGATAGATGGATAGATAGATAGATAGATAGATAGATAGATAGATAGATGGATAGATAGATAGATAGATAGATAGATGGATAGATAGATAGATAGATAGATAGATAGATAGATAGATAGATAGATAGATAGATGGATAGATAGATAGATAGATAGATAGATAGATAGATAGATAGATAGATAGATAGATGGATAGATGGATAGATAGATAGATAGATAGATGGATAGATAGATAGATAGATAGATAGATAGATGGATAGATAGATGGATAGATAGATAGATAGATAGATAGATAGATAGATAGATAGATAGATAGATAGAAAGATACTTTATTGATCCCGCAGGAAATTTAGGCATCCAGTAGCTTAAACAACACGTCCCAACACCAATACACCTTAAAATGAGATACAATCCAATAGAATAAAGTGAAATAAAATTAAAATAAGATAACATAAGTACAGCAGTGAAGTGACAGTGTGCCAATGGTAGAGCAAATAGTGCAAGAATACTGAATACTCTTGCACAGTACTGAATATAGTAGTGCATATCATAGTGTATGATACAGTAGTGCAATGCAACAGTACAATAGTAGTATAGCTGTATAATATGATAATAATAATAATAATAATACAACAAGATGAAAGAAATGCTATGAGAAGATATATAATAATAATATTATACAGATGTAGTATAGGTTAATAAAACAATAATAATAATAGTAATACTGATGATGGTACTATATATATATAATATGAATGAATGAATGAATGAAATACAGTTTCCAGCAGTCAAGTACTCAGGACAGTATGTAAACAATGTAAACTACACAAACAATAACAAATAAGAATATAGATATGAATATGGATATGAATCCAGCATCAGTGCTAACATAGCCTCCATACTGAGGATGTGAGTCTGTCTCATAGTCAGTTAAAGCCTCCTTCGCTGAGAGGAGTTAAACAGCCGTATGGCTCGGGGGACAAGAGTGGGCCGTACTACAATAATGGGCCAAGGTATGGTAGTCAGCATAATGGAATTACGTGCCAGTGGTTGGAATCCTTAAGACGCTTTTGGTCCCACAAAATGACGCAATTCACACCTTGTTGACGAAAGAGACGCCAATTAAAAAAAACCAAAAGACTGCCTGCTAACATTAATGTTACAAACACTAAAAGCTCCATTAAATAACATAGAAAGTTTAGTTAACTTTGGCCTTCCGCCTAAATATAGTCCTACTATCTAAATGCAAATCAAGTAGCTTTGTGTGAGCTTTTAAGCTATCATTAATTTAATCTGCTTCTAACTTACTGACAAGCTAACAGGGTCGCTTTGCTAACGTTACCTAGGTTACGTTAGCTGTGGCTTTAACAGTTAGCTGAACGTTACAGTTACATATAAAGTCAACGTTAATGTTAAAACATATCTTAAGTAAATATTGAGATTTACAACTTGAAGGAGGATGCTATTTAAGCTGCAGTAGGCAGAATGTTTTTGGCATCATTGGGCCAACATCCCATAATAACCTTTCAGCATGTTGTAATTCAAGTGTTCTGAGAGAAAACTAGACTTCTGCTCCTCCTCATGTCTCTGTTTTCAGACTTTAGAAAATCTAGCCCGTGACGGGAGACTTTGACCAATCACAGGTCATTTCAGAGAGAGAGAGAGCGTTCCTATTGGCTGTGCTCCGGTCATGTGACTGGTGTTTGGCATTCCTTCAACAGAATGTTACAGCTAAACAGTAACTACAAGATGATTCTGAGAACATCTGAGGAGAGAAATAGTCATTACAGTAACAGAATATTGTTTCATATCTGATCAGCGCTGCCTAGTTTGACCGTTTGATCAGAGTTGGTGAGTGATTGACAGCCGGCTCTCATAGACTGCAGCTGGGCAGCGGACCTTTGAGGGCGGCCGTGGCTCAGCGGGTAGAGCAGGTCGTCCACCAATCAGGAGGTCGGTGGTTCGATCCCCGGCTGCTCCGGGTCACATGTCGATGTGTCCTTGAGCAAGACACTTAACCCCAAATTGCTCCCGAAGGCAAAGCCATCGCTGTGTGAATGACTGTTTAGATTACATCCTGATGGGCAAAGTTGGCTTCTCAGCGTGCTGTTGTATACTAACATTTAGTACACTTTAGTGTGCTGTAGCATACTAACATTTAGTACACTTTAGTGTGCTGTAGCATACTAACATTCAGTACACTTTAGTGTGCCGTAATATACTAACATTTAGTACACTTTAGTGTGCTCTAGCATACTAACATTTAGTACACTTTAGTGTGCTGTTGCATACTAACATTTAGTACACTTTAGTGTGCTGTAGCATACTAACATTTAGTACACTTTAGTGTGCTGTTGCATACTAACATTTAGTACACTTTAGTGTGCCGTAGCATACTAACATTTAGTACACTTTAGTGTGCCGTAGCATACTAACATTCAGTACACTTTAGTGTGCTGTAGCATACTAACATTTAGTACACTTTAGTGTGCTGTAGCATACTAACATTTAGTACACTTTAGTGTGCCGTAGTATACTAACATTTAGTACACTTTAGTGTTCTGTAGTATACTAACATGTACTACACTTTAGTCTGCTGTAGCATACTAACATTTAGTACACTTTAGTGTGCTGTAGCTTACTAACATTTAGTACACTTTAGTGTGCTGTAGCTTACTAACATTTAGTACACTTTAGTGTGCCGTACCATACTAACATTTAGTACACTTTAGTGTGCCGTAGCATACTAACATTTAGTACACTTTAGTGTGCTGTAGCATATTAACATTTAGTACACTTTAGTGTGCCGTAGCATACTAACATTCAGTACACTTTAGTGTTCTGTAGTATACTAACATGTACTACACTTTAGTGTGCTGTAGCATACTAACATTTAGTACACTTTAGTGTGCTGTAGCATACTAACATTTAGTACACTTTAGTGTGCTGTTGCATACTAACATTCAGTACACTTTAGTGTGCCGTAATATACTAACATTTAGTACACTTTAGTGTGCTCTAGCATACTAACATTTAGTACACTTTAGTGTGCTGTAGCATACTAACATTTAGTACACTTTAGTGTGCTGTTGCATACTAACATTTAGTACACTTTAGTGTGCTGTAGCATACTAACATTTAGTACACTTTAGTGTGCCGTAGCATACTAACATTTAGTACACTTTAGTGTGCCGTAGCATACTAACATTCAGTACACTTTAGTGTGCTGTAGCATACTAACATTTAGTACACTTTAGTGTGCCATAGCATACTAACATTTAGTACACTTTAGTGTGCTGTTGCATACTAACATTTACTACACTTTAGTGTGCTGTAGCATACTAACATTTAGTACACTTTAGTGTGCTGTTGCATACTAACATTTACTACACTTTAGTGTGCCGTAGCATACTAACATTTAGTACACTTTAGTGTGCCGTAACATACTAACATTTAGTACACTTTAGTGTGCTGTAGCATACTAACATTTAGTACACTTTAGTGTGCCGTAGCATACTAACATTCAGTACACTTTAGTGTTCTGTAGTATACTAAAATGTACTACACTTTAGTGTGCTGTAGCATACTAACATTTAGTACACTTTAGTGTGCCGTAGCATACTAACATTTAGTACACTTTAGTGTGCTGTTGCATACTAACATTTACTACACTTTAGTGTGCTGTAGCATACTAACATTCAGTACACTTTAGTGTGCTGTAGCATACTAACATTCAGTACACTTTAGTGTGCTGTAGCATACTAACATTTAGTACACTTTAGTGTGCCGTAGCATACTAACATTTAGTACACTTTAGTGTGCTGTTGCATACTAACATTTACTACACTTTAGTGTGCTGTAGCATACTAACATTTAGTACACTTTAGTGTGCCGTAGCATACCAACATTTAGTACACTTTAGTGTGCCGTAGTATACTAACATTTAGTACACTTTAGTGTTCTGTAGCTTACTAACATTCAGTACACTTTAGTGTGCCGTAGCATACTAACATTTAGTACACTTTAGTGTGCCGTAGAATACTAACATTTAGTACACTTTAGTGTGCCATAGCATACTAACATTTAGTACACTTTAGTGTGCTGTAGCATACTAACATTTAGTACACTTTAGTGTGCCGTAGCATACTAACATTTACTACACTTTAGTGTGCTGTAGCATACTAACATTTAGTACACTTTAGTGTGCTGTTGCATACTAACATTTACTACACTTTAGTGTGCTGTAGCATACTAACATTTAGTACACTTTAGTGTGCTGTAGCATACTAACATTTAGTGCACTTTAGTGTGCTGTAGCATACTAACATTTAGTGCACTTTAGTGTGCTGTTGCATACTAACATTTAGTACACTTTAGTGTTCGTAGTACTAAATTTAGTACACTTTAGTGCTGCCTAACATACTAACATTTAGTACACTTTAGTGTGCTGTAGCTTACTAACATTTAGTACACTTTAGTGTGCCTGTAGCATACTAACATTTACTACACTTTAGTGTGCTGTAGCATACTAACATTCAGTACACTTTAGTGTGCTGTTGCATACTAACATTTAGTACACTTTAGTGTTGCCGTAGCATACTAACATTTAGTACACTTTAGTGTTCTGTAGATACTAACATGTACTACACTTTAGGCTGCTGTAACATACTAACATTTAGTACACTTTAGTGTGCTGTAGCATACTAACATTCAGTACACTTTAGTGTGCCGTAGCATACTAACATTTAGTTACACTTTAGTATGCCTGTAGCATACTAACATTTCAGTACACTTTAGTGTGCTGTTGCATACTAACATTTAGTACACTTAGTGTGCTGTTGCATACTAACATTTAGTACACTTTATGTGTGCCTGTAGCATACTAACATTTAGCTACACTTTAGTGTGCTGTAGCATACTAACATTCAGTACACTTTAGTGTGCTGTAGCATACTAACATTTAGTACACTTTAGTGTGCCGTAGTATACTAACATTTAGTACACTTTAGTGTTCTGTAGTATACTAACATGTACTACACTTTAGTCTGCTGTAGCATACTAACATTTAGTACACTTTAGTGTGCTGTAGCTTACTAACATTCAGTACACTTTAGTGTGCCGTAGCATACTAACATTTAGTACACTTTAGTGTGCCGTAGCATACTAACATTTAGTACACTTTAGTGTGCCGTAGCATACTAACATTTAGTACACTTTAGTGTGCTGTTGCATACTAACATTTACTACACTTTAGTGTGCTGTAGCATACTAACATTCAGTACACTTTAGTCTGCCGTAGCATACTAACATTTAGTACACTTTAGTGTGCCGTAGCATACTAACATTTAGTACACTTTAGTGTGCCGTAGCATACTAACATTTAGTACACTTTAGTGTGCTGTTGCATACTAACATTTACTACACTTTAGTGTGCTGTAGCATACTAACATTCAGTACACTTTAGTGTGCTGTAGCATACTAACATTTAGTACACTTTAGTGTGCCGTAGTATACTAACATTTAGTACACTTTAGTGTTCTGTAGTATACTAACATGTACTACACTTTAGTCTGCTGTAGCATACTAACATTTAGTACACTTTAGTGTGCTGTTGCATACTAACATTTAGTACACTTTAGTGTGCTGTAGCATACTAACATTTAGTACACTTTAGTGTGCCGTAGCATACTAACATTTAGTACACTTTAGTGTGCTGTAGCATACTAACATTCAGTACACTTTAGTGTGCTGTAGCATACTAACATTTAGTACACTTTAGTGTGCCGTAGTATACTAACATTTAGTACACTTTAGTGTTCTGTAGTATACTAACATGTACTACACTTTAGTCTGCTGTAGCATACTAACATTTAGTACACTTTAGTGTGCTGTAGCTTACTAACATTCAGTACACTTTAGTGTGCCGTAGCATACTAACATTTAGTACACTTTAGTGTGCCGTAGCATACTAACATTTAGTACACTTTAGTGTGCTGTAGCATACTAACATTTAGTACACTTTAGTGTGCTGTAGCATACTAACATTTAGTACACTTTAGTGTGCTGTAGCTTACTAACATTCAGTACACTTTAGTGTGCCGTAGCATACTAACATTTAGTACACTTTAGTGTGCCGTAGCATACTAACATTTAGTACACTTTAGTGTTCTGTAGTATACTAACATGTACTACACTTTAGTCTGCTGTAGCATACTAACATTTAGTACACTTTAGTGTGCTGTAGCTTACTAACATTCAGTACACTTTAGTGTGCCGTAGCATACTAACATTTAGTACACTTTAGTGTGCCGTAGCATACTAACATTTAGTACACTTTAGTGTGCCGTAGCATACTAACATTTAGTACACTTTAGTGTGCCGTAGCATACTAACATTTAGTACACTTTAGTGTGCTGTAGCATACTAACATTCAGTCACTTTAGTGTGCCGTAGCATACTAACATTTAGTGCACTTTAGTGTGCTGTAGCATACTAACATTCAGTACACTTTAGTGTGCCGTAGCATACTAACATTTAGTACACTTTACTGTGCTGTAGCATACTAACATTTAGTACACTTTAGTGTGCCGTAGCATACTAACATTTAGTACACTTTAGTGTGCCGTAGCATACTAACATTTACTACACTTTAGTGTGCTGTAGCATACTAACATTTAGTACACTTTAGTGTGCTGTAGCATACTAACATTTAGTACACTTTAGTGTGCTGTAGCATACTAACATTTAGTACACTTTACTGTGCTGTAGCATACTAACATTTAGTACACTTTAGTGTGCCGTAGCATACTAACATTTAGTACACTTTAGTGTGCCGTAGCATACTAACATTTACTACACTTTAGTGTGCCGTAGCATACTAACATTTACTACACTTTAGTGTGCTGTAGCATACTAACATTTAGTACACTTTAGTGTGCTGTTGCATACTAACATTTAGTACACTTTAGTGTGCCGTAGCATACTAACATTTAGTACACTTTAGTGTGCCGTAGCATACTAACATTTACTACACTTTAGTGTGCTGTAGCATACTAACATTTAGTACACTTTAGTGTGCTGTTGCATACTAACATTTAGTACACTTTAGTGTGCCGTAGCATACTAACATTTACTACACTTTAGTGTGCTGTAGCATACTAACATTTAGTACACTTTAGTGTGCTGTAGCATACTAACATTTAGTACACTTTACTGTGCTGTAGCATACTAACATTTAGTACACTTTAGTGTGCCGTAGCATACTAACATTTAGTACACTTTAGTGTGCCGTAGCATACTAACATTTACTACACTTTAGTGTGCTGTTGCATACTAACATTTAGTACACTTTAGTGTGCTGTAGCATACTAACATTCAGTACACTTTAGTGTGCTGTAGCATACTAACATTTAGTACACTTTAGTGTGCCGTAGTATACTAACATTTAGTACACTTTAGTGTTCTGTAGTATACTAACATGTACTACACTTTAGTCTGCTGTAGCATACTAACATTTAGTACACTTTAGTGTGCTGTAGCATACTAACATTTAGTACACTTTAGTGTGCTGTAGCTTACTAACATTTAGTACACTTTAGTGTGCCGTAGCATACTAACATTTAGTACACTTTAGTGTGCTGTAGCATACTAACATTTAGTACACTTTAGTGTGCTGTTGCATACTAACATTTAGTACACTTTAGTGTGCCGTAACATACTAACATTTAGTACACTTTAGTGTGCTGTAGCATACTAACATTTAGTACACTTTAGTGTGCTGTAGCATACTAACATTTAGTACACTTTAGTGTGCTGTAGCATACTAACATTTAGTACACTTTAGTGTGCTGTAGCATACTAACATTTAGTACACTTTAGTGTGCCGTAGTATACTAACATTTAGTACACTTTAGTTTGCTGTAGCATACTAACATTTACTACACTTTAGTGTGCCGTAGCATACTAACATTTAGTACACTTTAGACTATTTTGTTTCACTAGAGGAGAGAACTAGACAAAATACAGCAACGGGTTTTAATAAACATGTTTTCCATCTGAACAGGCAACAACTGAAGGTGTGCTGCTTTTTCTTGAATCAAACTAAAAACACACTTCACACTTTGTCAAACCTGAGGTCAACCACTAGAGGGCCAAATATAAATAATTATATAATATATAAATAACATAATTAGAAATAATTGACACACCCACCCACACACACACACACACACACACACAAGTGTTTTCATTCTTCTTTAATGTATCTGTGAAGAAGTGCATCAGCATATGATTGTTTTAACTCCAGACAGGTTCTTCTTATCTAAATCCACTGGTGGAAGAAGCACTCAGGTCTTTTACTTCAGTTAAAGTAGACTACAATGTTTTACTACTACAAACTTCTTCTACTACTTCTTCCTCAAAACTTGCTAAACTTACTCACAGGCACCACCTAGTGTTGGAAGCTGTGCAGCACATTCACAAATAGCAATACTGCACAAAGAACTGAATTATGAACATTGCAGCATAAAAAACATATTACACCAGTACATTTGCAAAATAAACATTGACTGCAGATAAAGAAATAGGGATGCAACTAAAAATTGACCTGATAGCTGAATTAAATTGAATTATACCGAACATATAAATGAATACTTACATACTAAATAAGTGTAGGATCCCTAGTAACAGTTCAATAGTAACAGCAAAGTTGGGCTTTTCTCAATGCGGCAAAATGCGGTTGTGACGCGGCACAAGCCTTTAGGAATTATGGATTTCAGAGGTCAGAGGTGGCGTTGTTGTGTTGTGTCTGAAAGGACCTCCAATAAGAGGAAGAAATGGAGAGTAGGAGAAAGAAATAGGTCTACTCAGGCAGGAGTAGAACATGAATGAAAACTGATGATGCCAGAGATTCACTCAAGTTCACACCAGAGTGGCCAAGTACTCTGTAATCTTTCCTGAGAATTAAAAGTAAAATCAAAAGTATTTAACGTAAAACTGCTGTTGCAGTGTACTTTCCTCCCTCTTTCTGGGGTCTCAAGGTTGGTAAGTATGACAATCGGCCCTGTACGTAGGGACCAGATGTAACATTGGACTTATAGTGTTTCAATCAATAATGTACGACGGAGTATCAGGGCCACATTGAGGGGAAAAAAATCTGAGATTTCGAGAATAAAGTCATAATTTAATGAGAATAAAGTCGTAATTTAATGAGAATAAAGTCGTAATTTAATGAGAATAAAGTCGTAATTTAATGAGAATAAAGTCGTAATTTAATGAGAATAAAGTCATACTATTTCAAGAAAAAGAAGTCGTAATATTACGATAATAAAGTCATAACTTTATGATAATAAAAGTCATCTCCTCCTCTAAAGAGTCAGTTTCCTCCATCAGGTCCGTGTGGTTCTTTCTTCAGAATAAACTCAGTTTCTTTCACAATCTTTTCCAGGTCCTGATACTGATGATAATGTGGTGCTGATGAGCCAAAAGATGAAGTATTTGTGAAACCTAAACTAAAGTAGGACTTCACAAGATGCTCCACGTTCCTCATGTTCACACTATTTCACCTCTAAAATAACAATTATAATATTATGACTTTATTCTCATAATACTACCACTTTTTTCTCTTAAACTTCTGACTTTATTCTTGTAATATGACTTTTTTCTCGTAAACTTCTGACTTTATTCTCATAATTAGGGCCCGAGCAGGTGTCCAACGGTGACCCTGGCACAAAGTGCAAGGAAACCTATTGTTTTTGCTAAGATTATTATTATTTTTCAGCTGCGAGATCGCATTTTTGAGGCGCTTAGGATGCACAAAAACTCACGAAAACTGGAATATGCATCAGAACTGGTAAAAATTGCAAAGTTCTGTACTGATTGGGCTCGGGCGTCACCAGCGCGCTCTATAGCGCCCCCTAATGCAGTCAGGCGTTCAATAAAAGTTACTTCGATCTTCACGAAATTCGAGTAGGTCATTGCTCACATCTGTAAGAGCTTATTAAATATTTTTGAGATTTTTTCAGCCAACAGGAAGTCCACCATCTTGGATTTTGTGCGTTAATTTAAAATTTACGAACACACGTTTGAGGACTTTAGGATGCACAAAAACTCATGAAACTTTACACGCATATTCACAATAGTACTTCCTTTGATTTGGTGGTGTAATTGGGCTTGGGCGTGACATGTTGGCTCTTTAGCGCCCCCTTATTACTTTTAGCCTTTGACCCTACCTGATGCCCTTGATATACTCGAAAACTCATGAAAGTTGGCAAAAAGATGGTGTTGGGGGACGCAGGTAGGAGCTGGTCTAGTTATTAGACAATATTAAAGAAAATTATCAATATTAATAAAATTAATATTACTTAATTAATCAATATATATTAATAATAACAGGGCACCAAATTACATTGGTACATAAGCTCAAAAGACATTAAAATGGCTATCAAAAGTAAATAATAATTATCAAAATAATTATTAATTATAATGAATAATATGATTTAATGTGTATTAAATCATCCTCGGGGCACCACTCTTTGAAACAAAGAGAAAACGATAGCAAATTAATGTAGTCTCATAGCTAAGTCTCATTAAATATACTAAACTATCAATTTAGAACTCTGATTAATAATTAAATTAATAACTATAACCAAATATCACTATATCAATAGATAGTAAAGGTTGAAGGATTTTGGAGTTCTTGACACAGCAGTGGTTGGCATTATTCACTCTTGTACAACATTAAACAGACCAGCATGTATGATCCACAAATATTTATTTATAAGATAATAAATGTTAAAACACAATATTAATCTAACTAAATAACTAAACTAAACAAACCAAACACAATGTGTGAGCATGTGTGTGTGTGTGAGAGAGAGAGAGAGAGAGAGGGAGAGAGAGAGAGAGGGAGACAAAGACAAGATGGCTACTTGTCTTTGATGTCTGCATGGCCTACAGAACAAAATGGCGAGCACTGTAAAACTACAAAGATGGCCGGATCAAAGATGGCCGCCAGGGTGTCACCACATGGTGTCTTTGTCCTTTGGAGCACATGGGCTCAGGGAGAACAAAGAGGTGTGATGTGGGGGTTGGGATTATCTGAATGTGTATGTTTGTGTTTAAAACCAATTCACAGTTTATGTAAGTGATCTTAATGTGTGTCAGATGATGCAGATAGTTAGAAAAGATGGTTAGTTTGCATGCAAGACCCTATGTCTGTGTGGAGCATAAACTAAACACATCAGATGTGGCGAAGCCAGCTACCCAGATATCCTGACTACAACACTATCACAACAGTAAAACTTAATGAATTACATCAAACCATACAATACATGAACATTTACAGAAGTTAAGTTGAACAGTCTTGCTCAGCCGTGTGCAATTACTATTGCTAAGGTAAAGCCCAGTACGTTACCACTACATGGAAGAAAGGGGTTGTAATTCCAAGGAGGGATTGGAGAAAGCCGACTGGAGAAGGTTGTGGTTCCAGGGTCGAAGTTGTGGTTGTCCTTGCTGTGTGAGATCCAGTTGTGCAGCTGGAAGGAAACTGGTCCAGTCCTGTTTCTGCAGCTTGGTGGCTTGGTGCTAACTTCCTTGGTTGAAGTTAGTTGATCAAAAGGCAGGCACTCGCGTCTTCTGCCTTTAGAAGTTCCTTGTGTTTCTATGTCTGTCTGCTAACAAGACATAGATCAGAACAGAGCTGCTTCTTCATGCAGTCTCTGGCTGGAGAGCTTAGGTGAGAAAGGCCGCAGCTGACCTCCTGCGGGGCAGGGGTGTTGAAAGGCCAGGAACAAGAGAGCAAAGAGAGACTGAAGAGCAAAAGAGGAAGAAAAGAAGGAGACCTTCCTATTTATCCCGCGTAAAATTCACATGTACTTGTGAATGAGTCATCATGTTACAGTAGCCAATGGAAATGGTTACTGAGTCCATGGGTGGAGCTACTCAATGAGTGACCCAAAGGAATCCTGGGAAGTGCAGTTCATGTCTTTGCCACCATCTTGGATGGTCATGTCCCAACAATGGACACCTGTGAACTTTACGTGAATGTAAAGCGATTGGGTTCAGCGTGTTTAACGGGCTCCAGAGCGCCCCCTAACGCGTGGAAGGCCTTAGTTTGAACAAAGTTGATCCTATATTCATGAAATCTTGTAGGCACATCCCGCTCATTATTTCAGACATATTCCTCATTGGGTTTCATTAGCTCCGCCCACCCAGAAGTCGGCCATCTTGAATTTTGTGCGTTTTTCATGTATTTTGAATGAATGCATGAATGCCTTTATTGTCACTGCACAGCTGTACAACGAAACTCTAGAGCAACTCCTCTCAGTGGTACAAAAAAGAATAAAAGAATAAAAGCAAGATAAAAAGATAAAATAGATAGACCCAACAACTCACATATATAATAAATAAATAAACTGGTAGCAGCATAGATAAACAATATTGCACAGTCAGTGTATTGCACAATTCCAGCAGGATATTTTTATTGCAATTTGCCGTGATACCGTGCGCAATTGCTAGTGAGAGTTCAGTTCTCTTATGGCGCATGGGTAAAAACTGTTCAGGAGTCTGGAGGTGCGGGTCTTGATAGACCTATAGCGCCGCCCAGAGGCAGCAGAGTGAACAGGTGGGTGAGATGAGTCCTGGATTATGTTTGTTGCTCGCCGCAGGCATCGGGCTCTGTATATGTCAGTGAGAAAGAGTAGATGTGTGTTTATGATGTCCTGTGCTGATTTAATGACTCTCTGTAGTGCTTTTTGGTCAGCCACAGTGTAGCTTGTGAACAGCAACAGGATGTCATGAGAGAGAATGCTTTCAACCGAACATCTGTAAAAGGACAGCATCAGCTGCTGAGATAGATTCGCTCTCCTCAGTAACCTTAAAAAGTAGAGGCGCTGCTGTGCCTTTTTCACGAGAGAGGTGGAGTTAACAGTCCTCATTACACGGCTGTGTTGAATACTCGATTCTGATTGGTCAATCACGGCGTTCTGCGGTCTGTTATTTCTGTATTACAGACCGTTGCTATGTATAACACACCGTTGCTATGTGTAACAGACCGTTGCTATGGGCGCAGCTCTGATGTCGGACTCTGGAGGACCGTTTTTGCATCAAAATATTGATTTCTTCAGTAAGTAGCCGTGTAATAAGAAGGATAATGTACAGCTAGCCGGTCATTGTTGTGAAAGAAACCCCGACAGGATGATGCTGTCTCTCATCGCCCTGAAGGGGATTCTTTCACTACAATGACCGGCTCGCTGTACATTATCCCTTACATGTGAGGTCCTGAGAGATGTGTGTGCCCAGGAATTTGAAACTCCTGACTCTCTCCACCATGTCTCCTGATGTATAGAGGAGCAGGTTCCTCTCTCTTCCTCCGGAAGTCAATTATCAGTTCTTTTGTTTTGGAGGGGTTGAGTGCCAACTTGTTGTCACAGCACCATACAGTCAGTTTTTGGACTTCGTCCCTGTAGTCAGACTCGTTGTTGTTTCGTATCAGTCCCACTACAGTTGTGTCGTCCGCAAACTTAATGATTGCGTTTGTGTTGTGGGTTGGTGTGCAGTCATGGGTGTACAGAGTGAAGAGCAGAGGACTCAGCACGCAGCCCTGCGGGGCTCCAGTGCTGAGCGTCAGGATGGAGGAGTGATGCGACCCCAGCCTGACTGATTGTGGGCGGTCTGTTGAAAAGTCCTTAATCCATCTGCATGTGTACTGATTGACACCCAGGTCATGAAGTTTGGACACCATTCTGCTGGGGATGATGCTGTTAAATGCAGAACTAAAATCCACAAACAGCATTCTCACATATGAACCAGGATGTTCCAGGTGAGTCAGTGCAGTGTGGACAGCAGTGCTGATGGCGTCTCCTGTTGACCCGTTTGCTCTGTATGCAAATTGGTGTTGGTCCAGAGTGGGAGGAGGGAAGATTTTATGTGTTTTAGGACCAGCCTCTCGAAGCACTTCATTACAGTAGAGGTAAGAGCCACAGGTCTGTAGGCTGATAGATGTTTTTTTGGCAGATTTAAAGCATTTGGGGACAGTGCATGTTGACAGAGAGAGGTTAAAGATGTTACTAAACACCTCGGCCAGCTGGTCAGCACAGTTCCTGAGTACCAGGAGCCTTCCTGGGGTTCACGCCACGGAGCACTCTCCTGACATCCTCTGTGCTCACAGTAAGTGCCAGTTCGCTAGTGGATGGTGGTGGTTCGGGCCCAGACTCTGTATTCACCTCAAAACGGGCAAAGAAGTGGTTAAGCTCCTCAGCAGGCAGGTTGCTGCTGGTGCTGGTGGTTGGATCCTTGCTGCCCCTGAAGTTGGTGAGATGCTGGAGACCCTGTGGGGTCCCTCTCGCTGAAGAGTCCCTCAATCTTCCTCCTATAGGCTGCTTTTGCCTCTTCCATGCCTTTCTTTAGGTTGGATCTGGCATTGCTGTATAGTTCCTTGTTTCCAGACCTAAAGGCTGTATCGCGTTCCCTCAGCAGCCGCTTGACATCCCCAGTCATCCATGGTTTGTTGTTCTGATAACATCTGATCTGTTTGTTGACAGTGACGTTATCAATGCAGTTCTGAATGTAAAACAGGACAGTGGCTGCGTAGTCTGCTACATCCTGTTGTGCAAATAGATCCCACTGAGTGCGCTCGAAGCAGTCCTGGAGTTGAGTGGTTGCATCCTCCGGCCAAATCTTTGTGTTCCTCACACTAGGCGTAGTTTTCCTGATGAGAGGTCTGTATGCCGGGGTGAGAAAGAGGGATAGGTGGTCAGACTGGCCTAAATGAGGATGAGCGGAGACTTTCTATCCTTCCCTAATGTTGCTGTATACATGATCCAGTGTGTTTTGACCTCTCGTCGGACATGTAACATGCTGGTAGAATTTAGGGAGGACAGTTTTTAGATTTGCACGGTTAAAGTCCCATCAGGATGTGCGGTCTGCAGTTTACTGATGACTGTCAGCAAGATGTTCAGTGCTAACTTGACGTTAGCACTAGGTGGAATATACACAGCCATGACAATAACAACAGTGAACTCCCGCGGCAGGTAAAACGGCCGGCATCTTGATATAATAAACTCTAAGTCCGGTAAACAGTGGCTTTCAATGACTGTTGCATTTGTACACCACATGTTATTAGAGTAGATGCATAGCCCTTCTCCTCTGCTCTTACCGGAGTCGCCGTTCCTGTCGGCCCGATGCGCTGTGCGGCCTGCTAACATGATAGCTTCGTCAGGGATCCCCGTGTGAAGCCACGTCTCGGTTATCACCATAATGGAGCAGTTCTGTACAGGTTGTTGTGCCTCGATGATCAGCTCCAGTTCGTCCATTTTGTTGCTGAGCGATCTGGCGTTAGTCTCCGCCTCCTGCGTCTTCCGTCCGGTATGGTGATCCACCGGGACCCGGCTGGGCGAGCGATCTCCGGCGGGATGTACTCGTTGCGGTAAATCCTGATTAGATCCGATTCACCACACAATGTCCCAATCCTTAACAGGTCTTGCCGGTTATATGTCGAGTCGCTGGTCGACAGACAAGCACAAAAGACAGACATACAAAAGAAGAACCTACTCTGGGGGAGCAAAGCCGCTGCGTCAGTGCGCGCCGCCATCTTGGTGAAGGTGTATGCAGCGCCCACAGACACACGGCATCAGGGCTGGACTGGGACAAAAAATCGGCCCTGGCATTTTGGCCCAGACCGGCCCCATCACTTCCCCATTTGTGCTGTGTTTACCATGTTTTGTTGAAGGCTCTATTCGAGGAAATACCTTCAAATGTGGTTGTTTTGTATACTTGCCAAAGTTGAACCTCAAACCTCAAAAATAGGGAGGATTTCAAACCAAAGCGCGGGGTCTGCTGGTCCTCCCCCAGAAAAATTTGAGTTTCAGAGACTTTGTTTCCTGAATTCTGATGACTTTAAAACAATGAAAATAACAAAATAATAAGTACACTGCAACAGCATTTTATGTTGAACTTCTAATTTTACCTTTAAATCTCAGGAAAGAAAACTGAATAATTTGCCCCTCTGGCATAAACTTTGCGTGTGAATATCTAGCACAAACTAATATTCATAAATTATAATTCATTTTTTTGCCCCTGCTGTCCCTTTTTAGGATTATATTGCTTTGCAGTGCCAGAAACAGTGATGCTGAATTCCTTATTAAAAAATGTTGAGAGTTTCAGCTGGGTCTCATACAGTATATCAGTAATACATCAGATCATCATTAATGTTTGTTGAGTCTTATTGGACCTATCACATTCAGACTCTGATGGGGGGGGGCATTAGATTCAAGGGGTGGCCCGTGCAAGCCCCGGCCCCCCTCTTTAGCCCCGCCCCCCTCTTTAGCCCCGCACCCTCTTTAGCCCGCCCCCCCTCTTTGGCCCCGCCCCCCTCTTTAGCCCCGCCCCCCCTCTTTGGCCCCGCTCCTGGCAGACACATATAAGCAGACAGACACAGAGAGATGGATAGTAAACAGCACAGGATCAGAAGAAGCAGAGAAATGCGCTTCTGATGTAAACAGCCAGGCTTCAGCTCCAGCGGAGATTAATAGCGCGGCGCTTCCGTTCCCTACGGGAACCCACGCGGCGCAAATTCGCAGGCGCTGGGCCGTTATGAATCTCCCAGAGAAGCTGATATGGAGAGGGCAGAGGAAAGTACCAGCAGCTTGTGAGAAGCTCCGGTACGCATGAAAAAGTCACGCATGAAAAAGTCACGGATGAAAAAGTCACGGATACGCCAAGGAATGAAATGATTAAAATACTGCGTACCGCTACGTACCGGCCAACTTCAAGCTCTGCTCATCATGACCTGTTGAGCCAGGCTGCGAGCACATAACTGCTTACTGCAAACTCTACACTCCCTCCCTCATCTCTCTCCCTCTCCTCCCTCATCTCTCTCCATCTCTCTCCCTCTCCTCCCTCATCTCTCTCCATCTCTCTCCCTCTCCTCCCTCATCTCTCTCCCTCTCCTCCCTCATCTCTCTCCCTCTCCTCCCTCATCTCTCTCCATCTCTCTCCATCTCTCTCCCTCTCCTCCCTCATCTCTCTCCCTCTCCTCCCTCATCTCTCTCCATCTCTCTCCCTCTCCTCCCTCATCTCTCTCCCTCTCCTCCCTCATCTCTCTCCATCTCTCTCCCTCTCCTCCCTCATCTCTCTCCCTCTCCTCCCTCATCTCTCTCCATCTCTCTCCCTCTCCTCCCTCATCTCTCTCCATCTCTCTCCCTCTCCTCCCTCATCTCTCTCCCTCTCCTCCCTCATCTCTCTCCATCTCTCTCCCTCTCCTCCCTCATCTCTCTCCCTCTCCTCCCTCATCTCTCTCCCTCTCCTCCCTCATCTCTCTCCCTCTCCTCCCTCATCTCTCTCCCTCTCCTCCCTCATCTCTCTCCCTCTCCTCCTCACTGTGGCCGCCCGGCACAGAGCGAATGGGCCATCCCAGTGTCAATTAAGGAAAATAAATGGACCGATTTACTTGTTTTATGGGCCAAAAAAAAAAAAAAAAGACATACGTCGGCCCAAAAGGACGTCGGCCCACCGGGAAACAGCCCGGTATGCCAGATGGCCAGTCCAGCCCTGCATAGCATGAATCAAATTATGCATACTTTTACAAACTCCTCCTAGAGACTTTATCGGATTCACGTCAAATTTGGGTGGTATAACCCTCAAACTAATGTGACGCTAAATTGCGAAGGAATTTTTGATCGCTCGAACGGTGATGTCATAGGTCATGTGAGAAGACGCCATTTTATCACTTTACAGGTATGGAACTTTACGATACTCCTCCTAGAGGATTCAAGAGATCCATCTCAAAGTCGGGCAGCAGAATCTCAACACCTTCACGATGCTAAATTGCGAAGCTTTTGTGTTTTCGCGAAACGGCGTTGTTGTGGCCGCGCGGTGAGTTTCGAGTCAAGACTGTTGTAACTTGACTTTACATAGTCAGATCTGCCCCAAAGTTCACAAGCTGGATAAGAGTCTAGGCCTGAAGACATATACGTTTCATTATGAGTTATAATCATAGCGCCCCCTACAGGAAACAGGAAGTTGTGGTAAATTGACTATGCATTGTCCAATCAGCCCCAAACTTGACATGTTTTATAAGAGTCTTGGCTTGAAGACATATATGTGCCGTTATTGAGTTATGGGGATAGCGCCCCCTACAGGCAACAGGAAATGGTTGTATACTGCCACCCACCCTCATAGAAGTGCCTTTAAAGGATGCCCCACAGGTTCTCAAAAGCTCATTTTCAGCAACCCGCGCCCCACGCAGAAAATACCCTCTAACTGTTACGTGCAGTGTCCGACTTTCATGAAAATGCACGGCAGCGGGTACACCCGACGTGTAAAAAGGGGCGAGGGCCGTTCAACGCTGCTTGCATAATCATGAATCTTTATCATGGAGACATAAAGAGAACTGTATGTTTAGTAACGTTGCCTGCTGCATGTGTGTAATGTGCATAATGACACATGCAGTCCTACACTCCTCAAACTGGCTACATCTCAGCATTATACACAGTTCAATGCAAACCATAGGAAGTAATGAAGACGGCAACATCTTCTAGGATAATAGAAACAATTCATACAGTGCCATGGAAAATAATCTCTGCCACTAAACTCCCTCAAAACCACCTGTTCATTCCAACGTCATCCAGGTCTTTTGGGAAACACTGCAAAATTAAAATCTGATTAGACTGTAGACTGTGAATGTAACTACATCTGACTGAATACAACCGTTTTATTTCCTCAGGGCTTCAAGGTGGTGTCCTGAAGCTCGTCAGATACATGATTAGTTCTACGGTCAGTGGAAAGTGATCTGTGGTGTTCTGTACAGACTAGATACACACTGCAGCAGTGAGTTAACCTTTTCACTGCTGTGTCTGAAGAGTCCTCTGGATGTTCTCTTATACGTAATCCAGCCAATGTCCCGCTGGTTCTCCTGTTGCTGTTCCTGTTGGTGTTCCCACTGGTTCCCCTGTTGCTGTTCCTGTTGGTGTTCCCACTGGTTCTCTCATTGCTGTTCCTGTTGGTGTTCCCACTGGTTCTCCTGTCACTGTTCCTGTTGGTGTTCCCACTGGTTCTCCTGTTGCTGTTCCTGTTGGTGTTCCCACTGGTTCTCCTGTTGCTGTTCCTGTTGGTGTTCCCACTGGTTCTCCTGTTGCTGTTCCTGTTGGTGTTCCCACTGGTTCTCCTGTCGCTGTTCCTGTTGGTGTTCCCACTGGTTCTCCTGTTGCTGTTCCTGTTGGTGTTCCCACTGGTTCTCCTGTTGCTGTTCCTGTTGGTGTTCCCACTGGTTCTCCTGTTGCTGTTCCTGTTGGTGTTCCCACTGGTTCTCCTGTTGCTGTTCCTGTTGGTGTTCCCACTGGTTCTCCTGTTGCTGTTCCTGTTGGTGTTCCCACTGGTTCTCCTGTTGCTGTTCCTGTTGGTGTTCCCACTGGTTCTCCTGTCGCTGTTCCTGTTGGTGTTCCCACTAGATCTCCTGTTGCTGTTCCTGTTGGTGTTCCCACTGGTTCTCCTGTTGCTGTTCCTGTTGGTGTTCCCACTAGATCTCCTGTTGCTGTTCCTGTTGGTGTTCCAGCTGGTTCTCCTGTCACTGTTCCTGTTGGTGTTCCCACTGGTTCTCCTGTTGCTGTTCCTGTTGGTGTTCCCACTGGTTCTCCTGTCACTGTTCCTGTTGGTGTTCCCACTGGTTCTCCTGTTGCTGTTCCTGTTGGTGTTCCCACTGGTTCCCCTGTTGCTGTTCCTGTTGGTGTTCCCACTGGTTCTCCTGTCACTGTTCCTGTTGGTGTTCCCACTGGTTCTCCTGTCGCTGTTCCTGTTGGTGTTCCCACTGGTTCTCCTGTTGCTGTTCCTGTTGGTGTTCCCACTGGTTCTCCTGTCGCTGTTCCTGTTGGTGTTCCCACTGGTTCTCCTGTTGCTGTTCCTGTTGGTGTTCCCACTGGTTCTCCTGTCGCTGTTCCTGTTGGTGTTCCCACTGGTTCTCCTGTCGCTGTTCCTGTTGGTGTTCCCACTGGTTCTCCTGTCGCTGTTCCTGTTGGTGTTCCCACTGGTTCTCCTGTCGCTGTTCCTGTTGGTGTTCCCACTGGTTCTCCTGTTGCTGTTCCTGTTGGTGTTCCCACTGGTTCTCCTGTTGCTGTTCCTGTTGGTGTTCCCACTGGTTCTCCCATTGCTGTTCCTGTTGGTGTTCCCACTGGTTCTCCTGTCGCTGTTCCTGTTGGTGTTCCCACTGGTTCTCCTGTCGCTGTTCCTGTTGGTGTTCCCACTGGTTCTCCTGTCGCTGTTCCTGTTGGTGTTCCCACTGGTTCTCCTGTCACTGTTCCTGTTGGTGTTCCCACTGGTTCTCCTGTCACTGTTCCTGTTGGTGTTCCCACTGGTTCTCCTGTCGCTGTTCCTGTTGGTGTTCCCACTGGTTCTCCTGTCACTGTTCCTGTTGGTGTTCCCACTGGTTCTCCTGTCACTGTTCCTGTTGGTGTTCCCACTGGTTCTCCTGTCACTGTTCCTGTTGATGTTCCGGTTGGTTCTCCTGTCACTGTTCCTGTTGGTGTTCCCACTGGTTCTCCTGTCACTGTTCCTGTTGGTGTTCCCACTGGTTCTCCTGTCACTGTTCCTGTTGGTGTTCCCACTGGTTCTCCTGTCGCTGTTCCTGTTGGTGTTCCCACTGGTTCTCCTGTCGCTGTTCCTGTTGGTGTTCCCACTGGTTCTCCTGTCACTGTTCCTGTTGGTGTTCCCACTGGTTCTCCTGTCACTGTTCCTGTTGGTGTTCCCACTGGTTCTCCTGTCGCTGTTCCTGTTGGTGTTCCCACTGGTTCTCCTGTCACTGTTCCTGTTGGTGTTCCCACTGGTTCTCCTGTCGCTGTTCCTGTTGGTGTTCCCACTGGTTCCCCTGTCACTGTTCCTGTTGGTGTTCCCACTGGTTCTCCTGTCGCTGTTCCTGTTGGTGTTCCCACTGGTTCTCCTGTCACTGTTCCTGTTGGTGTTCCCACTGGTTCTCCTGTCACTGTTCCTGTTGGTGTTCCCACTGGTTCTCCTGTCACTGTTCCTGTTGGTGTTCCCACTGGTTCTCCTGTCACTGTTCCTGTTGGTGTTCCCACTGGTTCTCCTGTCACTGTTCCTGTTGGTGTTCCCACTGGTTCCCCTGTCACTGTTCCTGTTGGTGTTCCCACTGGTTCTCCTGTCACTGTTCCTGTTGGTGTTCCCACTGGTTCTCCTGTCACTGTTACTGTTGGTGTTCCCGCTGGTTCTCCTGTCACTGTTCCTGTTGGTGTTCCCACTGGTTCTCCTGTCACTGTTCCTGTTTGTGTTCCAGCTGGTTCTCCTGTCACTGTTCCTGTTGGTGTTCCCACTGGTTCTCCTGTCACTGTTCCTGTTGGTGTTCCCACTGGTTCTCCTGTCACTGTTCCTGTTGGTGTTCCCGCTGGTTCCCCTGTCACTGTTCCTGTTGGTGTTCCCACTGGTTCTCCTGTCACTGTTCCTGTTTGTGTTCCAGCTGGTTCTCCTGTCACTGTTCCTGTTGGTGTTCCCACTGGTTCTCCTGTCACTGTTCCTGTTGGTGTTCCCACTGGTTCTCCTGTCACTGTTCCTGTTGGTGTTCCCACTGGTTCTCCTGTCACTGTTCCTGTTGGTGTTCCCACTGGTTCTCCTGTCACTGTTCCTGTTGGTGTTCCCACTGGTTCTCCTGTCACTGTTCCTGTTGGTGTTCCCACTGGTTCTCCTGTCACTGTTCCTGTTGGTGTTCCCACTGGTTCTCCTGTCACTGTTCCTGTTGGTGTTCCCACTGGTTCTCCTGTATCTGTTCCTGTTGGTGTTCCCACTGGTTCTCCTGTCGCTGTTCCTGTTGGTGTTCCCACTGGTTCTCCTGTCGCTGTTCCTGTTGGTGTTCCCACTGGTTCTCCTGTCACTGTTCCTGTTGGTGTTCCCACTGGTTCTCCTGTTGCTGTTCCTGTTGGTGTTCCCACTGGTTCTCCTGTCGCTGTTCCTGTTGGTGTTCCCACTGGTTCTCCTGTTGCTTTTCCTGTTGGTGTTCCCACTGGTTCTCCTGTCACTGTTCCTGTTGGTGTTCCCACTGGTTCTCCTGTCACTGTTCCTGTTGGTGTTCCCACTGGTTCTCCTGTCAGCTGTTCCTGTTGGTGTTCCCACTGGTTCTCCTGTCAGCTGTTCCTGTTGGTGTTCCCACTGGTTCTCCTGTCACTGTTCCTGTTGGTGTTCCCACTGGTTCTCCTGTCAGCTGTTCCTGTTGGTGTTCCCACTGGTTCTCCTGTCGCTGTTCCTGTTGGTGTTCCCACTGGTTCTCCTGTCACTGTTCCTGTTGGTGTTCCCACTGGTTCTCCTGTCAGCTGTTCCTGTTGGTGTTCCCACTGGTTCTCCTGTCACTGTTCCTGTTGGTGTTCCCACTGGTTCTCCTGTCAGCTGTTCCTGTTGGTGTTCCCACTGGTTCTCCTGTCACTGTTCCTGTTGGTGTTCCCACTGGTTCTCCTGTCACTGTTCCTGTTGGTGTTCCCACTGGTTCTCCTGTCACTGTTCCTGTTGGTGTTCCCACTGGTTCTCCTGTCACTGTTCCTGTTGGTGTTCCCACTGGTTCTCCTGTCGCTGTTCCTGTTGGTGTTCCCACTGGTTCTCCTGTCACTGTTCCTGTTGGTGTTCCCACTGGTTCTCCTGTCGCTGTTCCTGTTGGTGTTCCCACTGGTTCTCCTGTCGCTGTTCCTGTTGGTGTTCCCACTGGTTCTCCTGTCACTGTTCCTGTTGGTGTTCCCACTGGTTCTCCTGTCACTGTTCCTGTTGGTGTTCCCACTGGTTCTCCTGTCACTGTTCCTGTTGGTGTTCCCACTGGTTCTCCTGTCACTGTTCCTGTTGGTGTTCCCACTGGTTCTCCTGTCGCTGTTCCTGTTGGTGTTCCCACTGGTTCTCCTGTCGCTGTTCCTGTTGGTGTTCCCACTGGTTCTCCTGTCGCTGTTCCTGTTGGTGTTCCCACTGGTTCTCCTGTCGCTGTTCCTGTTGGTGTTCCCACTGGTTCTCCTGTCGCTGTTCCTGTTGGTGTTCCCACTGGTTCTCCTGTCGCTGTTCCTGTTGGTGTTCCCACTGGTTCTCCTGTTGCTGTTCCTGTTGGTGTTCCCACTGGTTCTCCCATTGCTGTTCCTGTTGGTGTTCCCACTGGTTCTCCTGTCGCTGTTCCTGTTGGTGTTCCCACTGGTTCTCCTGTCACTGTTCCTGTTGGTGTTCCCGCTGGTTCTCCTGTCACTGTTCCTGTTGGTGTTCCCACTGGTTCTCCTGTCACTGTTCCTGTTGGTGTTCCCGCTGGTTCTCCTGTCACTGTTCCTGTTGGTGTTCCCACTGGTTCTCCTGTCACTGTTCCTGTTTGTGTTCCAGCTGGTTCTCTTGTCACTGTTACTTATGGTGTTCCCGCTGGTTCTCCTGTCACTGTTCCTGTTTGTGTTCCAGCTGGTTCTCCTGTCACTGTTCCTGTTGGTGTTCCCGCTGGTTTTCCTGTCACTGTTCCTGTTGGTGTTCCAGCTGGTTCTCCTGTCACTGTTCCTGTTTGTGTTCCAGCTGGTTCTCCTGTCACTGTTCCTGTTGGTGTTCCCACTGGTTCCCCTGTCACTGTTCCTGTTTGTGTTCCAGCTGGTTCTCCTGTCACTGTTCCTGTTTGTGTTCCCGCTGGTTCCCCTGTCGCTGTTCCTGTTGGTGTTCCCGCTGGTTCCCCATTCACTGTTCCTGGTGGTGTTCCCACTGGTTCTCCTCTCACTGTTCCTGTTGATGTTCCCGCTGGTCCTCCGGTCCACCTCCATCCTCCTTTTTGGATTCGGTTGCTGTTCCTCAGAGACTGATTGTGTTCAGCATTAGCAGACTGTGGAGCAGCATCAGTAACTTCTTGAAGATCAACTGAGAAGATTCTGTCTTTGTGGTTATGGCAGCTTCTTCACAGCACCCTCACTTTCTCACAAGAGGTTATGGGAGCAAAACGTCATGGAGGGACGAAGCTCTCCAGAGTCATTCCCCTCAACTTGTGGCCTCAGCTCCTCCACAAAGAGGAGCAGTGATGACAACTGCAAGCTAGTTCCTGCTCTTATTATCACCTTTTTAATAATTCAATGATTATCTTACTCACTCTTTATGTCTTTGAATTGTTCTGCTTTTTACTGAAGCACACAGAGGAAAGGCAATATTAACAATATTAACCATTTTCTCCTGCACTTATTTTTATCACTTATTTAATGATTTTGTTCTCTGTTGTTCTTTGATGTTGTGCTTCAATTTTAGTAGATGGCTCTATCTGATAAGGTATGGTAAGTAAGAGATAATGTACAGCGAGCCGGTCATTGTTGTGAAGAATCCCCTTCAGGGCGATGAGAGATCCCGACGTGCAGCGGAGCGGTCTCTCATCGCGCTGAAGGGGATTCTTCACAACAATGACCCGCTACCTGTACATTATCCCGCTTATTACACGGCTACTTACTGAAAAAATCAATATTTTCACACAAAAACGGTCCACCAGAGTCCGACATCAGAGCTGCGTCCATAGCAACGGTCTGTTATACATAGCAATGGTCTGTAATACAGAAATAACAGACCGCAGAACGCCGTGATTGACCAATCAGAATCGAGTATTCAACACAGCCGTGTAATAATAATTAATAACATTAATAACATAACAAGTATTTTAACAAGTATTTTAACAAGTCTTCAACGTGTTAATGATCATTTATCATACTCACTGTGTTATTCATTGAAGTATCAACCAGACAGAGGTAAGGCAATAATATATTTAATGATTATTTATATTGCTCACAGTGTTGTACTTAAATATTTCTTAATCAGGTAGCTGTCTTTTTTTACTTTGTCCTGCAGGACGTCCAGCAGTTTCCTTGACGACAAAGAAGTCGGTCCTCCCGACCAGATGAGAAGGATGGCCGACCAAAAGACGAGCTGGAGAGCGATGGTCACCTGTGATTTAGTCAACTAAGTAAGTCCTTACTGAGACTACAAGACCAGCAAAGGTGACAAGTGGTAATAAGAGAGACCAATGAGGTTTTGTGCCCGTGCACTTCGTAGCACGTTTTGACTCAAACCTAACCTTTAACCCAACCCTAACCCTGGAAAAAGGTTGTGTAATTATAGCTCAGGGTGGTGAGGTATGATGTGTAAAGTGTATCGGGTTTTCCAGATATAAGGATGGCGGTCCACTACGGGTTTCCTGGACTCCCACATTCAGTTGTTGTTTTTGTCTTTGTTTTGTTTAGTTGTCTCTATTTTGTGATGGTTTATCATGTCTGTGAATTGTCTTTTTTTTCTGCTTTGCAGAAAACGCGAGTTTAATAATAATATGTTGAATATGAAAAGAGAACTCCATTCTAAACCATATTTTAGCTACTTTATATAATGCCATGAAAATGTTTTAAACACAAGGTTTGAATAATAAGTTATTCCATGAAATTCATGAAATGATTAAATAAATACATCTTAACAAAGTCAACAGTGATGTTTTTTTTTCCTCCAAATAAATTAAAACGAAAAACAGATGCAAATTGCATTCAATGCATAACTGAACACAGAAAAAAGTATACCTTATATACACTACAGTTATACACACACATTGTTTACAGTATTCCAAAAATACATACAAATGATTTTCAGATTATCCACCATGTAAACACAATATCAGCTGAAACGATGGAGGTTAAATCTATATTTTAACACAGGGTCCCTCTCCAAGACAGGAGGCCGTTATCATGCTAGGTGATAATATTCACCTTCTAATATCCCCAAACACTGTTACAGTTACTCAGATGACCCAAAACCAACTGCCAAACAGTGAACCTGATGCTTTTGCGGGCCCTCGGGCTCTGGGGCCCAAGGGCAGTTTCCTCTTTTGCCTGATGGGTAATTCTCTAAGCCATGTGTAGACAGCATGTGGACTGTTTTTACACTTTTTACTGACAGTAAATGTTATCTTATAGACCTGTAATTAGTTCCATTTCAGCAAACAGAAATACATTTTGATGTCATTGATGGTTACAATAATAATGAATAATAATAGCTTGACATTTTGGTTCAGAGATGCACACTTGGAATGTGAATAAAACAAATAAAATGTCTGTTTGTACATATTCAGTACAATCATATAATTTATCATTCTTCAGAGGTTTTTGTCTTTTCCTCATTCCTCTCATTCTTTCATGAGGTTCTCATTTACAGGTGACCATGACTGGCTTAGTATAGCACTATTTATAGTAACTGTGGCGTATGTATCCAGTAGAGGTCTTCATGGGTTAACTTAGTTCCTTGTAGTCAGATCCAAACTGGATTGCCACAGGTGTCAGGCCTGTGTGTCAACATGTCTTTCTCTATTCCATCTATCCTGTTTGGATAGGATAGGTAGCTTGTCCTTCTTTGGAGTGGCGAGGAGTGAGGCCGAGGAGCCGTTGGACCCACTACAACGCCCGCAATGGCAACAGTACACATAAAATGGCCACCGCTCTGACCATCCTGCTACGTGGATTTTTCACTGTACAAACAGTCGTTTTAAGTCCATTTAGTTCTTTCCTAAACCTAACTTTGGTGGTTTTGTTGCCTAATCCTAACTTGATGCCAAGGGTAACTATAGTGGTTTTGATGTCGAAAAGCGGCGGTATGTGACGAGTTGGGATGAGAACGTCTTGGAAGCAATGGCCAATACACACCTTCTGCCACAAGCCCTGAATAACATTGGTTATCCAGTATTTCTCAATACTGAGGTCACCTTTTCTGAACTCTTCACACAGTCAGCAGAAGTCAATGTGGACTAAACCGTGGATCACGTTTCATGATTTGAACACAAAATGCATGCAGGTGTGTTGCAGGAGAGGACATAAGGTGTGATGTGAATGAGAACCAGACTAGTACTGTTGTATTTCCAACCCAGTCGCCAGAATAACATGTTGACATTGTATGTTTCTGCAAACCACGGATACGCTGGATCTCGACGTTTCTGAAACAAAAATACATTTCATATCAACATTTCTACATACGTGTATATCAACATTATAGTGTTTTATTACATGGCTGTGTTGAATACTCGATTCTGATTGGTCAATCACGGCGTTCTGTGGTCTGTAATTTCTCTATAGCAGACCGTTGCTAAGTATAACAGACCGTTGCTATGTATAGCAGTCCGTTGCTATGTATAACAGACCGTTGCTATGTATATCAGACCGTTACTATGTATAACAGACTGTTGCTATGTATAGCAGACCGTTGCTATGTATAACAGACAGTTGCTATGTATAGCAGACCGTTGCTATGTATAACAGACAGTTGCTATGTATAGCAGACCGTTGCTACGTATAACAAACTCTGCTACGTATAACAGACCGTTGCTACGTATAGCAGACCGTTGCTATGTATAACAGACCGTTGCTACGTATAGCAGACCATTGCTACGTATAACAAACCGTTGCTACGTATAACAGACCGTTGCTACGTATAGCAGACCGTTGCTACGTATAACAGACCGTTGCTATGTATAGCAGTCCGTTGCTATGTATAACAGACCGTTGCTACGTATAACAAACTGTTGCTACGTATAACAGACCGTTGCTACGTATAGCAGACCGTTGCTACGTATAACAGACCGTTGCTACGTATAGCAGACCGTTGCTACGTATAACAGACCGTTGCTACGTATAGCAGACCGTTGCTACGTATAACAGACCGTTGCTATGTATAACAGACCGTTGCTACTTATAACAGACCGTTGCTATGTATAACAGACCGTTGCTATGTATAGCAGACCGTTGCTACGTATAACAGACCGTTGCTACGTATAACAGACCGTTGCTACGTATAACAGACCGTTGCTACGTATAACAGACCGTTGCTATGTATAACAGACCGTTGCTATGTATAGCAGTCCGTTGCTACGTATAACAGACCGTTGCTACGTATAACAGACCGTTGCTACGTATAACAGACCGTTGCTACGTATAAGAGACCGTTGCTACGTATAGCAGACCGTTGCTACGTATAGCAGACCGTTGCTACGTATAAAAGACCGTTGCTACGTATAACAGACCGTTGCTACGTATAACAGACCGTTGCTACGTATAAAAGACCGTTGCTACGTATAACAGACCGTTGCTACGTATAAAAGACCGTTGCTACGTATAACAAACCGTTGCTATGTAGAACAGACCGTTGCTATGGGCGCAGCTCTGATGTCGGACTCTGGCGGACCGTTTTAGTGTCTAAATATTGATTTCTTCAGTAAGTAGCCGTGTAATAAGCGGGATAATGTCCAGCTGGCGGGTCATTGTGGTGAAAGAATCCTCTTCATGAGAGACCAGCAGCATCACCCTGTCATGGATTCTTTCACAACAATAACCGGCTAGCGGTACATTATCCCTGACTTAACCGCAGTACATTATAACTTTTGGTTTCACGCGGTACACAAACCCCGGTCTCCTGGGTGAAAGGTCCCTGTTTGACCCATGTTTGACCCATCCACACGACCTCCTCTCTACGTGTACTTATGCACTTTGATTAAACACATTTTCGATAAGTCAAATAAAAACATAATCCGGGAGAAAGAAACATTCCCTTTCATAATTGACAGTTGTACAGTTTTGTTTTATGGGAACGTTATTTTTAGGACACCGGGCTGCTATCTCTATATCTGTAGCGTTCCTTTACAAGTATATGTAAAGTGAATATGTATAGTTCTGTATTGCATTATTGGAATTACTTTAGTTTAATTTGTTGAACTTAGAATTACTCTATGCAGTAAAGCCTATTGGAGCATATTGGAGCATTTCTGGTTAATTTCTGTGACATACTGTGAGGTTGCACAATCCATGCAGTTAAGAAGCAGAATGAAGAAGATGTAGTTTATGCTGAATAAATGAATAAATAAATGATGCTATAGGGATCCGTGTTGTCATGCTA
Source organism: Sebastolobus alascanus (assembly GCA_916701645.2). Taxonomy (NCBI): domain Eukaryota; kingdom Metazoa; phylum Chordata; class Actinopteri; order Perciformes; family Sebastidae; genus Sebastolobus; species Sebastolobus alascanus. Next base: position 37,058 of record CAKAOJ020000573.1, read on the forward strand.
CCTGTTAGTGATTTTGTGGGTCATTGTGTTCTGTTGGGTTAAAAATGTTGTCAGTGTTCTGGTCCAAGAGTTGATCCTGACATGTGTATGAATTGTTTTGGTTGCATTAGTGTATTTTAGATGTGAGATGAACTGTTGTGCTGAGCTGTCTGAGCATGTCGGTAAAGAGACGGATGTGAACTCTGTATACTATAAAGTATAAAGTATAGTATGTGTGTTACTCTCCATTATCAGGTCTTGTAGGGTTTGTTGATGACCTTGTCAATCCATCGCAGGAACCTGCTAACCCGTGTGTACACCCCGGGGAATAAGGGGTTCCCACATCCATGACCCCAGGAGATGACTCCAGTCAGAACCCAACGGCCCCCCTCCCCCCGGCAAACCAGCGGACCCCCACTGTCGCCCTGGCAACTGTCCACACGGCGGCGCTCCGACAGGCTCCCGGCACACAGCATGCGGCTGGTGAAGCGATCGCTGTATTGCTTCTTACACTTCCAGGCTGGAAGCAGAGGAACCCAGGCCTGGAGCAGAGTCCGGGAGTACTCCGAGTCTGACAAACCAAACATGAGGACAGTAAGGTGGAAGAAATCTAATAGATTACAAATAATGACAGCAAAACGTTTATATAATGACCATGTCTATCATGCATTATATTACATGCATACTTGTGTGTATAACCTGCTTATAGCACTGTAACTATAGTTATAAGAACTCTTAAATATCCATAATGTTTTATAACAATAAGCACATTATGAAGCATTTTATTATGACTTATAAGGTCAAATATCATAATAATTTACTTTTATTGCTTTACTTTATATTGCTGGTCACTCATAGTGTATTATAATTCCCATAGCTGTAATACATTATAATCACTGTTATAATGCATTATAATGTGATTATAAGTTACTCTAAGTCCTCATTCTTTGATTTATGTAAAGTAAAAAAATATTTATAATAATATATATTTTCATTTCATTTCATTTCAAATTTTATTTCGAACATGTAAAATAATATTAATAATAAAAAAAAGAGAATCATCATACAACAAGTGGACTGCCAGAAAAAAGCAGTATCCACATACAATGAAAATCATAAGCAAAAGAAATTATCAAACACTTGCCTTGGTTTACATATTCGAAAAGGAGTGAGAAGAAGTACAAACTTCTTATATGTTCTCTCTTAGATGTAATAATGATTTTTTCCACTGTACTTAAAGCAAACAGTGGTGTTTAAAAATGGGGGAAAACCCTATAAAACCATTACAAGAGAGAAAACAATCATCAGCTTTTCATTTAATGTGGGGTTTTGATCAAAGTGCCCACTAGATGACAGCATTGGAGCACAAATAGCAACCCGTTGAATTTTGAGGAGGTTGTGTCTATTTTGTTTAAAAAAAATGCTCAAAATTTAAATTACCAGCTGAAATTCACCTAGAAATTATATCAAGAAAGCTCATTATGTTCTCACCATTATTCCATCAGGGGTATTTGACTTTTTGTGAAATTATTTCAGCTGCCGTGCTGTCAGATATTTGTTTACTTGTATGACTAAATTGACTATAAAAGTCCTCCTTCTGAACACAAGGAGGTATAGCACTCTGTGGTTTTATAGAAATGGGACTGACTAAACAGCTGTTCTATTAGTTGCTGTTAAGCAGCTGTTTATATCAATTATATTTCAATTATATCACAGCCTGTATATGGGCTATAAAGTCTGAATAGTTCGAAGCTTCATTCATAACGTTGGCATTGAAGTTATTCTTATTAATAACTTACAGAAACATTCGGTGTCTGTGCTGAACGTACAGAAATGTGTCTGGTCGTGACAGTAAACTGGCAGATATACAGCAGAATGATGTCGTGCTCCTTTAAGATACTAAAGGTGAAATATCAGTGGACACGCAGTGAGTTTACCTGTGATGCCCCAGCCAGTGATCACACAGGCAGCCGGCCTCTTCTCCCACCTGTTGCCTGGCTCCGGCAGACACACTGCACCGGTGTGAGGGTTGAATGCCACACAGTTGCCCGCTGTGCCTTTGAGCCGCAGCAGGGCGATGTCGTTCTCCCAACCCTGACTGTGATACCTTCTGTGGATAACGATGCTTTCAGGTGACAAGGTGCGTTCAAAGTCATCCTGCTCCTCAGTATGGTAATCACCCAGACGCAACACGTAGCGGGTCGGGTCTCTGCCAAATCTGGAGGAGCAAAGCACATTTGGAAATTGTCTTATAATGTGCAATAAGAATATGACATTAATAACCCACAAATAAATGTGACCACAACTCAAGAGGGATTTCATGTTGACAAATACATGGTGAAGACCATTTACTATAACAGAAAATATGAAAAACTGATAGAGAAACATTAAAATCACTGTCAAATGGTGAATACAAGTGCATATACTGGATTTCTAATTACTTATACATTTGAGTGACTTGATTAAAAAAGATGGTTTTATGTGGAGGGTGAGCAGTGCAAAGACAGACGTTTTACTGTTCTCAGATTCACAAAAGTGTGTTACATTAGTACATTATGTGGTAACATCTATAACTTAAATGTGGTGTAAAAATTAAAAATACAAAATGTACAGATGTCATTAATGCACAGCTGGAAATGACTGTGACCGCAGAGAGAGGGACGCATTATAACAGGTGACAGACGCATTATAACAGGTGACAGACGCATTATAACAGGTGACAGACGCATTATAACAGGTGACAGACGCATTATAACAGCTGACAGACGCATTATAACAGGTGACAGACGCATTATAACAGCTGACAGACGCATTATAACAGGTGACAGACGCATTATAACAGCTGACAGACGCATTATAACAGCTGACAGACGCATTATAGCAGGTGACAGACGCATTATAGCAGGTGACAGACGCATTATAGCAGGTGACAGACGCATTATAACAGGTGACAGACGCATTATA
>CAKAOJ020000573.1:45000-112500 GCA_916701645.2 Sebastolobus alascanus
CCGGAGGACACCGGAGGACACCGGAGGACACCGGAGGAACATGATTTATTCAGATTACCTGTCTCATGCACTACTGTCAGGATATAGTGACCGTTTTATAAAAAATAACTGTTTATCATATTTGCTCAAAGTTATCGGCTTCAGCCTCCTGAAAAAGCCCAGTCTGCTCTGATTGGCTTGTGTGAAAAATATATAATATAATATATTCTAATGAGCCTGCATGTGACATAGGAAGGGGAGCCACATGTGATTGGTTAGTTGAATCACATGTTTTCTGATCTAGATCTAGACAGTCCACAATAAACTGACTGGGTAGTCTTACTTCAGTTTGTGGGTTGGTAGGAACTCAAGATACCAGATGGATGTGCACAAGCACTGAAAAAGAGAGTTTTTCATGATATGTCCCCTTTAATGATGCATGTATGTTGTTGGCCATCCGAGCCTGAGTGCAGCCTGAGATACTCCGGTCTGTTAGTAGTTCCTAGGTCGAGGCTAACACCAGAGGAGACCAGAACCCTCAAATCTAGAAGCACCTGCCGGAGAGGATCAGACAGGCCAGCTCTGTTTCTTTGTTTCAATTTATCTTAAAAATAAATTATTTTATTTTTGATTCTTTAGTTTAGCATTAAACTCAACATAAAGCGGCAGAGTGTCATTAGTTTCACATGTTATAAAGACATAAACCAAAGTATTGGATAAATCCAAATTCTGTCCTGATGATGGCACTAGCTGAAAAGTTTAGGGATCACCAAATGTATTTTAATTCATCCAGTGTGTACCAAATTTCATGGCAATCCATCCAATAGTTCACTCTGAACAAAAAATGTCAACCTGCAGGTGGAGCAGGAGGACAAGTCAGGGGATCAACGAACTCATTTTGACACATCATCTGGGAACCATGAATCTTTGAACCAGATTTTATGGCAATAAAATTGCCAAGACTGTTTGAGACATTTCACGCCAAACCAAAAATGTCCACCTTATGGTGGCACTTGATGAAAAGTCAGAGGATCACCAAAGTGGAAATCATGAATGTCTGGACAGAATCCCATGGCCATCAATACAACAGTAGTCAAGATATTTCAGTCTGGACCAAAGTGGTGAACCGATCAACCGATCAACTCTCCTTGTATTTCTGGAGCCATGCTGCCAGCACGGCGAAAAATATCAAACTCTAACTCACAGATTTCCATGAAATTTTCTGAGTACATTCATACTCTCAAGAGGATGAATCCTTTCCATTTTGGACACTGCATGAGGCTTTGTCTAGCTTCCTTCAGCAAAAATATGAGAGAAGGTGTAATATATCATACTGACATGAATCCCAGCTGTCTGCAAACTACAGCTGCATTGACGTCGTTCCATCCATCATCACACACGCTGCCCCACCGGCCGTTAACGAAGACCTCCACTCTGCCCTCCTTTCTGCTCTCTCCAGCAACCAAACGCACCAGAGGGCCTGCAAACAAACATTACAGGGAAACCTGGCATTATTGTGTTCTTGATGATCATTATTCATGCCCTGAGGTTTTCCTTTACAAGGGTGATGGAAACAAATCTCATGAGCGGGAAGAGTTACTGCCACCAAAGTGTGTACTTACCAATAGAAGGCAAAAGGCCTGAAACCTCATTGGTATCAGCTCCCCTCTCACAGCGAACACCCACATCCTCACTGTGGGAGCAGTCATGTTGGCCCCACTCAGAGTGTGTACAGGACAGCAAACTGGCCTCTGCTCCGCTACACTGCACCTCATCCAGCAGGATCAGCCCGAAACCTTCTTCATACACCCCGTCAGGAGCCACGTTCGCTCTGCCCCTACAGACAAGGCAGGACAACAGAACATCTATCTCTCTGTGGACACTCGTTTTAATTGTGTAAGGAACAACAACCTCAGAACTCTGGTAAATGTCAGAAACACTTCTGTGCAAACACCGGTGTTTGCTAAATCTTTATTTGGGTGGCAGCAATGACTGATAACAGAAATAGTATAATTTCCTTTAAATTGCAGATTCAATTCGTGCAGATTTTCTCCCGAACTTGAAGGATGCAAATTAGGTGTTCTATGGACTTAAAGCCTTGTGCATACTGATGGTTGGTGATGTAATATAATATATATAATATATGTGTATATAAGTAAAGTATCTAATAAGTGTGAGTATGAGTTAGTTTTGTTCATTCTAATTCAGTAATAAAATGTTTTTGTTTTATATTCATTTGATCAGAGATATGCAACTGTGGGCCACAGCATGTTTTTATTGTAACCAACCTCTACAGGTGGATGAAATAATCTGATTGAAACCATGAAACCAGTGTTGGACGGTTGGTTGGTCTGTCTGTCAACAATACACTTTGTAATGTTGTGACTCCAAGCAAACCCGCTAATCAAAGCAATTCTCCAAACACCTTTGGCCTAATACGCAATTTAGCATTAAAAGTACTAAACACATTCATGCTCCCCAGACGATCTCTGTCAACTTAGGTCAACAAATGACGATACTTTAAACACCACCCATTGGCAAAACTACCAGCTTTGTACACAATAATATATATGATAAAATGGGCTGTTTGCTATGGAATTCGCGGTGGATATTTATGGTCTCATTTGTCTTGAATGTCTCCTTGTTTCTCTCATTTGCGTCTTATCCCCTCCAACATAAGACATGAGGAAAAGATGCAAGATAAAGATGTGAGGAGAGAAGAATTAATACTGCAGGTATTAACAGCTCTGTATAGCTTGGAGTTTGTATTTGCACAGATGGTGTGATGTACTGTCAAATAATAAGGGTGCACTGCTAGTGCAGGTGAAATATCGCTGCATGTTACCCCTTAAATAAACCGTTTGACAAGCATCTTATTTGCAAAGAGACATAAAATAAGGCAAATGAGCATGGTCCCCAGTGGAGGAACCCATTGATTGTAGAGATCCTGTGGCCTTCCAGCAGTTTTACAACAAAATTTCCACTTACACAAAATAAATTCCTTAATGTTACAGACAGATTGCCGTGCTGAGCACATTCATGCTTCCCAGAGGAAGAACTGTTTTGAATTTAGTTAGCCGAGCTCTCGATTCACTATTTGATCTCTGTTCCTAACCCCACCAATGAATTCGTGAACTCTGGGTAGTGACCCAAAGAATGAGATCAAGCGGACAAAATGAGATTCTCTTGCAGGGTTTCTTAGGGTCAGGTGGACAAGGTAGGTAGGAAGGAAGCAGGAAGGAGTAGAATTACTGCTCCTTTGGAGCCAGTTCAGGTAGTTTCGACATTTGATCAGGATGCTTTATGGACCCATATCTGAGAAGATATTTCAGGCACATCGAATCTCAGAACCTATCGCCTATCGATCTGATGACTGATAAGCCTCTGGGGGCAAAGGAATTATATTTCTGGGGTTGTGGTGCAGCCAGCAGATATCCAGACTTCCTCTTCCGCGCCCTGCTCATTGTTTACAGTCCGATCTCAGTCATGTCAATCTTGTATGCAGCTGGCTGTTGATTGGTAACAACCCAAGGGAGGATGACCTCCCTATCACAGATATCAATCACAGATAAGCATGAAAAAAATGAAATCCATTGAATTGATAGAAGAGGTCCCGCCTCAAGGGAGGACAGCAGCAGCCCATCCTCTCCTGACCCAACCACCACTTTCTCACCTGCCCTGCAGCTGTTGCAGTATTTACATCAGAATTTCAATAATGTTTTATATTTCCAAAGAAATAAAAATGATGAGATTTGGTAATGGTTTATTTCAACCAAATACTCTTTTTTCATATTCTGATGAGGATCAACCTCCTCTGCCTCCACTGATCCAGGGAACTTCTTGGGATCACCCAGAATAACTTGGAGGATGTGGCTGGGGAGAAGGGACTACTTTGCCTGCTACGACCACAACCGGAACCCATATACCCGGCAGAAGAAAAGATGGATTCAGTCATGAGGCTCTGAGAACAGCAACATTTTCAGTATGCTGTTGAATCTTTGTGGGTTTAAAAAAAAAAACTTTGCTTTATCAGGGAAAAGAAACCGTTAGTGCTTGGTAAGAATGATCATCTGCAGACATAATGGCACATGATTGTTCATCCCTACTGTAGACTGATATAAAATCACAGGGTAGTAAACAGACTCCTAAGGCACGGAGGTGTTCTGTAGTGATGCACTGACCTGAAACCCAGCTGTCTGCACACTACCTGGGCGTTGAGCTCCGTCCAGTTGTCATCACACACAGTGCCCCATTCTCCCTGGTAGTAAATCTCCACGCGACCTTCCCAGTGACTGTCTGCTCCCACCAGACGAACTGCACCGTCTGCTGCCACACAGGGAAACACTAACACTTTATTACATTACATACTCAGGGGGGTGCATGATAGATCTCATCTGAATGAGTGTTGATGTGGTCTTTTAGCTCAGTTGAGATCACAATATACCTGGCAGGATTCTCATAGGATATAGAAGTGCTCCGTCAAATGCAACTGGACCTGCTGTAGATTCTTGAAAGCATTAGGTTAGGTTAGAGAAAATATAAAATATATATTTTTACCAAATACCTCGATACCAATATTGTGAGGATTTTGTTTTAATGTAACTTGATTGGTTTTTTTTAATTGTTATTGCTTTTACTGTTTCTTTGGTGTTTTTACCATGTAAAGTGTCTTCCAGTACTTTTTAAAGCACTATATAAAATAAATGTATTATTATTATTATTATTATCATTATTATTATTATTATTATTGTGGTGGCAGAAAACTTTGGTTTGGGTTTTCCTTTAACCACCATTCCACTTTGCTGTTGTTTTGTACCACATACAGAGTGTGCAGTGTGTGTCAGACTCACAGCCGAAAATAACTCCAGGGAGAATATTCATTGTTCACTGTTGCTCAGAATTAATTGCAAAATAAACCTAACATGAAAAATAATAAAATGCAGACAGTTGTTTCAAAGTCCGACTATGTATTGATAACATGGCGCTGATACACGAAAATGAACTAAATTGGTTTAATTTCTGTTAAAAAAAAAAAGCAAAACGGCGGTGGGCAACTAAAATAATCGGTGTGTGCCTGAACACTGTAACGCCGGTAACACCGACTACCGCGGCAAGCCTAATCACGATAACAATATCCAAACTCTAAGACGATACGTAGTCTCATATCACAATATCGATATAATATTGATATACTTCCCAGCCCTAGAAGACGTTTCACCACTCATCCTAAAAGCTAGTGGGGAGTTCCAGGCAATTAACCTCTGTTGTTCACATACAGCAAGGAATGCACGGGCCTTTACATTCGGGCCATAAAACACCCACTGAGCATGGCCCAACATGGGGGGGGGCAACTCCTCGGGTCAAGATGCAGCAGTCTGCCTTCATCTAAAGGACGTATCTGAGGACAAGAATGTACACATTTTATAACAGAGAAGACAACTGATTTGAAAGAGGATTGAAGGAGGCCATCTATCAGCATTTCCACTGCATGGCACGGCACGGCACGGCACGGCACGGCACGGCACGGCACGGCTCTACTCAACTCAATTTGCTCTTTTTCTGCTTTTCCATTAGGAAAAGTTGAGGATAGTACGTGGTACCTTTTTTGGCACCATCTTGAGGTTCCAGGCGAGCTAAGCCAAGACTCTGTTGCACGAAAGCAACAACAATGGTGCTTGTTTTGATTCCTTCGTTTGTTTTGTCCTTCACTTCACTATGTTAAAGAACTTGGAACAGATTGATCATTGCTGTCAGCTTTTCGATTCTCTGCGTTAGAATTGAACAAGCTGGTGTGTAGAAACACATTTCTCTACAAATAACGTCTTTGTTGTGCTCTAATATAGAGGCAATGGGAGAAAATACCCAATCACAGCTGAGTATGTAAATCATGCTTGTCACTTAACATGCCCACAAGCTTCAGGCTTGTGAGAGTGTTTCACAGAACCGTGGGCCAACACACAACGAACACATAGCAAGATGGCTTCAGTTGTAAAAAGTGGAAGTGCTTTCATTTACAAAAGTAGTGAAAAAAAACAAAAACTTGGACGTCCCCAGCAAAAACAAAGACAAAACATTATAGGTTGAATTTGGAATAGACAGCGTTATACTAATCACCTGTGTGGTTTATATATTCAGACAGAGGGTGAATACAGGTATATTCAGACAGAGGGTGAATACAGGTATATTCAGACAGAGGGTGAATACAGGTATATTCACACAGAGGGTGAATACAGGTATATTCAGACAGAGGGTGAATACAGGTATATTCAGACTGAGGGTGAATACAGGTATATTCAGACAGAGGGTGAATACAGGTATATTCAGACAGGATGAATACAGGTATATTCAGACAGAGGATGAATACAGGTATATTCAGACAGAGGGTGAATACAGGTATATTCAGACAGAGGGTGAATACAGGTATATTCACACAGAGGGTGAATACAGGTATATTCAGACAGAGGGTGAATACAGGTATATTCAGACAGAGGGTGAATACAGGTATATTCACACAGAGGGTAGTATCAGGTATGAACCTGGAAATGAGCAGGATATGTCCCCTTTAAAACCCTTTCACACCTTAAATCATGTGACTCTTACATGACATCACCTAATGACCCACATGTGACCTCAGCGACTCTCAATGTGTAAACAAACCTCTCGAGGTTCAGTTCCTGGGAATCCCCACCAGTCATCAGTCAGAACTGAAGAAGCATTTGGGACGGGAGGTGACATGTCTTCAATAATCTACAGAAAGTCCAGCTGCCTTTGACTGAGCACTTCTAGATATCACAGTAATATGTGTTATAAGAGGATTCCTGCTTATAACCTCAGGAGAAATGTTGCTGTTTCTATCCTTTTTCTCTATATGGTTTAACAAAAGGACTGATTACAGTGTCTCATATGGATGTGTGAGTTATGGTGTGCTTCCTTCCTTGAATCTGACCTGTGTATGGGTTGCAAGACACTCCAGCGTCTTCCATGTGGTCACAGTTGTGTTGCTCCCAGATGTTATGAGGACACTCCTCCAGAGACAGTTCATTGCCTGAACACTGCACCCCGTCCAAGAAGATGGGACCGACACCCGGGCCGAAGTGGGCCCATGTCCACGCCTTTGCCACGCCCCTGTTGGTCCAGTCAAATAAACACAAGCGTTAATGAGTATAGCACATGGTCAAGTGTGTGTTCGTATTAATAATATGCAGGTGAATGCCATCATGTGTGCACTTGGTGTTTCTACTTGGTCAGCATTGTGGGTATATCACAAAACCACCATAAAACACCTAGTTGGAAAAGCACCCAGCATGCAATTGTGCAATACAAAACCCTAATACATGTGTGTCTAAGTGTGTCTCAATTCACACAGTAGGATGCCAAATAAAGCTGTTCGAATGGAGTGATGAATAATTTAAAGACAGCAGACTTGAACTGTGTTCCAGTGAAAGTGAGCCAGAACGCACAATACCAGGGACCTGAAGTCAAAGCAGCTAAATGTCCCTTACGTCACAGTCTGATCATATCTATATCAGAAGTATGTTTGAAGTGTTACATTATTTTGCTGATGGGTTAGCTCCAACATCTGAGACTTGACAGCTGACTGATTGACACCATAACACCGGCACGGTGCCCGTTTAAGGGTTTGATCTTCTAACAGGACAGTTCTTTGAATAAAGAGCTGCTGGCTGGATCAGTCACAAACTAAAGGGAAGTTCTTCCATCATTATTTCTTTAAATAGTCTAAATCAAACCAGAGGCTGAGATATCCTGACTTTTACTCCTTAGTATGGGTCAACCTCCAAAACACTCCTACATTTCCATTAATCCAACTCATCAGCATGTTTAATTGGACTGTCTCTGCCTGGTAGACTCTCATATCTTAGCATGTAATTAAAGCATGTCAACATTTTCTAGTAGAAACCCAGAATACAAGTATGAACCTGTAAATGAGCAGGATATGTGGCCGTTCAGGTAATTTCCCCAAACATCCGGCTGCTGCTTGTTTTGACAGAGCAATCAGGGCTACTTTAACATCCAGTTTAGCCCGTTAGACCCGTTCTAAATCACAGCTAGTCACATACCAAAGCACACAACACCACCTCGTGTTCCACCACTGCTGGACCCCTAATAATGTACATGATAATATAACAGTAAGAAAAGATTACTATTAGGGCCCGAGCACCGACAACGTCGGGCCAGCGAAGGCCCTATTGAAACTGTAGTGTTTCTTTTTCTTTTTCTTTTTCAGGCAAATGAATCGCGTTTTTGAGGCCTTTGCCATGCTGGAAAAGTTGTTAAACTTGGCACACTTATCAGACGCGGTGAAAAATTTGATATTTTAAGGGTCTCGGATTCGGGTGTTGCAAAATGGCTCGCTAGCGCCCCCTAGAAAACTGAAAAAATTGATATCCGTTCACCGGTTTCACCTACAAGTATGAAATTTGGCAGACAGATGTATCATGTGGAGACACACAAAAAAGCCTCTTGGAGGTATGACCAAAATTCAACAGGAAGTCAGCCATATTGGATTTAATATGCGATTTTCGCCCATTTTTTGCGTTTTATAGGACGTGTACTTTAACGAACTCCTCCTCCAAATTTAATCCGATCGACTTGATATTTGGTCAGGACCATCTTAAGACCTTAAGGATGAAAAGTTATTCAAATGGTGAGTTTTCACTGAACGACCTGACCGTGGCGTGGCGGCGAAAAAGCGCCTTTCGCCAAAAAACAGGAAGTTGTTATAACTTTGGCATACATTTTCCAATCTGCTCTAAATTTCGGATGTGTGATAAGGGTCCTGGCCTGATGACATCCACATGCAAATTTTGGCTCGCAGTCATAGCGCCACCTAGTGGTAACAGGAAATGTCATGTTGTACACGTTGATGTACATCTCCTCAGAAATTAATCACATCTTTACCAAATTAGGTGAGAAAAGCCTTAAGACCTTGATGATGCTTCCTTTCGAAAATTGTGAGTTTTCATCAAATGGCGGCACCGTGGTGATATGGCGAATTTCGATGAGTCGCCATGAAAAAACAAACCGCTGTAACTCAACTCCAGATGGTCAGATCTTATCCAAATTAATAACATTTGATGATCGTCCCGGCCTGAAGACATCTACAGTCTAATTTTCAATCATACTCATAGCGCCACCTAGTGGCAACAGGAAGTTACTGTCGCCATATTTTGGTGTACTACTGTTAGCAGGTTAACCAGATCCACCTCAAATTTGGTCACAGCAATGGTAAGACCTTCATGATGACAGACAGCGAAGGTTTTGTATTTTCGTGAAATGCCGTTGCCGTGGCGACGTATTGTTCGCCATGAAACAGGAAGTTGCTTTTGAGGTGCTAGGATTGCTTAAAAACAAACAAAACTTGGCACACTCATTAACGGCGCTAAAATATGTTAACAGATATGGTTTTGGTGCTTGTGTGTGGCAAGGGGGCTCAATAGCGCCCCCTACAAAATTTCAACAAAGCAGCCCTCGCGGTACGTTTGACCTAGATGTTCGAGATTTGGTAGGCACATGTATCACCCGTAGACTTAACAAAAAGTCTCTTGGTGCCATGCTCTAAACCCAACAGGAAGTCAGTCATCTTGATTTTTGTGTGAATTTTTCATATATTTTTGGCTATTTCCAGGCTTTGTACTTTAACGAACTGCTCCTAGAGACTTAACCCGATCAACTTCAGATTTGGTCAGTACAATCTGAAGACCTTTGTGATGAAAAGTTATTCAAATCGTGAGGTTTTTTGAAACGACGTTGACGTGGCGTGGCGGAGAATTTGCATGACTCGCCATTGAAAGACTAAATATTGTAACTCGACTGTACTTTTTCCAATCTGCCCCAAACTTGAAATACCACATAGTAGTCCAGATCTGAGGACATCTACATGGCAATATTGACTCATAGTCATAGCGCCACCTACTGGCAACAGGAAGTCAGCGTTACGTGACAAACATCATCCGATTCACATGAAATTTACCATGTGTGATCTACGTCATTGTGCTCGTCAGAGTTCCGGTTTCATTGTGCCTGGCCGCGTCGGTTGGCGTCCCGCGCGTACCCCAGACGCGCGTAGAGGTGCTCGGGCCCGTTCATCGCTGCTTGCAGCCTTAATTCTGTATGTTCTTTTAGTTGAATGAAATCTTATAATGGTGAACATTTACATTGTGGTATTTCTACTTTACTTCATTCTTCTTCCACCACTGAGCTAGAGATAGTTGAGCTTATGTTAAGTGTTGAAAGGGGATCAGTTCCAGTGTTGCTCATCATTACTATGATGTGTATCAAATATTAATTTACTCTATTCATCAGAGTAGTTTATAGATACTGATACAAGAATGGAACGATTGTCTCTTGTGTCTGTAGGCTGGTAGACCGTCTACATGTCTTGGTACTGAATCGGTTTTATCGGCCAGGTATGAGTACACATACGTATTCTTACCCCAGGCCCAGCTGTCGGCACACCACCTCGGCATCGGTGTCGTCCCACTCGTCATCGCAGATGGTTCCCCACCTGGCATCACGGTACACCTCGACGCGGCCCTCGAAGTCCTCCGGGCCTCCAACAAGCCTCAACGGGATGCCAGAGCCTGACAGACAACAGGAAGGGCAACAACTGAGCCAATCATTTCATTCAGTCATGTTTATGGAAAGATTTCAGACTCTGGGTCTCTGCAGGGGTTAGCATGTGCTCTTAGCCCTTTTAGCTTGTTGTATGTCAATGCAAAAACATTATTACTACATTATAATAACTGTCACTATCTTCACCGGCTCTATAGAGGCCCATGTTCACGCTCTGTCACACACTGTACACGTCTCTTTATTTATGTATTTATAATGTGATTGTATGTTTGTGTATCAAACGCTTTTGAATGTGCATCAGAAATGTAAGAAGGTGAGACAGTGAACAAGTCAGTTCTGGTTCTGATTGGTTACTTTTGATTATAAATGATGAGGTCTGGAACCTATTCTGAAAGAAACAACCAATGCCAAACAAGACAAGATCCTAGCACTGTGCATGTATATGGCAAGCAGTGTAATTATGTACCATGTGGCATGTATCCAGCATTATACAGTATGTACTGTATACAGTATACAGTACATACTGTATAATGTATACAGTATACAGTATGTACTGTATACTGTATACATTATAAATGATACAGTATGTACTGTATAATGTATACATTTGTCATTATTTATCAGTGACGTACTTGTTTCTATAATCTGAGGTGACACCCTGGTCTCACCTTCAGGCTCGGCACAAACCACCCCTGCTTCGTTGCCATGGTTACAGTCGCTGGTGACAAACTTCCTGCTCCGGCACTCCAGTAGGGAATTCTCATTACCACGGCAACCCAGACGCTCATAGTGGAAGACAGAACCCGGACCGAAGTAGGAATGCTGCAGGGCCGTACCAATCTCACTACAAGGACAGCAGATACACAGAGAGACTCACAGCAAACATCATATAAGAACAATGGAAATGTCACGTTAAAAAGACTTTAAAGTATTTAAATGAATGGAAGCTACTCTTTCTACTCACATTAAGCTAAATGCAATTGCAGCACTGCTCTCTAACTCCACAGATAAAACAGGAACTGTGGTAGTAGCTCACTGACAACCACAGTGAATATCTGGACTTCCAGAGTCTATAAGCTACAACCTCAGTTCTGTGTGTTTAGTTTTAAGCCTGGGGGGGGGGGGGTAAGTCAATGGCAATGTTAGTTATATAGCACATCTCATTACATGTGAACTCAAACTGCTTTACATTTAAGAACACATCAGCATAAACAACATAAATATAAGAACAGAGTAGTATACACCAACCACTGAGCAATGAAAACAAAGATATCAACATAACACAGCAACAGGTTTGTTTGTTTGTTTGTTTGTTGGTTTGTTGGTTTGTTTGTTGGTTGGTTGGTTGGTTGGTTGGTTGGTTGGTTGGTTGGTTGGTTGGTTTGTTTGTTTGTTTGTTTGTTTGTTTGTTTGTTTGTTGGTTTGCTTGTTTGTTGGTTTGTTGGTTTGTTGGTTTGTTGGTTTGTTTGTTTGTTTGTTTGTTTGTTTGTTTGTTTGTTGGTTGGTTGGTTGGTTGGTTGGTTGGTTGGTTGGTTGGTTGGTTTGTTTGTTTGTTTGTTTGTTTGTTTGTTTGTTTGTTTGTTTGTTTGTTGGTTTGCTTGTTTGTTGGTTTGTCCGTTTGCAGGATTACTCCAATAGTCTGCCATGGATTTGAATGAAATGTTTTGGAGGGGTGGGGTGTGGCACAATGAACAATCCATTAGATTTTGGTGGTGATCATGATCCGGATTCAGTACTATTTTTAAGATTTCCAATCAGCCTGAGTATTAAGACCACAGAGTATAACACATGCGCAGTGTGGCTGATGATGCGTTGATGACGCGTTGATGACGCATGACTCCGCCTCCTTCTGAGAGCAGAGATACGTGTGTGGATGTGTGTGCGGGATGAGAGACAACGTAGTGTAACGTTATACAGACATAACAAGGCTGCTGAATGAGAGAGGCATCCTGCGATACGTTACACAGAAACACACCGTGTTAATAACAAGCCGACCACCTCACGGTACCTCCAGCTGGGAGCTGGGATCTGTTTTTAAAGTCACGCGTTGGCGGAGGTCTGCGCTTTCCGAGTGACTTTCTAGTTTTGATATATTTTCAAGTGATAAAACGCTTTTCTGGTGATATTGGTAAAATTGAGATCAGTATCCAAAATAATGGAAAATAAGGTTTCTGACTTACTCACTGTATTTCAGAGACAACGATACCAAGTGTGAATACATTTTCCCGCTCTGACTTTTAGGACCAACTACGTTCACCAGTTTGTTAGCAGGACTGAGGAAAGGGAAATGTACAACTGTGTGTCATCAGCATATGAATGTTATGATATATTGTGTTTCTTTATGATATTACCAAGCAGGGGCATGAACAGATTGAAGAGCAGTGGCCGGAGGACTGATCCTTGTTGAACCTGAGATAATAATAATAATAATAATCTTGGTTTCTGCTGATTTAAAACTACAGACTGAAACATAAGAGCTGTTGTCCTCTCAGCAGGATGAGAACCAGTTAAGAGCAAGACCAACTAAACTGACTAACATGTCATGATCAACAGTGTGAAAGGCTGCAGTGAGATCCAGTAATACTGAAACACTGTTGATCTTAAGGTCATTGATTACTCTTATGAGAGCGGTTTCGATGCTATTACTGGCTCTGAACAGTGATTGATGTGTATCGTATACTATATTGTGAATTGAAATATTCATCCAGTTGTTTGTACACAAATATTTTGCTCAGAAAAGGAAGATTTGGAATTGGTCTGTAATTATTAATATATAATTAATATGTAATTACAGATAAACCTATAAATCCTTGTTCCTGAAGTGATATCTCTGTAGCTCTTTGTGAGGCGGTGCAGCTAGCCTATGAGTAGCTAGAGCGGCTACATGTGTTGGCTCCTTAGCAACGCCAAAACCCCTCACTAATGTCACTGAGCAGTAATAACAAGGATTTTAGGTTCCATTCTTATTTTGATAAGGAAATAGTGTAAAGATATTAAAACAGGTTAATATGGGAGCTTTTAGTTGATCTGATGATGAATGAACTGATCTGAGGAGGAGCATTGACATCAATCACGGGGTCTATTTGAAGCCATATCTCTGCTCTTTGTATGTGTGTAATAATAATAATAATAATAATATGTGTAATTGTAGTATAGTATGTGTAATAGTATGTGTGTCAGTTTGTGCCGATCCACATGTCCTGAAAGATTTCATGTCCCAAATTCCGGTCAAATATGATCTGTGTTTACTGAGCTTAACAACAGCTGATGGGCAGGTTTTATAAAGAATGACATCATCATGGACACTCTACATTTGTGTAAATGTTTGTTTTGTCAAAACGTTAAAATCTCTTCAGCTTGTGTTAACCACAGACCTTATTTCAGACATCTAGCAAAAAAACCCATTGACCTCCAGACGAGGGAACAGGAAGTGACATCATGCTGACTCATTTCCTGGTTTCCGACCTCGTTCCTGCAGCTCTCTGCTGTCATTAGAAACATGTGAGACTCACCCCAGTCCGAGCTGTTTGCATATGACGCTGGCATCGCGGTCTGTCCAGTGTGTGTCACATACTGCCCCCCACTGGCCGTTCAGATAGACCTCCAGACGCCCGCTGGTGCCTGATGACCCCCCCACCAATCTGGCTGCACCTACAAATGACACACAAGTAAACCCGTTACAATACATGGAAAACAATAGGGATGCTTTGTTAGTTTGGTACCTTTAATAATGAGTGCATCGGTCATTGGTTTGGTCCAACCTGTCATCAAAGAGTCTAGAAGCAAAGAGGCGAAACTCTTTTTTGACAACAGCCGCTAGATGGCGCTGCGGTAGCGCTGCCGCCATTTTGGACTGAAACTCCACTGAGTCTGTGTCATGGACGTATAAAGAGACGTCTGTAAATCAGAGGATATAAATCAACTGCCCAGCAGGAACACTGAAATATCCCTCATTTAAATAATGATGTCCTAAAAGTAGTAAAATGAACTAACAGCTGAATCCAGAGTTGTTTTCCTCTCCATAAGGAACGGGCATCAGACCCGCGGGACGGCACCGCCCTGCACGCTCATATCACATATCCGGTTCTGCCAGCTTCCTGTTAGCTGTATGAGGCTGCAATAATGGATATTATTGGCTGTAATTCATCACTTTTATTATCCTCTAATCCACCCAGAGCGTTCCACAGTGTGATGGTGTGATGGTGAACCACCACTTCACAGGCTCGGTCACCTTTTCAGTGTGAGCTGCAAATGAAAAAAATGCAAACAGTTTTGTAATGACAAATGTCTTGATATGACAGATGATTTGACCAGAGACTGTACTACGAAGTCAGTTCATCATACCCAGTGTATCTTCATCATACCCGGGGTATCTTCATCATACCCGGGGTATCTTCATCATACCCAGGGTATCTTCATCATACCCAGGGTATCTTCATCATACCCGGGGTATCTTCATCATACCCAGGGTATCTTCATCATACCCAGGGTATCTTCATCATACCCAGGGTATCTTCATCATACCCAGGGTATCTTCATCATACCCAGGGTATCTTCATCATACCCAGGGTATCTTCATCATACCCAGGGGTATCTTCATCATACCCGGGGTATCTTCATCATACCCGGGGTATCTTCATCATACCCAGGGTATCTTCATCATACCCAGGGTATCTTCATCATACCCAGGGTATCTTCATCATACCCAGGGTATCTTCATCATACCCAGGGTATCTTCATCATACCCAGGGTATCTTCATCATACCCAGGGTATCTTCAACATACCCAGGGTATCTTCATCATACCCAGGGTATCTTCATCATACCCGGGGTATCTTCATCATACCCAGGGTATCTTCATCATACCCAGGGTATCTTCATCATACCCAGGGTATCTTCATCATACCCAGGGTATCTTCATCATACCCAGGGTATCTTCATCATACCCAGGGTATCTTCATCATACCCAGGGTATCTTCAACATACCCAGGGTATCTTCATCATACCCAGGGTATCTTCATCATACCCAGGGTATCTTCATCATACCCAGGGTATCTTCAACATACCCAGGGTATCTTCATCATACCCAGGGTATCTTCATCATACCCAGGGTATCTTCATCATACCCAGGGTATCTTCATCATACCCAGGGTATCTTCATCATACCCAGGGTATCTTCATCATACCCAGGGTATCTTCATCATACCCAGGGTATCTTCATCATACCCAGGGTATCTTCATCATACCCAGGGTATCTTCATCATACCCAGGGTATCTTCATCATACCCAGGGTATCTTCAACATACCCAGGGTATCTTCATCATACCCAGGGTATCTTCATCATACCCAGGGTATCTTCATCATACCCAGGGTATCTTCATCATACCCAGGGTATCTTCATCATACCCAGGGTATCTTCAACATACCCAGGGTATCTTCATCATACCCAGGGTATCTTCATCATACCCAGGGTATCTTCATCATACCCAGGGTATCTTCATCATACCCAGGGTATCTCATACCCAGGGTATCTTCAACATACCCAGGGTATCTTCATCATACCCAGGGTATCTTCATCATACCCAGGGTATCTTCATCATACCCAGGGTATCTTCAACATACCCAGGGTATCTTCATCATACCCAGGGTATCTTCATCATACCCAGGGTATCTTCATCATACCCAGGGTATCTTCAACATACCCAGGGTATCTTCATCATACCCAGGGTATCTTCATCATACCCAGGGTATCTTCATCATACCCAGGGTATCTTCATCATACCCAGGGTATCTTCATCATACCCAGGGTATCTTCATCATACCCAGGGTATCTTCATCATACCCAGGGTATCTTCATCATACCCAGGGTATCTTCATCATACCCAGGGTATCTTCATCATACCCAGGGTATCTTCAACATACCCAGGGTATCTTCATCATACCCAGGGTATCTTCATCATACCCAGGGTATCTTCATCATACCCAGGGTATCTTCATCATACCCAGGGTATCTTCATCATACCCAGGGTATCTTCATCATACCCAGGGTATCTTCATCATACCCAGGGTATCTTCATCATACCCAGGGTATCTTCATCATACCCAGGGTATCTTCATCATACCCAGGGTATCTTCATCATACCCAGGGTATCTTCATCATACCCAGGGTATCTTCATCATACCCAGGGTATCTTCATCATACCCAGGGTATCTTCATCATACCCAGGGTATCTTCATCATACCCAGGGTATCTTCATCATACCCAGGGTATCTTCATCATACCCGGGTATCTTCAACATACCCAGGGTATCTTCATCATACCCAGGGTATCTTCATCATACCCAGGGTATCTTCAACATACCCAGGGTATCTTCAACATACCCAGGGTATCTTCATCATACCCAGGGTATCTTCATCATACCCAGGGTATCTTCATCATACCCAGGGTATCTTCATCATACCCAGGGTATCTTCATCATACCCAGGGTATCTTCATCATACCCAGGGTATCTTCATCATACCCAGGGTATCTTCAACATACCCAGGGTATCTTCATCATACCCAGGGTATCTTCAACATACCCAGGGTATCTTCATCATACCCAGGGTATCTTCATCATACCCAGGGTATCTTCATCATACCCAGGGTATCTTCATCATACCCAGGGTATCTTCATCATACCCAGGGTATCTTCAACATACCCAGGGTATCTTCATCATACCCAGGGTATCTTCATCATACCCAGGGTATCTTCATCATACCCAGGGTATCTTCATCATACCCAGGGTATCTTCAACATACCCAGGGTATCTTCATCATACCCAGGGTATCTTCATCATACCCAGGGTATCTTCATCATACCCAGGGTATCTTCAACATACCCAGGGTATCTTCTCGTTATCTGGCTTAACAAACCCTAACAAACGAGATCCCGCTAAGCGGTCCTACGAAGCTGGTTATCAACTCGGTAAATCAACTCAGGGTTTCTCTATCTGGCTGTGAGTGCGTTCACATGAACGGGGCGGGGCTTACAGCATCTGACCAATCACAGACATGGACAAGTCTGTCAGCAGACAAACAGACAGAGCGGCACATATTACAAAGGAAGAGTAAACTATATTAGACAAATAGGAAGAAGTTAAACACATAATCCAGACTAAAAGTAACACAGTTGAAGCTGCCAAATGCAGGAAGGAGAGCTGGCAACGGAAAAAACTCCCGATGTGTGAATGTGTAAATTAACAGATTTATTAATTCAATGGAACACTCAAAAGTCGGATAAAGTCGTCTAGATATAAATATCTATAAGAAATGTTCAACCTTCTTTCAGGTGCGTCTCCATCTCCGGCGGCGTGAAACGGATTCAAGACCAAGTAAAAAAATAAGTATAAAAATATAATTCAAAGCGGTAAACACCCGCAGCATAAATCCATCTGTCCTTCCTGCATTTGTCAGTTTAAACTGTGATGTTTTTAGCCTGGATTATGACTTAAACTTCTTCATATTTGTGTAATATAATCATACGATCTGCGCACTGAGCTCTGATTGGTCAGTAGGCGGTGCTTTTATACGAGTTGATCTCTTATCTGGAACATAACCTGCTCCGGAGCAGGTCAGGTGTTCAGCATCAGTTACCATGGTGATCTACCCCGGTAAGAAGTGATCAGTTACCATGGTGATCTACCCCGGTAAGAAGTGATCCACCTTCGTAGGACGGAAAACCCTGAAGGGTTAACCCTGAAGTTACCTCGCTAACGCCAAATCCTGCTTCGTAGTCCAGACCTCTGGAGAATTGGGTTGAGCAACAACAACAACAACAACAACACCTCTTGTATTCTGGAAACATCCCTGTGTTAAATCATGTGGTGTTAAGATTGTGAAGCACCAACCAACTACAGTGTTTTCAGAATCATCAGAGGCACTCTTGTCAAGGATGAAGTGAAAAGGCTTTAAAGATGGATCAACTAATAGACTATGGTTTATGGTTTATGCTCAAATGATGGGTGAAGTGGTATAATAAAGCATACATGCTTGATATTTTACTTGCCATGGGTGGCATTAATTCTGGGACATTAAATAGATTATGTTTTTGGGATATCTTAATCTTCTCTAAACTGCATGGTAACCAGAGACCTTGTGGCAGACACCATTGGGTGTGATGCTCTCTTGAATCATTGAATCACACTGGACTCAATATATATATATATATTTTATTTAATAAAGTATTAGAAATGATTAATTCTAATATATCAAAATGTATTGAAACTCCTTCTCCTTCTCTCCATGCATTTTGTGCTGAATACAATGAATCCTGATCTGTATTTACAGTGTAGCTTGATTCTTGCACACATGTCAATGTTTACTGTTGCTATGGCAACAGGTGACAGCTGACATTAGTATATATTAGCTAGTTTAGTTTAATCGTTCTAACAACAATAACCCATAAAATTACAATTGGGCACATTTAAACAACAAACCAACAACAACTACCACTCGTCACAGTCCTTAAAACCTGAACTAATATGTTGTCACAGGTTAATTACAAAAATAACAGCTTCAGTCCCAGAGGAGCTACGTTAGCATTAGCGACGATTACGTCCAGTATGCTTTGTAACCAAACATTATAACGTTAGTTCCCTCAAACGATGTGACAAAACACAATACAAACTAACGTTACAGTGAACTAACGTTAGCTAGACAGTCGACTATCTGTAGGTTAGCCATGAACAACATGTTTTTCACTTCTGGCTAGCGGGCTAACGGCTAACATCAGTATAGCCAACGCTAACGCTAACGGCAGATTAGTGCCGATTAAAATACATTTCTAGCCAAACGAAAGACATGACAGTTATGTTACATAACTTGCTAACAGACAATATAACGTTATACATGTTAACGTTATAACTGACAGGAAGTAAACATGGACACAAGCTGTTGCCTAGCAACACAATGTCGTTAAAACGGTCTATAGGTACCTTGAGTTTAGAGCGCATGGAGGAATTAAATCTTACTCAGAGAAAAACCTGAATGCTTAGTCCTACTTAGACCCTGAGGCGGTGCTGCCCTCTGGTGGTCGAAACAGGTATTACAACAACAAACCCACCTGTTTTCCCGAAGAAGCAAAGAAAAGAAAAGGAACTGAGAAAAATCTGTATAAACAGGAAGGCAATCCAGGCACTCCAAAATATCCAAAATATGAAAAAGTAGCAACGAGGAAGAGAATATATTAAAAAGCCTTTATTGTAGCGGCTAAATCATTTAAAAAGCCAACATGTTTGGACCGCTGTAGGTCTTCGTCAGGGCTTAAAACCAAACAGACAAGGCGGACGTGGCCTCACCTACAGTATATGGTATCAACAACCAACGGGAGGCAATCACATGATCATCATAATATTACAAAATGTTACAAAATATCAAAGAAATAACACAGAAACAAGTAATGAAAGTCCTTCATTGAAGAAACTACTCCTACTTAACAACAGAGGCTGCAAAGCAAACACGGGAGCCGATACAGAAAAAGAAAAAAATATAGAATATTTTTAATTATTTAATATTACTCACTGCATAATTTTGGTTAATTTTTATTAGGAGAAATATTCAATAACTTCACTGTTATAAAGTGTTGTTCTAACAGACTGTCTTCACACATCAATGTTCTCTTCCTGGTTAGGCTACAATACTTATTTTGAAAAAAATAAATTATTGTATCGTTGCCATGAAGACCATTGTAGCGGGTAAACTTCCGTATAAACCAATTGTAGTATAACCAGGAAGAGACCATTGATGTGTGAAGACAGCCTGTCAGCACTACACTTTACTGAAGTTAGTTATTCTGCAGTCATGTCTTCTTCCTGAGAAACACTCTGTTATTGTTTCTAATAACTAGGTCCTGATCCATGTCCATCAACTTCAGGTACACAGCAGCACCGTCCTCATACAAGCTCTTATTTTCGCAGAATATGTCTTCTAGTGATTTTATTTTTTGTTTTTAGAGATAGAAAATTAAAATCAACCCGTTTTTTTAAGTTTAGTTCATCCCGTTTTGACCCGGATAAAGAAAAACACCTTTATTTCAATTTTAATTTTAGTATTTTAGAACATAAATCAAATAACCACTATTTTTTGTTTTTTTTATATCTGTTTGTGAAAAGGAAAATCGAATGACCAAAAGATACACTGACCCCCCCCCCCCCTAACCCTGATGTTAAATTAATTATTTATTTCCGTCGTCTTAAAATCATTATTTGATTTGATGGCCTTTGTGCCCTCAAGAAACTGGCAGAAGCGAAGTCCAAGTGTTCCCTGAAAAGATTCGCTCAGCTCACCCTGATGGCAGTCGCAGTAAGCCCAGCCAACGGCACCAGAACTCTGCCGGATGAAGCACCACGGATTCACCTCTCGGTCTGGGTTTCGGCAGAAGCTGTGCTCCCCCAGGCCTCGGCCCGGGTACTGCCGCATGTAGTCTGGGAAGTCTGTCCACTTCAGACAGGGGGAGCCGGAGTCTGTGTGTGAAACCGAGCCGTTATAGTAGCCCGGTTCTGTTGAGCCTTCTGAACAGGTGAGCGGAGCTGAAGACACAGAACAGCATTTACTCAGTCAGACAGTCTTTAGTTCAATCACATCACATGAAGAAGAAACAACTTTAAGCTTTAACACTCTGAGACCCACAAGAGACCCGTTTCAGTCTGTGTTAGGGGGTACAGGGGGGGGTTAGGGGGGTACAGGGGGGGTTAGGGAGGTACAGGGGGGGGTTAGGGGGGTACAGGGGGGGGTTAGGGGGGTACAGGGGGGGTTTAGGGAGGTACAGGGGGGGGTTAGGGGGGTCCAGAGGGTCTTTAGGGGGTACAGGGGGGGGTTAGGGGGGTACAGGGGGGGGTTAGGGGGTACAGGGGGGGTTTAGGGGGGTACAGGGGGGGGTTAGGGGGGTACAGGGGGGGGTTAGGGGGGTACAGGGGGTCTTTAGGGGGTACAGGGGGGGGTTAGGGGGGTACAGGGGGGGTTAGGGGGGTACAGGGGGGGTTTAGGGGGTACAGGGGGGGGTTAGGGGGGTACAGGGGGGGTTTAGGGGGTTACAGGGGGTCTTTAGGGGGTACAGGGGGGGGTTAGGGGGGTACAGGGGGTCTTTAAGGGGTACAGGGGGTCTTTAGGGGGGTACAGGGGGTCTTTAGGGGGGTACAGGGGGTCTTTAGGGGGTACAGGAGGGGGTTAGGGGGGTACAGGGGGGTTAAGGGGGGTACAGGGGGGGTTAGGGGGGTACAGGGGGGTACAGGGGGGTACAGGGGGGTACAGGGGGGTACAGGCGGTCTTTAGGGGGGTACAGGGGGGGGTTAGGGGGTCTTTAGGGGGGTCCAGGGGGTCTTTAAGGGGTACAGGGGGTCTTTAGGGGGGTCCAGGGGGTCTTTATGGGGGTACAGGGGGTCTTTAGGGGGGTCCAGAGGGTCTTTAGGGGGAGATAGCAGGTCAACAGTAGATGTCACATAGAAGTGGTGTACATCATCTGAAAGCTGGAACCTGATGATTAATTTGAGATGCAGCTCAGCTCTGTGGGTCAAGTTGTTCTAGTCATAAATCATTGTTGCAGCAATTTTTGGGATGATACCATTTGTTCCAGAGATCTGGTGCTAAATTTAACAATTTTTTACCACTAGAAAATCGATAAAAATGATCAATAATCCCTCCAAAATACCACATTAAGACACCAAGACCTTGAGGAACACCAGAGAAAAAGACATGCTGTGAATTGGGATCAAAAACTTTTGACATTTGGAGATTTCTGCAAGAAGTACATTTTTCGGCGATTGGATGGCGAGCACTTCTGTTGTGTAAACTGCTCAGAAACCTCCTTATTGATCAATCTAGCTAGGAAAGCCATCCATCCTCTGAATGCTCTAGGTCTCTAGTTTGATCCATCCATCCTCTGAATGCTCTAGGTCTCTAGTTTGATCTATCCTCTGAATGCTCTAGGTCTCTAGTTTGATCCATCCATCCTCTGAATGCTCTAGGTCTCTAGTTTGATCCATCCATCCTCTGAATGCTCTAGATCTCTAGTTTGATCCATCCATCCTCTGAATGCTCTAGGTCTCTAGTTTGATCCATCCATCCTCTGAATGCTCTAGGTCTCTAGTTTGATCCATCCATCCTCTGAATGCTCTAGGTCTCTAGTTTGATCCATCCATCCTCTGAATGCTCTAGGTCTCTAGTTTGATCCATCCATCCTCGGAATGCTCTAGGTCTCTAGTTTGATCCATCCTCTGAATGCTCTAGGTCTCTAGTTTGATCCATCCATCCCCTGAATGCTCTAGATCTCTAGTTTGATCCATACATCCTCTGAATGCTCTAGGTCTCTAGTTTGATCCGTCCATCCTCTGAATGCTCTAGGTCTCTAGTTTGATCCATCCATCCTCTGAATGCTCTAGATCTCTAGTTTGATCCATTCATCCTCTGAATGCTCTAGGTCTCTAGTTTGATCCATCCATCCTCTGAATGCTCTAGGTCTCTAGTTTGATCCATCCTCTGAATGCTCTAGATCGCTAGTTTGATCCATCCATTCTCTGAATGCTCTAGGTCTCTAGTTTGATCCATCCATTCTCTGAATGCTCTAGGTCTCTAGTTTGATCCATCCATTCTCTGAATGCTCTAGGTCTCTAGTTTGATCCATCCATCCTCTGAATGCTCTAGGTCTCTAGTTTGATCCATCCATCCTCTGAATGCTCTAGGTCTCTAGTTTGATCCATCCTCTGAATGCTCTAGATCGCTAGTTTGATCCATCCATTCTCTGAATGCTCTAGGTCTCTAGTTTGATCCATCCATTCTCTGAATGCTCTAGGTCTCTAGTTTGATCCATCCATTCTCTGAATGCTCTAGGTCTCCAGTTTGATCCATCCATCCTCTGAATGCTCTAGATCTCTAGTTTGATGCATCCATCCTCTGAATGCTCTAGATCTCTAGTTTGATCCATCCATCCTCTGAATGCTCTAGTTTGATCCATCCATACTCTGAATGCTCTAGGTCTCTAGTTTGATCCATCCATCCTCTGAATGCTCTAGGTCTCTAGTTTGTGGCTGTAAAGTTTCATGAGGCTGTGATTATCCTAGAGGTCACCACAGGTCATTTTATACAGTGAGGTCAATGAAATGTCCCCTATGGGGACTAATATCATCACACTTAACCAGTGTAAAATAAAAGTCCTGTTTCCTTCGGCTGATATTCATTCTAAATAGTTTGATCGGTGGTCTCTATAAACCCGATCAGATGATGCATCGATTCTGAATTGAAACGTTGTCAATAGATAGATTCTTTATTTATCCCGAAGGAAATTTAGGTTATACTAATATATAAGTATACTCATTCGCTCTTTAATTAGCTCTGAGAGCGACACACACAAGGCGGAGCTCCACGGTCGGCTCTCCATCTGAAGCAGTTTCACCGTCTGTCTGATCTATTTGTTCTGTGAGAGAATCTGGAAATCTATAAAACAATATAGGCCTAAAAGATATGATATATGATATAAATAAGCCTTTCTGATTCTCATCAATAATACGATATACATCCCATGCTCGCCAACCCTTTTGATATTCCTGCCCTGAGAGAGAGACACACACACACACACACACACACACACACACACACACACACACACACACACACACACACACACACACACACACACACACACACACACATATATACTCATAATGTTCAGTTAAAATAATTCCCTATAAGCACAATTTGAATTGTATTAAAATAGGCTAAACATGAATCTCCACATATCCTTCTATAAATAAATCTTTCTTTATGAATGTTTAGCTGATCTATAGCTCGTCCTCCCTTTGAGTGTGACTGTTGGAAATGTTGGAGGAGCAACATGGAGGAGAAACATGGAGGAGAGACACGGAGGAGAGACATGGAGGAGCAACATGGAGGAGAGACATGAAGAGGAGCAACATGGAGGAGAAACATGGAGGAGCGACATGAAGAGGAGCAACATGGAGGAGAAACATGAAGAGGAGCAACATGGAGGAGAAACATGAAGAGGAGAAACATGAAGAGGAGCAACATGGAGGAGAAACATGAAGAGGAGCAACATGGAGGAGAAACATGAAGAGGAGAAACATGAAGAGGAGCAACATGGAGGAGAAACATGAAGAGGAGCAACATGGAGGAGAAACATGAAGAGGAGAAACATGAAGAGGAGCAACATGAAGAGGAGCAACATGAAGAGGAGCAACATGAAGAGGAGCAACATGAAGAGGAGCAACATGAAGAGGAGCAACATGAAGAGGAGCAACATGGAGGACTCCATGAAGAGGAGCAACATGAAGAGGAGCAACATGAAGAGGAGCAACATGAAGAGGAGCAACATGGAGGACTCCATGAAGAGGAGCAACATGAAGAGGAGCAACATGAAGAGGAGCAACATGGAGGACTCCATGAAGAGGAGCAACATAAAGAGGAGCAACATGAAGAGGAGCAACATGAAGAGGAGCTGCTCCCTCTGGAGATATAAACGGATCATTCTAAGATAACGGAAACACAACCATTCTTATTTTCAGCTGATTAAACACTAATGAAAATATAGTTATGAATATTAGATTCCATTTCTACTAATAGATCCCCCGAAATGCTAAACACTGTTCCTTTAAGTAAACATTTGAATGCAATACTTTTACTTGTAACGGAGTACTTTTACATTGTGCTATTGTTACTTTTACTTCAGTAAACTTAAAGGATTTGAGTGCATCTTTCACTGATCTTCTCCCATATCAACACCAGGTTGATCATTCTGGAGAGTCTCAGACCTCAAACAAGAGCTCACATGATGATGATCAGTAAGAACACGTTGTATGAGGCTGGAGGAAAAGTCAAACATTACACAGTCATCTGGTGGGCAGATGGTGGATTAACAAGACAACGCTGACATGCAGAGAAGACACTTAATGGCAACCAGAAGCACTGCCAACTGGGAAACTGATCTATAAAACTACTTCCTGGGCAGACTCACACACACACACACACACACACACACACACACACACACACACACTCATCATTGGCACATGTAGATTCTTGTAGATTGCAACACAGCTGCCGAACATAAAATACTCAACAGTCAACTCATCTGACAGGAAGTCTGAGAGGGTTTGTTCCTTTTAGCCAGAAGTCATGAAGCATGAAAATCAGGTAATCTATGGACCTTCACCGCTTTAACTGTGGTTAACTGTTTGGGGCTGGGGAGGGGGGGGGGGGTAGAACAGTAAGACTGGTTTATTGCATACAGACATGCCGTGACTGGAGGAGAGAGAAGACAGTGAGGACAGACGGAGCATAAAGGCTGTTAGTATAAACTAAGTTAGACTGTCTGCTTTGGGGAAAGATGTTTCATTAAACCAAAAGAATAAGACCAAAAGTATGTTCACACACTGCGTGAAGAGCATTTCAAGTCCTGACACAGATTGTGGATTGGACTGAAGTCTGGACTCTGACTGAGTCCCTCAGCTGTTTTAAATATTCCTTTGTGTTTGGACTTGTTGTCTCGCTGCCTCCAGCAGGCTTCATGCTGGGGACGGACTCTATTCCTGTTCAGTGATCTGCCAAACAGCTCAGTTTTGGACTCATCAGAACTAAGAACTTTTTCTCCCACAAACCTTCAGATAAACACTAGTCCGAATGTCATGTGAGCTTATCCATTGTAACATATTGACCACTGACAGATTGAAAGAAGCAGGACTCATAATTAGACTGATGCAGGACACCAACTATATCAAATAAACTAGAATTAGCACCTCGTGGTTGTACGTTTCCACCAAACAGTCAACTGGCAGTTCACATCCACCTCTGTCCAAAATGTCCTCACTTCATCATTTTATCCCGTGAAATTGTCATAATTAGCGTATGAATTCTTGAATTATGGCCAAAAACATGTTTTGTGATTTAACAGTGACCTTGACCTTTGACCACCAAATTCTAATCAGTTCATCTTTGAGTCCAGGTGGACGTTTGTGCCAAATTTGAAGAAATTCCCTCGAGGCGATCCCAAGATATTGCGTTCAACAGAATGGTATGGACAGACAGACGTAAAGCCTCTGGCATAGAAAGCCAGTTCAGAATCATCTGACTGCTTCTATTAACTGATGAGAGAGTAGTCGTGTGCAGTGATATAGAAAATTGAGGACTATTCGATAATTTGTGATGCATGAAGAACTGTTGTGTATTTGAACTGTTGATATGTGAATCGTGATCGAAGTGATTCGTGAGGCCAGTGAAGATTCAAACCTCTACACGAGAATGAATGGGACACATGTGAGGTCACCGTGACCTTGACCTTTGACCACCAAATTCTAATCAGTTCATCTTTGAGTCCAGGTGGACATTTGTGCCAAATTTGAAGAATCCCTGAAAGCGTTCCTGAAATATTGCTTTCACGAGAATGGGATGGACGACCAGACCGACGTGCAGACGGACGGACGTGCAGACGGACCGACGTGCAGACGGACCGACGTGCAGACGGACCGACGTGCAGACGGACCGACGTGCAGACGGACCGACGTGCAGACGGACCGACGTGCAGACGGACGTGCAGACGGACCGACGTGCAGACGGACGGACGTGCAGACGGACCGACGTGCAGACGGACGGACGTGCAGACGGACGGACGTGCAGACGGACCGACGTGCAGACGGACCGACGTGCAGACAGACCGACGTGCAGACGGACGTGCAGACGGACCGACGTGCAGACGGACGGACGTGCAGACGGACCGACGTGCAGACGGACCGACGTGCAGACGGACGTGCAGACGGACCGACGTGCAGACGGACGTGCAGACGGACCGACGTGCAGACGGACCGACGTGCAGACGGACCGACGTGAAGACGGACGGACGCCGTCGCTGAGGCATAAAAATAAAATGCTTTGATAATGGCTGATTACTTAGTAATTACAGGAGAACATGACATATGTAATATCATGTAAATCCATGAAACTAAATGACTGGTCTAAAAAACATGTCAGTCAGGATGGAATCATTTTTCTATCTTCCTCTAAATCCACTCATCATAATTATAATACCTTTTATTTTAAAGCTCTCTGGGTGTTATCTATAGTAATCTATCTCTTTATCTACAGTATTAATAAATGAATAACCTCCAGCGGTTCTGTTCCTGTGATGTTTGGCTCTGTAATAGAACAGACTGATGAGCCTCCTACTTCCTGTTACTGTTGCTATAATAACACCTTTGTGTTGATGTATTGTCTCATAATGATGACGTTTATATTGTGTTTACTGATCAGGAGGGAACTCTGAGGTAGAGTTGGCCATATTGTGAAGGGGGGGGGGGCCTCATGTAATATTAAGGCGCTCTGCCTACTGTAGAACTTGATCAGTTGTAGAAACCTACATGACTTGTTCATCTAAATGCTGGTGTTACGCTGCCAAGCAATGACCTCACAGTAGTAATGAGA
This sequence comes from Sebastolobus alascanus, assembly GCA_916701645.2. NCBI lineage: Eukaryota > Metazoa > Chordata > Actinopteri > Perciformes > Sebastidae > Sebastolobus > Sebastolobus alascanus. Next base: position 73,032 of record CAKAOJ020000573.1, read on the forward strand.
ACACACATACATTAAGACGTTAAGATGAGTCTTACCTGCATTCTGCACAATATTCAAGAGTCCACCTTCAGTGAGCTGTGGAAGAAATACAACATCATGGAACAAATACAGAGTGTGAAGTCATGATTCACCTACAGAATGCAGATCCTTATTATACTGCAAGACTTCATCGGAGGTGCTGCAGAGCCTGGAGCAATCTGGAGAATATACTTCCTGTTCATGTTGTTATAGAACTGACTGGGTCAGTGTTTCCTCATCATGAGCCAGTTTGGGTTAGCAGTGAATTAGGACTTTGCCACCACTGAATAACTATAATAAGTAATAAATAAGAGTCCTGAACTCTTCTTTCCAAACTTTCACTGTCTATGCCTGCACATGTGACAAAGACAAAACACATATGAAGATGGAGTTTATATTTATCTATATGTAGGCCAATTTTTTCAAAAATATGTTTGGTAGATATCAAACGGCAACCTCCGGTTCTGAGAAGTGAAGCCAATGATGAAGAGCCTTAAACCTTCATCCTGTCTCCCAGCCAGCAGGGGGGGGGGGGGCTCCTCTGGTTCTATAGAAGTCTCTGAGAAAATGAGCTTCTACTTCTCTCTTGATTTATTACCTCAGTAAACATTGTAAACATGAGTTTATGGTCTCAATCTCTAGTTTCAAGTCTTCTTCAATACAGCATGATGTTCATTTAGTAAATTATGGTCCCATTTAGAGTCAGATAGACCATAAAGCAGGGGATGCTTTAGGGCGGGGCTACCTGCTGATTGACAGGTCGTTACCACGGAGTTGTCCGTGTTTTAGTCTTTAACCCTTTCACGGTGTGTTTTCACGTCATCAAAGTTAATTGTAACGTTCTGGTCTTATTCAGCATTCAGTGTTTCATGTTTCCGGTGGAGTATTCCTTCTATTTATTTATTGATGCTTACCGCAGCAGTAGTGTGGAGTTTTGTCGAGGCTCATTGGTATTACTGTGTATTTTTGGTTGCTGCTCTGACTTTGTTGTAATGTGTTTGGTTTCCAGTGAGTGACCACATCATTCAGAAGGACATACACACCGTTGTGATTGAGTCTTCAGGTCTGAACAAGGCAAGATTAAGACAATTATAGTGTTCGAGGTGCAATGAAATGAACTCATCTGTAACCTTTTGTATCATTTAGCAACAACATTTAGCACATTTTTCCTTAAACATAAATCCAGAAAGATTGTATTTTCAGTATGTTGATCAAATTAAAACTTGGATGGAATAGGACTCGACATACATACATACAAGTCGACATAATGCATTTAATAAGGTGATCACAGACAGGTGCACAGTGTGGACATGAATATGCGTTTCAGATTGAATTAATTCACAAAACTATGTAATATGACACATAGTATGACATACAGGAGCTGTCATAAGGTAAACTTCAATAGAATGGCAGATTAGTAGTGTGTTAAATGTAGTAACAGTAAATATTTCTCCCTCAGAAGCAAACTAAGAAGCTGCTTTAGGGAGCTCATTAAAATGAGAGTGTACCTGCTGTCTGAGCCGAGTGAAAAACACATCTGATACACTTGTGATTTGCAAATGTGGATTGTATTCATTGTATTCACTCTACGGTGCTCTTTTATAGTTTAAATTAGATTTGATCGGGGGGGTTAGAGTCCCTGAAAGAGCTGTGAAACTGTAGTGTTTCACTTTCACACTTATCTGCAATGATGTGATATGGATCAAAAATAAGTGCAGACTTTGACCTGCTGATAAGATGAAGCAAACAGAGTAGACCAACCACCAATGAAAGAATGAACAGACAGATTGGTATTTGGATCTTTTTTTGTTCTGTTTAGCCTCCAGCACTTTGGATCTGAACTGAAACAATGACTATGAGCTGAAAGTGCTGACTCATCTTAAACTGTTGTACGAACTCAGTTACGAACTTCAGATGAAGCGTCTGCTAAATGAAATTGTAGAACTGTAAATTGTTTGAATTTGAAGCAGTTTAAATGTATACTGGGTGACAAGTGTAGGAATTACAGTTCTGCCACCATCTTCCACCAGTGAGGGACGATATATATATTATAACAATGTTCACCTGTTCACCCAGTATACATGAGAACACCCTGAAACACCTTCTGACATGTAGGTATCAATGAAGTGTCTTTACACACACAACACACCTCCGATATACGTATCCTGCTTATGAGCTATCGGTCATCTACTTATACTGTGTTGGATTCCCAGTGACCGCTCACTTTACATTCTCTTACTGATTTAATTTTCTATATTGTCTACTGTTCTCCAGGAGGGAAGGTGCTACTGTATGAGTGAGTTATAATATATAATAATGAACTATAATTAGGAGCGAGCTGGAAGTCAGGTCATCTGATGGAAAGACAACCAGTCAAATATGTGATTCTGATTTAAGGTTGGATCATCAATAGATTCTGGAGCTCCAAACACAAACTGTAAAGTGAAACTCCTATATGGAAACAGATCAATATGTTGTTATCTGAGCCTACAGAGAATCTTAACGTAGGTGATAAAAGTTAGCGAGGGTTCCCACTGTCGTCTGGGTTGTATTAGCACCCAGCTCTGGTTTCCACAAGGTATTAATCAACTTTACACTTCGCCTTCGTTAGACTTCTACTCTGTCTGTTCATCTGATGCTGTGTGAGGATCTGACCTGGATCTATGTGTTGTTTCACGTCTATGACGGTTTCTGGATTATTTTACACGTCTTATAGTTTCCTAGAAATAAATGTCCCAGAAAATGAACTGATATTTCATTTAAAGGTTCATAGAAAGGCCAACGTAATTCATTCACACAGACAAGTAATGAGATAAGAGCTCACCTTGACTTCTAGTACACAGCAGACCATTCAAAATGAACATCTTATCTTTTATATTCATTTCATCTTTTCAACAACTGTGATCGACTCAGGTGGAGCCTTGGCTTATTGTATATAACATATAATATTATATTATACTATAACTATATAACGTTTTATATTTTTATATTTTCCCCAGGATAAATTACAAGGCTACCAAAGTTATTTCCAGGAAACTTTCTCTAGTTGTTAGGAAAGAGTGTCTGAGTTCTGCAGTTCACAGGAGCTAAAGTAGTCTTCCTCCGTCACATTAACGTGTCAAAGACCGGACCGGGCTTCATGACAGGTCGTAAACAGGAGCTTTATATAGGCTGCTTACCTCTGCAGACAGGGGCGGGACCAGGACCAGGACCGGGACCAGGACCGGGACCAGGACCAGGAACAGACTGCAGGGGATGAACCCGACCACGACTTTCTTCCGGTCCATCCTGCAGAAGGAACCATCTCCTCCACTCCTCCACACCTCCAACACAAACCTCCAACACCTTCACCCGCCCTCTGAGAAGCCTTCCGCTCTGACCGGTAAGAAACTGACGGGTAAACACACCGGTAAGAAACTGACGGGTAAACACACCGGTAAGAAACTGACGGGTAAACACACCGGTAAGAAACTGACGGGTAAACACACGGAGAGACACCGGGAGAGACACCGAGAGACACCGAGAGACACCGGCTGCGGTCTGAACTCAACTCCAGACATCCAACCCGCTCCGGAGCTAAAAATGACGCGCTGTTGGCGAGGAGAGACTCTCTCTCTCTCTCTCTCTCTCTCTCTCTCTCGCTCTCTCTCTCTCTCTCTCTCTCTCTCTCTCCCTCTCTCTCTCTCTCTGTCTCTCTGTCTGGTTGTTTCCCTTTTAAATCAGAGGTGTGACGCCCTCATAGCCGATTGAAACCTTTATATCTGACTATATGACTGACATTAGAGCCTGTAAATAATTAATCTTTATAATCTTTATAATCTTTACAACAGTCTTATAAGAGCCTCCAGGTGCCAGATAATATAGTTATAGATAAGACTCCAAGTTATGAGACTCAACCCTGCTGAGAATGTAGCTGAGCTACTGTAGCCAGGACTCCTGGGACTGCAGTAGGTCTACTGGTAGCCTACTGATGGAAAAATGATATTAATTAACTAATTAAAGCTGCAGTAGGTCTACTGGTAGCCTACTGATGGAAAAATAATATCAATTAACTAATTAAAGCTGCAGTAGGTCTACTGGTAGCCTACTGATGGATAAATGATATTAATTAACTAATTAAAGCTGCAGTAGGTCTACTGGTAGCCTACTGATGGATACATAATATTAAATAACTAATTAAAGCTGCAGTAGGTCTACTGGTAGCCTACTGATGGATAAATAATATCAATTAACTAATTAAAGCTGCAGTAGGTCTACTGGTAGCCTACTGATGGATACATAATATTAAATAACTAATTAAAGCTGCAGTAGGTCTACTGGTAGCCTACTGATGGATAAATAATATCAATTAACTAATTAAAGCTGCAGTAGGTCTACTGGTAGCCTACTGATGGAAAAATAATATCAATTAACTAATTAAAGCTGCAGTAGGTCTACTGGTAGCCTACTGATGGATAAATAATGTTAATTAACTAATTAAAGCTGCAGTAGGTCTACTGGTAGCGGGCTGCCGGAGTCCCAGCGGGCTGCAGGAGCCCCAACGGGCTGCCGGAGTCCCAGCGGGCTGCAGGAGTCCCAACGGGCTGCAGGAGTCCCAGCGGGCTGCAGGAGTCCCAACGGGCTGCAGGAGTCCCAACGGGCTGCAGGAGTCCCAGCGGGCTGCAGGAGTCCCAACGGGCTGCAGGAGTCCCAGCGGGCTGCAGGAGTCCCAACGGGCTGCAGGAGTCCCAACGGGCTGCAGGAGTCACAGCGGGTTGCAGGAGTCCCAGCGGGTTGCAGGAGTCCCAACGGGCTGCCGGAGTCCCAACGGGCTGCAGGAGTCCCAGCGGGTTGCAGGAGTCCCAACGGGTTGCAGGAGTCCCGACGGGCTGCAGGAGTCCCAACGGGTTGCAGGAGTCCCAGCAGGTTGCAGGAGTCCCAACGGGCTGCAGGAGTCCCAACGGACTGCAGGAGTCCCAACGGGCTGCAGGAGTCCCAACGGGCTGCAGGAGTCCCAACGGGCTGCCGGAGCCCCAGCGGGCTGCAGGAGTCCCAACGGGCTGCAGGAGTCTCAACGGGCTGCAGGAGTCCCAACGGGCTGCAGGAGTCCCAGCGGGCTGCAGGAGTCCCAACGGGCTGCAGTAGTCCCAACGGGCTGCCGGAGCCCCAGCGGGCTGCAGGAGTCCCAACGGGCTGCAGGAGTCCCAACGGGCTGCAGGAGTCCCAACGGGCTGCCGGAGCCCCAGCGGGCTTCAGGAGTCCCAGCGGGCTGCAGGAGTCCCAGCGGGCTGCAGGAGTCCCAACGGGCTGCAGGAGTCCCAGCGGGTTGCAGGAGTCCCAACGGGCTGCAGGAGTCCCAACGGACTGCAGGAGTCCCAACGGGCTGCAGGAGTCCCAACGGGCTGCAGGAGTCCCAGTGGGCTGCAGGAGTCCCAGCGGGCTGCCGGAGCCCCAGCGGGCTGCAGGAGTCCCAACGGGCTGCAGGAGTCCCAACGGGCTGCAGGAGTCCCAACGGGCTGCAGGAGTCCCAGCGGGCTGCAGGAGTCCCAACGGGCTGCAGGAGTCCCAACGGGCTGCCGGAGCCCCAGCGGGCTGCAGGAGTCCCAACGGGCTGCAGGAGTCCCAACGGGCTGCAGGAGTCCCAACGGGCTGCAGGAGTCCCAACGGGCTGCCGGAGTCCCAGCGGGCTGCAGGAGTCCCAGCGGGCTGCAGGAGTCCCAACGGGCTGCAGGAGTCCCAGCGGGCTGCAGGAGTCCCAGCGGGCTGCAGGAGTCCCAGCGGGCTGCAGGAGTCCCAGCGGGCTGCAGGAGTCCCATCGGGCTGCAGGAGTCCCAGCGGGCTGCAGGAGTCCCAGCGGGCTGCAGGAGTCCCAGCGGGCTGCAGGAGTCCCAGCGGGCTGCAGGAGTCCCAGCGGGCTGCAGGAGTCCCAGCGGGCTGCAGGAGTCCCAGCGGGCTGCAGGAGTCCCAGCGGGCTGCAGGAGTCCCAGCGGGCTGCAGGAGTCCCAGCGGGCTGCAGGAGTCCCAGCGGGCTGCCGGAGTCCCAGCGGGCTGCAGGAGTCCCAGCGGGCTGCAGGAGTCCCAGCGGGCTGCAGGAGTCCCAGCGGGCTGCAGGAGTCCCAGCGGGCTGCAGGAGTCCCAACGGGCTGCAGGAGTCCCAGCGGGCTGCAGGAGTCCCAGCGGGCTGCAGGAGTCCCAGCGGGCTGCAGGAGTCCCAGCGGGCTGCAGGAGTCCCAGCGGGCTGCCGGAGTCCCAGCGGGTTGCAGGAGTCCCAGCAGGCTGCAGGAGTCCCAGCGGGTTGCAGGAGTCCCAGCGGGCTGCAGGAGTCCCAGCGGGCTGCAGGAGTCCCAGCGGGCTGCAGGAGTCCCAGCGTGCTGCAGGAGTCCCAGCGGGCTGCCGGAGTCCCAGCGGGCTGCAGGAGTCCCAGCGGGCTGGGGGAGTCCCAGCGGGTTGCGGGAGTCCCAGCGGGCTGGGGGAGTCCCAGCGGGTTGCGGGAGTCCCAGCGGGCTGCAGGAGTCCCAGCGGGCTGCAGGAGTCCCAGCGGGCTGCGGGAGTCCCAGCGGGCTGGGGGAGTCCCAACGGGCTGCGGGAGTCCCAGCGGGCTGGGGGAGTCCCAGCGGGTTGCGGGAGTCCCAGCGGGCTGCGGGAGTCCCAGCGGGCTGCGGGAGTCCCAGCGGGCTGCCGGAGTCCCAGCGGGCTGCAGGAGTCCCAGCGGGCTGCAGGAGTCCCAGCGGGCTGCAGGAGTCCCAGCGGGTTGCAGGAGTCCCAGCGGGCAGTCCCCCGGGATCAGACCCTCGGCGCTGAAGAATGCTTCAGTAAACCGCTGACTGAAGGTCCATCTCCATCTGTTGCCCGTCCAACCATTGAAGTAGTCTCCTGATGCCACTTTGGATTTAATCCAATAAACAAACTAGAAACATACACAGACTCAGTACCTTCAACAGGATGCAGAAGCCCTCTGGGCAGATCATCTCTGGAAGGTAAACCGCAAATTGCAAAAACTTTCACGAGTCTCGCTGCCTGACGACCTGACCTAAACCTTAAATATTCAAGGTTAATGCTGAACCTTAGCCACCTCACGACAGTCTTCCAAATGTGGGTTACCTTCTGGACACGACCCTCCGGGCAGAGGACAGACTGCACGCTACACTGACTCATTATCGCCTCTAGAGGTACAAGTTGGTATTACAAGGCAGGCTGGGCCGGGGCTAGCTGTTAGCATGCTAGCTGTTAGCATGCTAGCTGTTAGCATGCTCTGTTCACTAGATATCTCTGCTACACAGTACATAGACGTCTTTGACGTAACGTCAACACTGTAACCTCTTCACACTTTGTTGATAATGTTAGTTCATTTTTTAATGTTTTAATGTTTTAAACTAAAATTCTAGCCACTTCTTACACATTACACCTTTAAACTTTGGCCTTTTGACTTGGAAAGACTTGATATCCTTTCATGAATGTTGTAAAAAAAAGTAAAGAGTAATTCTTCATTTGACATCAGTCCAGTTTATCACAGCCGGCTAAAACTGATGCAGTCCTGCAATAAATCCTCCTTCATGAAATGATGTTCAGTTGTTGTTCAACTTGTTTGCTGTTGATTGAACTGCAGTTTGTGGTGCGTCATACAGAAACAGATCTCAGTATAATGCAGTAACTTAAATGACTTACTCTTACTTAAAGTACATATTAACTGTCACTGCTGCTACAGGACATGCTGGCCTTTAAAAACATTATAGGTATCCTATCAAGTAGGTTGTTGATAAACTAATATTTTGTGTGGACAGGTTACACTTACTGATAGTGACAATCTACACCTTGGAAACAATAGAGGCTCAGAAATCACCAGCAGTGGAGGTCAACATCCTGTCGCTGTAACACCAGCCAGTAGAGAGATAAGCAGGGCGAGTCCATCCAGATCGGCTGGATTTCACTGGCTTGTTTTTCCTGGCGACCGCTCACAAACAGATGATTATAAAGCTTGATCTTAATCGTATCATCAAAAGTCTTCAGTGTGCCTCTTGGGGCCGAGCCTGAGATGCTTCTAGACTCAGGAGATGGATGTTAAAGATAGTAAAGTGTTCTCAGATCCCACTGAACAACCTGCAACAGCATTTAATGTGACTGAATCCCAACGAGGCATAAACAAGAGACCCAACAAAAACAGAAAGCACCTCAAGGCACTGAAATGCTTTTCAAAGGCACCCACTAAGTGTCTGTTTGATAGATACACTGCAGTATATATACAGTATATATATGTATCAAATAAATCAAATGTAAAGTGTATGAACCAGAGGATGTATCTGTACATATATCAATACTGAGCTGCAGCTATTAAGTAGTACTAAGTAGTATTAAGTAGTATACTGACAGCTATCTTGTGCAGCTCCATTTTTACATCATTTTATTCACTTATTTTAAACAATTTAAGTGGTAAACTTGTATTCTATTTAATTGTTGTTTTATTAATCTAGTATTTATGTCACATGGTTTTATTAATATTACTGTTAATAGCTTTCAATTATATTTATTACATTTTTAACATGTTATTGTCGAGCACTGGTCTCTAACTGATCTCCACTCTTTGAATTGTTTTAGTCTTTTCTGCTATTTATACGGTCCACACTTGTTCTGTCTTATTTTCTACATTCATCTGTGAAGCATTTGAACCGCTCTAACCTGTATGAAAGGTGCGAATCATGTAAATGTCTACAGACCTGCAATATGAACGTGTTATACAGAACAGACACTGTTGTGGTTTTGTATTCTTCAGATTTCTTTGTTGTCCTTAGCAGTAGTGGAGTAACACCAGCTCAGACCTTTTCCCCTACATGTTGCATACCTCATATTAAAGAGTACTTTTCCCTAAAGTTGTCGGACTGGGACAGAAAGAATGATCAAAATCAAAGCATCAATGACCGAGATATCAACAACACTGGATCCTACACTTCCCATAATGCAACTCAATAGCATCTGTGTTTAGCCCCTTCCTGCCTCCTCAATACACACATCATCAAACTCCACACCTCCAATTCATGCTGCAGGTTTTCTGTTACACATCTGTAGACTTTCTAGCCCAGTCTATATATATATATATATATATATATATATAGTTCTCCACATGACAAATAAATGGACTTGTAAACTTGGTGGAGAGGTGGAATTAGACGGGGGGGGTTGGATATTATCTGTCCCATCACTCATGGTAAGAAGCTTTCAGGGCCTTTAATCCGGTCATTTAAGAGTTCATCTGGTTTGGTTAATTATTAGACGAGTGTTTGAACTGAAGAGATTCTGTAGTACTGTTTAATCAAGAGGAAGTGGTTTTATTTATCAGACCTCATTTCATCGCTGGCCGTTGTCTGTAGTCGGACCTGTTACATATCGTAGCCTCACAGCATCAGATTACTCTTAACGTGGGCTGATGATTATTAGATGCTGGCTTCCACTCAATGTCTTCACATTAAAAACTAATTGATGGTGATTTCATCATCATGAGGTTTTAAAGCTGCAGTAGTGAGAATATTTTTGGCATCATTGGGCAAAAATCCCATAATAACCTTTCAACATATTGTAATTCAAGTGTTCTGAGAGAAAACTAGACTTCTGCTCCTCCTCATGTCTCTGTTTTCAGGCTTTAGATAAATCTAGCCCGTGACGGCAGATTTTGACCAATCACAGGTCATTTCAGAGAGAGAGAGCGTTCCTATTGGCTGTGCTCCGGTCATGTGACCAGAACTTGGCTTCCTTCAACAGATTTTACAATGGCGGCCGTGTCACAAACTTTCTCATTTTACAGCTAAACAGTAACTCCAAGATGATTCTGAGAACATCTGAGGAGAGAAATAGTCATTACAGTAACAGAATATTGATTCATATCTGATCAGCGCTGCCTAGTTTGACCGTTTGGTCGGAGTTCAGAGTGATTGACAGCCGGCTCTCATAGACTGCAGCTGGGCAGCGGACCTTGTTTTCCTCCGGTAAGTGAAATCCTTCAGATGCCGTTAGGAGCACCGGAGGACACAGTAGGACACAGAGGAACAGGATTTAACTCAGGTTACCTGTTTCATGTTCTACTGTCACCATATAGCGGCCGTTTAATAAAAATAACTTTTTTAAATCATATTTGCGCCGATATCGCACTCTGCAGCTTTACATCATTTGGATGGAGCTGATGAGATATGTCTGTAGTCTCCACATCATCACCAGCAGACACACTATACACAAGGTAACACTGCAAAAGTTACTAGTGTTTGAACTTAAAAGCTGTTTTTTAGTGATGTTTCACACTTTACAAAAACCCACAAAGCATCATCTTCGTCAACATGAGGAACTCTGGAGACAGACATCGGCTGTTCCTCCCTTCGTGGTGTCTGAGCTGCTGTGAGCTACAGCTGGTGTGAAGTCCCAGTCCCTTCCTCCAGTATATATACTGCAGGATGGGACTGGGACTTTGGTCCAGTATGTGCTTTGTTGTTGTTTTGAACAAACAGTAAAAGTTTTAAGATTTGGATAAACCCTTTTGATGTATGTAACGACATTACATTTCCTCTGGCACCAACCGCAGAACAAATACGGTCTCCAATACCATCCAGCTGTTTTCTGTCTGGTGTGTAAACGAACATCTCACAATGCTGCCAGAGAAGATACAGACTTAATAATGAGAACCTTTGGTGTGTTAGGAACAGTAGCTGTGGAGGAGTTTCCTCTGCGCTCTCCATGTTTGGGAGGAAGTGATAAGCAGGGTGAGGAAATGGTTCTCTAATGACGGACAGATAAACAGGGACGCAGCAAGAAATACCACATTCTGACAATGGTGGGTGCAAACTGAGCACAAATCTTTCCTGTCCTTCAGACAAAACATGAAACCAGATCCCGACTTTACAACATCATTAGCCAAATGTCATTACGTCTGCCAGAAATAAAGTCACAGTCAAAGAAAAGAGTCAGAAGGAGGTCGTTGAAAAGGCATGAAGCATCCAAAGAACTTAAACATGCTTTTCCAGTCATTTGAATTTTATGTCCAGTAAGTTTAGTCTGGCTCAGCAGAAAGACGGGAAGCACGGGGGGGAAATACTAGCTTTTAACTTCTAACAAACTCCAAACTGAGATTTCCATCCAGCTGGATGTTGGGTTTCGATGAGGATGGGTATGTAATAAATAATGAAAATGAACATAATGAAATAAAGTAAATGACTGATTTGTACATTGATGGAAATGTTTGTCTTCATTGCTGCTGTTCCAAAAAATCCCATATCAACCATTTAATATTAGATCAGGCTAATAAATAATTTAATTTAAAAGAAAAATGTGTGTGTAATGTAAGTGTAATATACCTAATATATGTACGTGTAATGTAAGAAGAAATGTTGTGAGTGTGCACACAAAATCAAAATCACATCCACCTAAGAGTCTTTGTATGACTCTTTTTTTAGAATAATAAGACTGATGATAAAAAGTCGAGCACCAAATGTGGAGCGCTGTGATGAGACTGGGAAGGAAATCAGTGTGAGCTCAACAGGAACGCTGTGGAAGATATATTCAGGTCTATTACTGCAGGAAAAGTATATTATAATTACTGATATAATAACGGTTTTAATGTTACTGGAGCTTATATACTGTTGTTTTATGAGATGATCAGATGTAGCAGTACCTGATACCGAGTAGTGGGAATTGATTTCAGCATATTAATTATATCTTTCATTGTTAGAAAATGAAACTATAGCAAAGATGTTTGAAGATGTGATGAAGATAACATGAACTTTAGAGGCTTTCTGCATTAAAGGGTCCACCAGTCGGACATATCATGATCAGTTTTGGAGTCATGAGGAGAGGAAGAGAAGAGGAAGAGAGGAAGAGGAGAGGAAGAGGAGAGTAGGGGAGAAAGAGGAAGAGAGGAAGAGGAAGAGAGGAAGAGAGGAAGAGGAGAGGAAGAGAGGAAGAAGAGAGGAAGAGGAAGAGAGGAAGAGGAAGAGGAGAGGAAGAGAGGAAGAAGAGAGGAAGAGGAGAGGAAGAGAGGAAGAGGAAGAGAGGAAGAGGAAGAGGAGAGGAAGAGGAGAGGAAGAGAGGAAGAGGAGAGGAAGAGAGGAAAAGGAAGAGAGGAAGAGGAGAGGAAGAGAGGAAGAGGAAGAGAGGAAGAGGAGAGGAAGAGAGGAAGAGGAAGAGAGGAAGAGGAAGAGGAGAGGAAGAGAGGAAGAGGAGAGGAAGAGAGGAAGAGGAAGAGAGGAAGAGGAGAGGAAGAGAGGAAGAGGAAGAGAGGAAGAGGAGAGGAAGAGAGGAAGAGGAAGAGAGGAAGAGGAAGAGAGGAAGAGGAGAGGAAGAGAGGAAGAGGAAGAGAGGAAGAGGAGAGGAAGAGAGGAAGAGGAAGAGAGGAAGAGGAAGAGAGGAAGAGGAGAGGAAGAGAGGAAGAGGAAGAGAGGAAGAGGAAGAGGAGAGGAAGAGAGGAAGAGGAAGAGAGGAAGAGGAAGAGAGGAAGAGGAGAGGAAGAGAGGAAGAGGAAGAGAGGAAAAGGAAGAGAGGAAGAGGAGAGGAAGAGAGGAAGAGGAAGAGAGGAAGAGGAAGAGGAGAGGAAGAGAGGAAGAGGAAGAGAGGAAGAGGAAGAGGAGAGGAAGAGAGGAAGACTGAAGTATCTGTGGAAACACTGTCAGGAAATAACCTGTAGCTCAGTTAGAGCCTCAATCAATCACAATTAATCACATCAATCCACATGTTGACAAGACATTAGTGTGAATGAGAGGATATGAGTCTACCAGGCAGAGACAGTCCAATTAAACATGCTGATGAGTTGCATTATGGGAAATGTAGGAGTGTTTTGGAGTTTGACCCAAACTAAGGAGTAAAAGTCAGGATATCTCAGCCTCTGTCTGAATATACCTGCATTCATCATTCATCCAATCACATGCAGTATAAATGTGTTATTGTCTCCTATAATAAAATGGTGTGTGAATATTTCTGCATCAAACTAGAGACCCAGAGCATTCAGAGGATGGATGGATCAGACTAGAGATCTAGAGCATTCAGAGGATGGATGGATCAAACTAGAGACCTAGAGCATTCAGAGGATGGATGGATCAAACTAGAGATCTAGAGCATTCAGAGGATGGATGGATCAAACTAGAGACCTAGAGCATTCAGAGGATGGATGGATCAGACTAGAGATCTAGAGCATTCAGAGGATGGATGGATCAAACTAGAGACCTAGAGCATTCAGAGGATGGATGGATCAAACTAGAGACCTAGAGCATTCAGAGGATGGATGGATCAAACTAGAGACCTAGAGCATTCAGAGGATGGATGGATCAAACTAGAGATCTAGAGCATTCAGAGGATGGATGGATCAAACTAGAGACCTAGAGCATTCAGAGGATGGATGGATCAGACTAGAGATCTAGAGCATTCAGAGGATGGATGGATCAAACTAGAGACCTAGAGCATTCAGAGGATGGATGGATCAAACTAGAGACCTAGAGCATTCAGAGGATGGATGGCTTTCCTAGCTAGATTTACAATAAGGGGTTTCTGAGCAGTTTACACAACACAAGTGCTCGCCATCCAGTCACTGAAAATGCAATTCTTGCAGAAATCTCCAAATGTCAAAAGTTTTTGATCCTAAATCTCAGCATGTCTTTTTCTCTGGTGTTCCTCGAGGTCTCGGTGTCTTAATGTGGTATTTTGGAGGGATTATTGATAATTTTTATCAATTCTCTAGTGGTAAAAAATGGTTAAATTTAGCACCAGATCTGTAGAACAAATGGTATCATCCCAAAAATTGCTGCAACAACTTATGAGACATAATAGAGCATGGGGATGGACATCATATACTTCTATAATAATAGTCTAACCCCTTATACACTCACACAATTTATTTTAATGAATTAATTAATGTTTATTTCTGATTTATGACTAGAACAACTTGACCCACAGTGCTGAGCAGCATCTCAAATTAATCTCCAGGTTCCAGCTTTCAGATGATGTACACCACTTCTATGTGACATCTACTGTTGACCTGCTGTCTCCCCCTAAAGACCCCCTGGTCCCCCTAAAGACCCCCCGGACCCCCCTAAAGACCCCCTGGACCCCCCTAAAGACCCCCTGGACCCCCCTAAAGACCCCCCGGACCCCCCTAAAGACCCCCTGGTCCCCCTAAAGACCCCCTGGTCCCCCTAAAGACCCCTGTACCCCCCTAAAGACCCCCTGGTCCCCCTAAAGACCCCCTGGACCCCCTAAAGACCCCTGTACCCCCCTAAAGACCCCCTGGACCCCCTAAAGACCCCTGTACCCCCCTAAAGACCCCCTGGACCCCCCTAAAGACCCCCTGGTCCCCCTAAAGACCCCCCGGACCCCCCTAAAGACCCCCTGGTCCCCCTAAAGACCCCCTGGTCCCCCTAAAGACCCCTGTACCCCCCTAAAGACCCCCTGGTCCCCCTAAAGACCCCCTGGACCCCCTAAAGACCCCTGTACCCCCCTAAAGACCCCCTGGACCCCCTAAAGACCCCTGTACCCCCCTAAAGACCCCCTGGACCCCCTAAAGACCCCCTAAAGACCCTCTGTACCCCCCTAAAGACCCCCTGGACCCCCTAAAGACCCCCTGGACCCCCTAAAGACCCCTGTACCCCCCTAAAGACCCCCTGGACCCCCTAAAGACCCCTGTACCCCCCTAAAGACCCCCTGGACCCCCTAAAGACCCCCTAAAGACCCTCTGTACCCCCCTAAAGACCCCCTGGACCCCCTAAAGACCCCCTAAAGACCCTCTGTACCCCCCTAAAGACCCCCTGGACCCCCTAAAGACCCCCTGGACCCCCTAAAGACCCCTGTACCCCCCTAAAGACCCCCTGGACCCCCTAAAGACCCCTGTACCCCCCTAAAGACCCCCTGGACCCCCTAAAGACCCCCTAAAGACCCCCTGGACCCCCCTAAAGACCCTCTGGACCCCCTAAAAAGACTAAAACTGGTCTACTGTGTGTCTCAGAGGGTTCAGACCCCCCCCCTGAAGAAGCCCAGTCTGCTCTGATTGGCTGGAGAGAACAACATGGTGCACCTTGGTAAATGTAGTCCTCCAGCTGTGGGCGGTTTATGCTAATGAGGCTGCTGTGACATAGGAAGTGGAGACAGATCTGATTGGCTGGTTGAATCACATGAAACCACAAAGACCTAACTGGTTTTCTGATTCTATTTTATATATATATATATATATATTATTATATTTTCTATAGTCTGTGGGTCGGTAGACTCTCCAGATATCCAGACGATGTAAACAAGCACTGAAAAATATGTTTTTCATGATCTGTTCCTTTTAATACTTTATTCTCTAAGATGTTTCTGAGGCCGTCTCACCACAATCAACAGTTCATTTGTCCTGCTCCATTTCCTCTCTACATTTCATTATGGGACAATACATTCAACAAAATGCCTTCTTCAGTAGTCATGCAGAAGGTTTAGATCTGATCACTTTGTGAACACACGACAGACTTGAATCAGTGTGTCGTGTGGAACCGGAGCACAGACAGAGAAAGAAAGAAACTGATAAAAAAACTAAAATAATTCAGAACAGTCATATCGACCACACTGACCTTTGCTTACTGGTAATCTATCACTTTAACTTTATTTCCCCATCTGTTAACCACCAATCTCAGCTTCCACAGGAATGACGAAGCATTTCAGTGATAGAGGAGAGAGCTCCGAGCCAGCAGCCACGAAACCCAAGAAGAAGAATCCATCACTTCCACTAATAACATCTGCACTGAATGAGACACTCTGCTAAATTACACTGAGACTAAACGGAGCCAACTGAGGACACGAGCAGAAAGTCACATTACATTTACATTTACAGTGTGCTGTGAATACAGAGGCTGAACCATTACAGAATATGAGTCAGTGAACTGACTGAATAACCTTACTGCCTCACATATCGGTGCAGGGCTTTCTGTTGAAATCCCCCTTTTCAGTGCTCTGATCCTTCCTTTATTTATTTAACACATGTACAGGATGAGTTACTTCTTCACCTGATGAAATACGGCACATTACAGTCCGTAGAAGTTCTGCATTAAACAGTGTGGTTTCTAGATCTCAGTGCGCAGGTTTGGATATCTCTTCAGGAGGGTCGTGGCCTGTTTGGGGTGCAGACGTCCTCCCTGGAGGCCGCTCTGTTCACTTTTATCCTTCATAGCAGCCTGTGGAAGAGGAAGAGGATGGTTACCTGCTTTGTAATGAGCAGTGTGTTTATTAAGACACTACGGCTGTCACAAGAAAGCCCAAAACAATTACTGGTTTGGGATTGGATGGGTGTAATTACATATTAATATATGTCACAGTGACAGGAAGTGCAGAAAGTTAATTTCAGTCTGTGGTAGTAATCCCTTCAGCCCGTCTGACAGACACAGTTTGGGACTCTGGTCTCACGATGAGACAAAGTTTAGGGAGCTGTCTTACGATGCACAATGTGATAACTCGTTGTTCCCTCTAAATGAAGTCTCTCTGACTGAAATACATTCATGATCACGTTCTGACACATTCTGGTGACGGTTATTGAAAGTTATGGTTACATCTCCTCTCCGTAAACACTTCATGTGCTCTTAATAAAGTGAATGTGTCACTTCTGGGTCCTGTAGAGTCGAACATCCCTCACCGACTGTGTGTGTATGTGCACATACCTGAGTCTGCTCCACACAGGTGTAGAAGGAGTTCATCTCATTGGAGCACAGACCGTCCACAAAGTTGTTCTGCTTCCAACAGGCCATCAGGACGGACATCTCTGTGATACATGTAGCCTCTGTGGAGAGAAAGCTTCATGTTCACCCCGAAAGACCCATTTAACCCTTCCATCATTAACGGGAGATCTGCTGCCGCTGACTGGTTCAGATGTTCTGTGTTCAAACACCTGGTCAAAGATATCAGAGATATCAGAGATATCAGAGATATCAGAAATATCAGAGATGGGTTTGTCAAGAAGACACACCACTCTGTAACTTTGATGTCTGAAAACAAGCAGACAAGAAGTGATGTCTTTATACACCAGGAGCATCTTAACACTAAAATCATTCCTACATACATTATCCTAATGTATTAGACTACCTGATGTATACATTAGGTAGTCTAATATCTAATGTATACATTAGGTAGTCTAACACGTAAGGGATAATGTACAGCTAGCAGGTCATTGTAGTGAAAGAATCCCCTTCAGGGCGATGCAGCATCGCCCAGAAGGGGATTCTTTCACTACAATGACCTGCTAGCTGTACATTATCCTGCTTATTATACGGCTACTTACTGAAGAAATCAATATTTTGACACAAAAACGGTCCGCCAGAGTCCGACATCAGAGCTGCGCCCATAGCAACGGTCTGTTCTACATAGCAACGGTTTGTTATACATAGCAACGGTCTCTTATACGTAGCAACGGTCTGTTATACGTAGCAACGGTCTGTTATACGTAGCAACGGTTTACTATACGTAGCAACGGTCTGTTATACATAGCAACGGTCTGCTATACGTAGCAACGGTCTGTTATACGTAGCAACGGTCTGTTATACGTAGCAACGGTTTGCTATACATAGCAACGGTCTCTTATACATAGCAACGGTCTGTTATACGTAGCAACGGTCTGTTATACGTAGCAACGGTTTACTATACGTAGCAACGGTCTGTTATACATAGCAACGGTCTGCTATACGTAGCAACGGTCTGCTATACGTAGCAACGGTCTGCTATACGTAGCAACGGTCTCTTATACGTAGCAACGGTCTGTTATACGTAGCAACGGTCTGTTATACGTAGCAACGGTTTACTATACGTAGCAACGGTCTGTTATACATAGCAACGGTCTGCTATACGTAGCAACGGTCTGCTATACGTAGCAACGGTCTGTTATACGTAGCAACGGTTTGCTATACGTAGCAACTGTCTGTTATACATATCAACGGTCTGTTATACTAGCAAGGTCTGTATACAAGCAACGGTCTGTATTACATAGCAACGGCTATACTCGGTCTGTATTACATAGCAACGGTCTGTATACTAGCAACGGTCTGTATACTAGCAACGGTTCTGCTTATACTAGCAACGGTCTGTTATACTAGCAACGGTCTGTTATACGTAGCAACGGTCTGTTATACTAGCAACGGTCTAGCTTATATAGCAACGGTCTGTTATACGTAGCAACGGTCTGTTATACGTAGCAACGGTCTGTATACTAGCAACGGTCTGCTATATAGCAACGGTCTGTATACTACAACGGTCTTATACTAGCAACGGTTGTTCTAGCGGTCTGTATACTAGCAACGGTTCTGCTTATACTAGCAACGGTCTGTTACATAGCAACGGTCTGTATTACATAGCAACGGTCTGTATACTAGCAACGGTCTGTTATACTAGCAACGGTCTGTATACTAGCAACGGTCTGTTATACGTAGCAACGGTCTGTTATACTAGCAACGGTCTGTTATACGTAGCAACGGTTTGTATACGTAGCAACGGTCTGTTATATAGCAACTTCTCGGTCTGTTACGTAGCAACGGTCTATACTGCAACGTCTGTTATACTAGCAACGGTCTGTTATACATAGCAACGGTCTGTTATACGTAGCAACGGTCTGCTTATACTAGCAACGGTCTGTTATACATAGCAACGGTCTGTTATACGTAGCAACGGTCTCTTACACATATCAACGGTCTGCTATATGAAGCAACGGTCTGTTATACGTAGCAACGGTCTGTTATACGTAGCAACGGTTTGCTATACGTAGCAACGGTCTGTTATACGTAGCAACGGTTTGCTATACGTAGCAACGGTCTGTTATACGTAGCAACGGTCTGTATTACATAGCAACGGTCTGTTATACGTAGCAACGGTCTCTTATACATATCAACGGTCTGTTATCTGAAGCAACGGTTTGCTATACGTAGCAACGGTCTGTTATACATAGCAACAGCGTTCTGCGGTCTGTATTACATAGCAACGGTCTGTATTACATAGCAACGGTCTGTTATACATAGCAACGGTCTGCTATACGTAGCAACGGTCTGTTATACATAGCAACGGTCTGTTATACATAGCAACGGTCTGCTATACGTAGCAACGGTCTGTTATACATAGCAACGGTCTGTTATACGTAGCAACGGTCTGTTATACATAGCAACGGTCTGTTATATATAGCAACGGTCTGTTATACATAGCAACGGCGTTCTGCGGTCTGTATTACATAGCAACGGTCTGTTATACGTAGCAACGGTCTGTTATACGTAGCAACGGTCTGTTATACATAGCAACGGTCTGCTATACATAGTAACGGTCTGTTATACATAGCAACGGTCTGCTATACGTAGCAACGGTCTGTTATACATAGCAACGGTCTGTTATACGTAGCAACGGTCTGTTATACATAGCAACGGTCTGTTATACATAGCAACGGCGTTCTGCGGTCTGTATTACATAGCAACGGTCTGTTATATATAGCAACGGCGTTCTGCGGCCTGTTATTTCTGTATAACAGACCGCAGAACGCCGTGATTGACCAATCAGAATCGAGTATTCAACACAGCCGTGTAATAAATTAGTCTAATACATTAGACTACCTAATGTATACATTAGATTACCTAATGTATTAATACATTAGGTAATTATTATTATTAGGTAACTAATGTATTAATACATTAGGTATTAATACATTAGGTAATTATTATTATTAGGCAACTAATGTATTAATACATTAGGTAGTCCCCGCATGGCCAGTTTGCCTCTTGGGAACTGCCCAGGTGCCCTTGAGCAAGGCACCAAACCCCCAACTGCTCTGGGTTGTGTGTACTATGGATGTGTAAAATAACAGAGTGGAAAAATGTAATTCCCCCCTCGGAGATTAATAAAGTGCCTTTCTTCTTCTTCTTCTTCTTCTTCTTCTTCTTCTTCTTCTTCTTCTTCTTCTTCTTCTTCTTCTTCTTCTTCTTCTTCTTCTTCTTCTTCTTCTTCTTCTTCTTCTTCTTCAGACTGAATGCAGTAACCCTCCATCTGATATCTACAGACTGAATGCAGTAACCCTCCATCTGATATCTACAGACTGAATGCAGTAACCCTCCATCTGATATCTACAGACTGAATGCAGTAACCCTCCATCTGATACTACAGACTGAATGCAGTAACCCTCCATCTGATATCTACAGACTGAATGCAGTAACCCTCCATCTGATATCTACAGACTGAATGCAGTAACCCTCCATCTGATACTACAGACTGAATGCAGTAACCCTCCATCTGATATCTACAGACTGAATGCAGTAACCCTCCATCTGATATCTACAGACTGAATGCAGTAACCCTCCATCTGATACTACAGACTGAATGCAGTAACCCTCCATCTGATATCTACAGACTGAATGCAGTAACCCTCCATCTGATACTACAGACTGAATGCAGTAACCCTCCCTCTGATATCTACAGACTGAATGTAGTAACCCTCCATCTGATATCTACAGACTGAATGCAGTAACCCTCCATCTGATATCTACAGACTGAATGTAGTAACCCTCCATCTGATATCTACAGACTGAATGCAGTAACCCTCCATCTGATATCTACAGACTGAATGCAGTAACCCTCCATCTGATACTACAGACTGAATGTAGTAACCCTCCATCTGATATCTACAGACTGAATGCAGTAACCCTCCCTCTGATATCTACAGACTGAATGCAGTAAACCTCCCTCTGATATCTACAGACTGAATGCAGTAACCCTCCATCTGATATCTACAGACTGAATGCAGTAACCCTCCCTCTGATATCTACAGACTGAATGCAGTAACCCTCCCTCTGATATCTACAGACTGAATGCAGTAACCCTCCATCTGATATCTACAGACTGAATGCAGTAAACCTCCCTCTGATATCTACAGACTGAATGCAGTAACCCTCCCTCTGATATCTACAGACTGAATGTAGTAACCCTCCATCTGATATCTACAGACTGAATGCAGTAACCCTCCATCTGATATCTACAGACTGAATGCAGTAACCCTCCATCTGATATCTACAGACTGAATGCAGTAACCCTCCATCTGATACTACAGACTGAATGCAGTAACCCTCCATCTGATATCTACAGACTGAATGCAGTAACCCTCCATCTGATATCTACAGACTGAATGCAGTAACCCTCCATCTGATACTACAGACTGAATGCAGTAACCCTCCATCTGATATCTACAGACTGAATGCAGTAACCCTCCATCTGATACTACAGACTGAATGCAGTAACCCTCCATCTGATATCTACAGACTGAATGTAGTAACCCTCCATCTGATATCTACAGACTGAATGCAGTAACCCTCCATCTGATATCTACAGACTGAATGCAGTAACCCTCCATCTGATATCTACAGACTGAATGCAGTAACCCTCCATCTGATATCTACAGACTGAATGCAGTAACCCTCCATCTGATATCTACAGACTGAATGCAGTAACCCTCCCTCTGATATCTACAGACTGAATGCAGTAACCCTCCATCTGATACTACAGACTGAATGCAGTAACCCTCCATCTGATATCTACAGACTGAATGCAGTAACCCTCCATCTGATATCTACAGACTGTAACCCTCCATCTGATATCTACAGACTGAATGCAGTAGCCCTCCATCTGATACTACAGACTGAATGCAGTAACCCTCCATCTGATACTACAGACTGAATGCAGTAACCCTCTATCTGATATCTACAGACTGAATGCAGTAACCCTCCATCTGATATCTACAGACTGAATGCAGTAACCCTCCATCTGATACTACAGACTGAATGCAGTAACCCTCCATCTGATACTACAGACTGAATGCAGTAACCCTCCATCTGATATCTACAGACTGAATGCAGTAACCCTCCATCTGATACTACAGACTGAATGCAGTAACCCTCCATCTGATACTACAGACTGAATGCAGTAACCCTCCATCTGATATCTACAGACTGAATGCAGTAACCCTCCATCTGATATCTACAGACTGAATGCAGTAACACTCCCTCTGATACTACAGACTGAATGTAGTAACCTTCCATCTGATATCTACAGACTGAATGCAGTAACCCTCCATCTGATATCTACAGACTGAATGCAGTAACCCTCCATCTGATATCTACAGACTGAATTCAGTAACCCTCCATCTGATATCTACAGACTGAATGCAGTAACCCTCCATCTGATATCTACAGACTGAATGCAGTAACCCTCCATCTGATATCTACAGACTGAATGCAGTAACCCTCCATCTGATATCTACAGACTGAATGCAGTAACCCTCCATCTGATACTACAGACTGAATGCAGTAACCCTCCATCTGATATCTACAGACTGAATGTAGTAACCCTCCATCTGATATCTACAGACTGAATGCAGTAACCCTCCATCTGATATCTACAGACTGAATGTAGTAACCCTCCATCTGATATCTACAGACTGAATGCAGTAACCCTCCATCTGATATCTACAGACTGAATGCAGTAACCCTCCATCTGATATCTACAGACTGAATGCAGTAACCCTCCATCTGATATCTACAGACTGAATGTAGTAACCCTCCATCTGATATCTACAGACTGAATGTAGTAACCCTCCATCTGATATCTACAGACTGAATGCAGTAACCCTCCATCTGATATCTACAGACTGAATGCAGTAACCCTCCATCTGATATCTACAGACTGAATGCAGTAACCCTCCATCTGATATCTACAGACTGAATGCAGTAACCCTCCATCTGATATCTACAGACTGAATGCAGTAAACCCTCCATCTGATATCTACAGACTGAATGCAGTAACCCTCCATCTGATACTACAGACTGAATGCAGTAACCCTCCATCTGATATCTACAGACTGAATGTAGTAACCCTCCATCTGATATCTACAGACTGAATGCAGTAACCCTCCATCTGATATCTACAGACTGAATGCAGTAACCCTCCATCTGATATCTACAGACTGAATGCAGTAACCCTCCATCTGATATCTACAGACTGAATGCAGTAACCCTCCATCTGATATCTACAGACTGAATGTAGTAACCCTCCATCTGATATCTACAGACTGAATGCAGTAACCCTCCATCTGATATCTACAGACTGAATGCAGTAACCCTCCATCTGATACTACAGACTGAATGCAGTAACCCTCCATCTGATATCTACAGACTGAATGCAGTAACCCTCCATCTGATATCTACAGACTGAATGCAGTAACCCTCCATCTGATATCTACAGACTGAATGCAGTAACCCTCCATCTGATATCTACAGACTGAATGCAGTAACCCTCCATCTGATATCTACAGACTGAATGCAGTAACCCTCCATCTGATATCTACAGACTGAATGCAGTAACCCTCCATCTGATACTACAGACTGAATGCAGTAACCCTCCATCTGATATCTACAGACTGAATGCAGTAACCCTCCATCTGATATCTACAGACTGAATGCAGTAACCCTCCATCTGATATCTACAGACTGAATGAAGTAACCCTCCATCTGATATCTACAGACTGAATGCAGTAACCCTCCATCTGATATCTACAGACTGAATGCAGTAACCCTCCATCTGATATCTACAGACTGAATGCAGTAACCCTCCATCTGATATCTACAGACTGAATGCAGTAACCCTCCATCTGATATCTACAGACTGAATGCAGTAACCCTCCATCTGATATCTACAGACTGAATGCAGTAACCCTCCATCTGATATCTACAGACTGAATGCAGTAACCCTCCATCTGATATCTACAGACTGAATGCAGTAACCCTCCATCTGATATCTACAGACTGAATGCAGTAACCCTCCATCTGATATCTACAGACTGAATGTAGTAACCCTCCATCTGATATCTACAGACTGAATGCAGTAACCCTCCATCTGATATCTACAGACTGAATGCAGTAACCCTCCATCTGATATCTACAGACTGAATGCAGTAACCCTCCATCTGATATCTACAGACTGAATGCAGTAACCCTCCATCTGATATCTACAGACTGAATGCAGTAACCCTCCATCTGATATCTACAGACTGAATGCAGTAACCCTCCATCTGATACTACAGACTGAATGCAGTAACCCTCCATCTGATATCTACAGGACTGAATGCAGTAACCCTCCATCTGATATCTACAGACTGAATGTAGTAACCCTCCATCTGATATCTACAGACTGAATGCAGTAACCCTCCATCTGATATCTACAGACAGATGCTAGTAACCCTCCATCTGATATCTACAGACTGAATGCAGTAACCCTCCATCTGATATCTACAGACTGAATGCAGTAACCCTCCATTGATATCTACAGACCTGAAGTAGAACCCTCCATCTGATATCTACAGACTGAATGCAGTAACCCTCCATCTGATATCTACAGACTGAATGTAGTAACCCTCCATCTGATATCTACAGACTGAATGCAGTAACCCTCCATCTGATATCTACAGACTGAATGCAGTAACCCTCCATCTGATATCTACAGACTGAATGAAGTAACCCTCCATCTGATATCTACAGACTGAATGCAGTAACCCTCCATCTGATATCTACAGACCTGAATGCAGTAACCTCCATCTGATATCTACAGACTGAATGCAGTACCCCTCCATCTGATATCTACAGACTGAATGCAGTAACCCTCCATCTGATATCTACAGACTGAATGCAGTAACCCTCCATCTGATATCTACAGACTGAATGCAGTAACCCTCCATCTGATATCTACAGACTGAATGCAGTAACCCTCCATCTGATATCTACAGACTGAATGCAGTAACCCTCCATCTGATATCTACAGACTGAATGCAGTAACCCTCCATCTGATATCTACAGACTGAATGCAGTAACCCTCCATCTGATATCTACAGACTGAATGCAGTAACCCTCCATCTGATATCTACAGACTGAATGCAGTAACCCTCCATCTGATATCTACAGACTGAATGTAGTAACCCTCCATCTGATATCTACAGACTGAATGCAGTAACCCTCCATCTGATATCTACAGACTGAATGCAGTAACCCTCCATCTGATATCTACAGACTGAATGCAGTAACCCTCCATCTGATATCTACAGACTGAATGCAGTAACCCTCCATCTGATATCTACAGACTGAATGCAGTAACCCTCCATCTGATATCTACAGACTGAATGCAGTAACCCTCCATCTGATATCTACAGACTGAATGCAGTAACCCTCCATCTGATATCTACAGACTGAATGCAGTAAACCTCCATCTGATATCTACAGACTGAATGCAGTAACCCTCCATCTGATACTACAGACTGAATGCAGTAACCCTCCATCTGATATCTACAGACTGAATGTAGTAACCCTCCATCTGATATCTACAGACTGAATGCAGTAACCCTCCATCTGATATCTACAGACTGAATGCAGTAACCCTCCATCTGATACTACAGACTGAATGCAGTAACCCTCCATCTGATATCTACAGACTGAATGTAGTAACCCTCCATCTGATATCTACAGACTGAATGTATTAACCCTCCATCTGATATCTACAGACTGAATGCAGTAACCCTCCATCTGATATCTACAGACTGAATGCAGTAACCCTCCATCTGATACTACAGACTGAATGCAGTAACCCTCCATCTGATACTACAGACTGAATGCAGTAACCCTCCATCTGATATCTACAGACTGAATGCAGTAACCCTCCATCTGATACTACAGACTGAATGCAGTAACCCTCCATCTGATATCTACAGACTGAATGCAGTAACCTCCATCTGATATCTACAGACTGAATGCAGTAACCCTCCCTCTGATATCTACAGACTGAATGCAGTAACCCTCCATCTGATATCTACAGACTGAATGCAGTAACCCTCCATCTGATATCTACAGACTGAATGTAGTAAACCCTCCATCTGATATCTACAGACTTAATGCAGTAACCCTCCATCTGATATCTACAGACTGAATGTAGTAACCCTCCATCTGATATCTACAGACTGAATGCAGTAACCCTCCATCTGATACTACAGACTGAATGCAGTAACCCTCCATCTGATATCTACAGACTGAATGCAGTAACCCTCCATCTGATATCTAAAGACTGAATGCAGTAACCTCCATCTGATATCTACAGACTGAATGCAGTAACCCTCATCTGATATCTACAGACTGAATGCAGTAACCCTCCATCTGATATCTACAGACTGAATGCAGTAACCCTCCATCTGATATCTACAGACTGAATGCAGTAACCCTCCATCTGATATCTACAGACTGAATGCAGTAACCCTCCATCTGATACTACAGACTGAATGCAGTAACCCTCCATCTGATACTACAGACTGAATGCAGTAACCCTCCATCTGATACTACAGACTGAATGCAGTAACCCTCCATCTGATATCTACAGACTGAATGCAGTAACCCTCCATCTGATACTACAGACTGAATGCAGTAACCCTCCATCTGATATCTACAGACTGAATGCAGTAACCCTCCATCTGATATCTACAGACTGAATGCAGTAACCTCCATCTGATACTACAGACTGAATGCAGTAACCCTCCATCTGATATCTACAGACTGAATGCAGTAACCCACCATCTGATATCTACAGACTGAATGCAGTAACCTCATCTGATACTACAGACTGAATGCAGTAACCCTCCATCTGATATCTACAGACTGAATGCAGTAACCCTCCATCTGATACTACAGACTGAATGCAGTAACCCTCTCATCTGATATCTACAGACTGAATGCAGTAACCCTCCATCTGATATCTACAGACTGAATGCAGTAACCCTCCAACTGATAGCTACAGACGAATGCAGGAACCCTCCAAGCAGATAACTCCATCTGATACTACAGACTGAATGCAGTACCCTCCATCTGATATCTACAGACTGAATGCAGTAACCCTCCATCTGATATCTACAGACTGAATGCAGTAACCCTCCATCTGATATCTACAGACTGAATGTAGTAACCCTCCAATCTGATATCTACAGACTGAATGCAGTAACCCTCCATCTGATATCTACAGACTGAATGCAGTAACCCTCCATCTGATATCTACAGACTGAATGCAGTAACCCTCCATCTGATATCTACAGACTGAATGCAGTAACCCTCCATCTGATATCTACAGACTGAATGCAGTAACCCTCCATCTGAAATCTACAGACTGAATGCAGTAACCCTCCATCTGATATCTACAGACTGAAAGCTAGTAACCCTCCATCTGATATCTACAGACTGAATGGTAACAAACCCTCTATCTGATATCTACAGAGCTGAATGCAGTAACCCTCCCCCATCTGATACTACAGACTGAATGTCAGTAACCCTCCATCTGATATCTACAGGACTGAATGCAGTAACCCTCCATCTGATACTACAGGACAGAATTGCAGTATACCCTCCCTCCTGATATCTACAGACTGATGCGTAACCCCTCAATCTGATCTCTACAGGACTGAAGGCAGTAACCCTCCATCTGATATCTACAGGACTGAATGCAGTATCCCTCCTTCTGATACTAACTGACTGATGCAGTAACCCTCCATCTGATATCTACAGACTGAATGCAGTAGCCCTCATCTGATACTAAAGACTGAAATGCTGTATCCTCAGCTGATATCTACAGACTACGGAATGCAGTAACCCTCCATCTGATACTACCGACTGATGCAGTAACCCCTCCATCTTATATCTACAGACTGAATGCAGCAACCCTCCAACTGATATCTACAAGACTGATGCAGTAACCCCTCCATCTGAATCTACAGGACTGAATGCAGTAACCCCTCCATCTGATATCTACAGATCTGAATGCTAGTAACCTCAATCTGATATCTACAGACTGGAATGCAGTAACCCTCCATCCTGATATCTACAGACTGAAATTCTGTAACTCTCCATCTGATATCTACGGACTGAATGCGACAACCCTCCATCTGATACTCTACAGACTGAATGCTAGTAAACCCTCCTCCTGATTCTACAGACTGAATGCAGGTAACCTCCATCTGATATCTCCGGACTGAATGTAGTAACTCATCTCCATCTGATATCTACAGACTGAATGCAGTAACCCTCCATCTGATATCTACAGACTGAATGCAGTAACCCTCATCTGATACTACAGACTGAATGCAGTAACCCTCCATCTGATATCTACAGACTGAATGCAGTAACCCTCCATCTGATATCTACAGACTGAATGCAGTAACCCTCCATCTGATATCTACAGACTGAATGCAGTAACCCTCCATCTGATATCTACAGACTGAATGCAGTAACCCTCCATCTGATATCTACAGACTGAATGCAGTAACCCTCCATCTGATATCTACAGACTGAATGCAGTAACCCTCCATCTGATAGCTACAGACAGAATGCAGTACACCCTCCATCTGATATCTACAGACTGAATGCAGTAACCCTCCAGAGACTGATATCTACAGACTGAATGCGTAACCCTCCATCTGAATATTACAGACTGAATGCAGTAACCCTCCATCTGATATCTACAGACTGAATGCAGTAACCCTCAATCTGATATCTACAGACTGAATGCAGTAACCCTCCATCTGATATCTACAGACTGAATGCAGTAACCCTCCATCTGATATCTACAGACTGAATGCAGTAACCCTCCTCTGATATCTACAGACTGAATGCAGGTAACCCTCCATCTGATATCTACAGACTGAATGCAGTAACCCTCCATCTGATAATACAGACTGAATTCAGTAACCCTCCATATGATATCTACAGACTGAATGCAGTAACCCTCAATCTGATATCTACAGACTGAATGCAGTAACCCTCCATCTGATATCTACAGACTGAATGCAGTAACCCTCCATCTGATATCTACAGACTGAATGCAGTAACCCTCCATCTGATATCTACAGACTGAATGCAGTAACCCTCCATCTGATATCTACAGACTGAATGCAGTAACCCTCCATCTGATATCTACAGACTGAATTCAGTAACCCTCCATCTGATATCTACAGACTGAATGCAGTAACCCTCCATCTGATATCTACAGACTGAATGCAGTAACCCTCCATCTGATACTACAGACTGAATGCAGTAACCCTCCATCTGATATCTACAGACTGAATGCAGTAACCCTCCATCTGATATCTACAGACTGAATGCAGTAACCCTCCATCTGATATCTACAGACTGAATGCAGTAACCCTCCATCTGATACTACAGACTGAATGCAGTAACCCTCCATCTGATATCTACAGACTGAATGCAGTAACCCTCCATCTGATATCTACAGACTGAATGCAGTAACCCTCCATCTGATATCTACAGACTGAATGCAGTAACCCTCCATCTGATATCTACAGACTGAATGCAGTAACCCTCCATCTGATATCTACAGACTGAATGCAGTAACCCTCCATCTGATATCTACAGACTGAATGCAGTAACCCTCCATCTGATATCTACAGACTGAATGTAGTAACCCTCCATCTGATACTACAGACTGAATGCAGTAACCCTCCATCTGATATCTACAGACTGAATGCAGTAACCCTCCATCTGATATCTACAGACTGAATGCAGTAACCCTCCATCTGATATCTACAGACTGAATGTAGTAACCCTCCATCTGATATCTACAGACTGAATGCAGTAACCCTCCATCTGATATCTACAGACTGAATGCAGTAACCCTCCATCTGATATCTACAGACTGAATGTAGTAACCCTCCCTCTGATATCTACAGACTGAATGTAGTAACCCTCCATCTGATATCTACAGACTGAATGCAGTAACCCTCCATCTGATATCTACAGACTGAATGTAGTAACCCTCCATCTGATATCTACAGACTGAATGCAGTAACCCTCCATC
The DNA here is from genome assembly GCA_916701645.2 of Sebastolobus alascanus. Taxonomy (NCBI): domain Eukaryota; kingdom Metazoa; phylum Chordata; class Actinopteri; order Perciformes; family Sebastidae; genus Sebastolobus; species Sebastolobus alascanus. The sequence goes on from CAKAOJ020000573.1 coordinate 102,912, forward strand.
TGATATCTACAGACTGAATGCAGTAACCCTCCATCTGATATCTACAGACTGAATGCAGTAACCCTCCATCTGATATCTACAGACTGAATGCAGTAACCCTCCATCTGATATCTACAGACTGAATGTAGTAACCCTCCATCTGATATCTACAGACTGAATGCAGTAACCCTCCATCTGATATCTACAGACTGAATGCAGTAACCCTCCATCTGATATCTACAGACTGAATGCAGTAACCCTCCATCTGATATCTACAGACTGAATGCAGTAACCCTTCATCTGATACTACAGACTGAATGCAGTAACCCTCCATCTGATATCTACAGACTGAATGCAGTAACCCTTCATCTGATATCTACAGACTGAATGTAGTAACCCTCCATCTGATATCTACAGACTGAATGTAGTAACCCTCCATCTGATACTACAGACTGAATGTAGTAACCCTCCCTCTGATATCTACAGACTGAATGCAGTAACCCTCCATCTGATATCTACAGACTGAATGCAGTAACCCTCCCTCTGATATCTACAGACTGAATGTAGTAACCCTCCATCTGATATCTACAGACTGAATGCAGTAACCCTCCATCTGATATCTACAGACTGAATGCAGTAACCCTCCATCTGATATCTACAGACTGAATGCAGTAACCCTCCATCTGATACTACAGACTGAATGCAGTAACCCTCCCTCTGATATCTACAGACTGAATGCAGTAACCCTCCATCTGATACTACAGACTGAATGCAGTAACCCTCCATCTGATACTACAGACTGAATGCAGTAACCCTCCATCTGATACTACAGACTGAATGCAGTAACCCTCCATCTGATACTACAGACTGAATGCAGTAACCCTCCATCTGATACTACAGACTGAATGCAGTAACCCTCCATCTGATACTACAGACTGAATGCAGTAACCCTCCCTCTGATATCTACAGACTGTAGTTCTCACCTCCTTTCTTCAGTTTCCGGTTCGCCACCGCGTCCCTCAGACTCAGAGTCCTGTTGGGCTTCAGAGCTGGTTTCCCGTTGTGTCTGCTGAGCAGCTTGCTGACCTTCTCCTGGAACAGGATGCCTCCCTGAGCCGCCATCTCTCCTCCTCCGTCCTCCGCTGCTCCTCACGGTGCTGATGTCTGGACCTCACCTGTCGGACCTCACCTGTCGGACCTTACCTGTCCGACCTCACCTGTCTGGACCTGGGGGGGGGAAGCTTCCAGTCTTCAGTTCAGCGCCTCGTTCCTTCACTTAGCTCCTCAGTGCGGCGCCATGTTTTGCTGTAAGTCGCAATTTAGTGTCGTAAATGTGTCGTACTACGAAACGTTTACGACAACCAGCCAGCCAATGAAAACGGTTTCTTGTCTCGAAGGGAAGCCGTAAAATCTGATCTGAGATCTGCATTAACCTCTCGCGAGACTCGTTGCCCGGCGACCTGTCCAGCTTAAAGAGGGAACCTGGTGGAAACAGCTGAGGTCAGGTCGGACACTTTACAGCAGCCCTCACGGAATTCACAGGAAGTCACAGAGACGGTGACTTCCTGTTAGATCTGTAGGCTACTTGTAGTTTTCAGACCACGTTGGGATTTATTTATATTTGTATATATAAATATATGTGGAAATGTGGGTGTATCTAACGTCGGATTCTGTCCTTTAATATCTTTATGTCCTCCTTGTAAAGCACATAATGAGCTCTCGTTGTGATAAGTGTTATATAAATAACCTTCATTATTATAATAATTATTATTATAATTATTATCAACCACACCAGATGTGTTTGTTAACAGATGAAACCTTCAGTGCTCATCATGAGACTAATATCCTAAAATCTAGTGTTAAATATTAAAGTTACACAGGAAGTTGTGACTGAGCTGCTGAGAGAGCTGAGAGAGAGCTGAGAGAACTGAGAGAGAGCTGAGAGAGAGCTGCTGAGAGAGCTGAGAGAGCTGCTGAGAGAGCTGAGAGAGCTGAGAGAGAGCTGAGAGAGAGCTGAGAGAGAGCTGAGAGAGCTGAGAGAGAGCTGAGAGAGCTGAGAGAGCTGAGAGAGCTGAGAGAGCTGAGAGAGAGCTGAGAGAGAGCTGAGAGAGCTGAGAGAGCTGAGAGAGCTGAGAGAGCTGAGAGAGCTGAGAGAGAGCTGAGAGAGAGCTGCTGAGAGAGCTGAGAGAGCTGCTGAGAGAGCTGAGAGAGCTGAGAGAGAGCTGAGAGAGAGCTGAGAGAGAGCTGAGAGAGCTGAGAGAGAGCTGAGAGAGCTGAGAGAGCTGAGAGAGCTGAGAGAGCTGAGAGAGAGCTGAGAGAGAGCTGAGAGAGCTGAGAGAGCTGAGAGAGCTGAGTGAGCTGCTGAGAGAGCTGAGAGAGCTGAGAGAGCTGCTGAGAGAGCTGAGAGAGCTGAGAGAGCTGCTGAGAGAGCTGAGAGAGCTGAGAGAGCTGCTGAGAAAGCTGAGAGAGCTGAGAGAGCTGAGAGAGCTGAGTGAGCTGCTGAGAGAGCTGAGAGAGCTGAGAGAGCTGCTGAGAGAGCTGAGAGAGCTGCTGAGAAAGCTGAGAGAGCTGAGAGAGCTGAGAGAGCTGCTGAGAGAGAGCTGAGAGAGAGCTGAGAGAGCTGAGACAGCTGAGAGAGAGCTGAGAGAGAGCTGAGAGAGAGCTGCTGAGAAAGCTGAGAGAGCTGAGAGAGCTGAGAGAGCTGAGAGAGAGCTGAGAGAGAGCTGAGAGAGCTGCTGAGAGAGAGAGCTGCTGAGAGAGCTGCTGAGAGAGCTGAGAGAGCTGAGAGAGCTGCTGAGAGAGCTGAGAGAGCTGCTGAGAAAGCTGAGAGAGCTGAGAGAGCTGAGAGAGCTGAGAGAGCTGCTGAGAGAGCTGAGAGAGCTGAGAGAGCTGCTGAGAGAGCTGAGAGAGCTGCTGAGAAAGCTGAGAGAGCTGAGAGAGCTGAGAGAGCTGCTGAGAGAGAGAGCTGCTGAGAGAGAGCTGAGAGAGCTGAGAGAGAGCTGAGAGAGCTGAGAGAGCTGCTGAGAGAGCTGAGAAAGCTGCTGAGAGAGCTGAGAGAGCTGCTGAGAGAGCTGAGAGAGCTGCTGAGAAAGCTGAGAGAGCTGAGAGAGCTGAGAGAGCTGCTGAGAGAGAGAGCTGCTGAGAGAGAGAGCTGCTGAGAGAGCTGAGAGAGCTGAGAGAGCTGCTGAGAGAGCTGAGAGAGCTGCTGAGAAAGCTGAGAGAGCTGAGAGAGCTGAGAGAGCTGAGAGAGAGAGAGAGCTGAGAGAACTGAGAGAGCTGAGAGAGCTGAGAGAGCTGAGAGAGAGCTGAGAGAGCTCAGAGAGCTGCTGAGAGAGCTGAGAGAGCTGAGAGAGCTGAGAGAGCTGAGAGAGCTGCTGAGAGCTGAGAGAGAGCTGAGAGAGCTGCTGAGAGCTGAGAGAGCTGAGAGAGCTGAGAGAGCTGCTGAGAGAGCTGAGAGAGCTGAGAGAGCTGAGAGAGCTGAGAGCTGCTGAGAGAGCTGAGAGAGCTGAGAGAGCTGAGAGAGAGCTGAGAGAGCTGAGAGAGCTGAGAGAGCTGCTGAGAGCTGAGAGAGAGCTGAGAGAGCTGAGAGAGCTGAGAGAACTGAGAGAGCTGAGAGAGCTGCTGAGAGAGCTGAGAGAGCTGAGAGAGCTGAGAGAGCTGAGAGCTGCTGAGAGAGCTGAGAGAGCTGAGAGAGCTGAAAGAGCTGCTGAGAGAGCTGAGAGAGCTGAGAGAGAGCTGAGAGAGCTGAGAGAGCTGAGAGAGCTGAGAGAACTGAGAGAGCTGAGAGAGCTGAGAGAGCTGAGAGAGCTGAGAGAGCTGAGAGAGCTGAGAGAGCTGAGAGAGCTGCTGAGAGAGCTGAGAGAGAGCTGAGAGAGCTGAGAGAGCTGAGAGAGCTGAGAGAGCTGAGAGAGCTGAGAGAGCTGCTGAGAGAGCTGAGAGAGCTGAGAGAGAGCTGAGAGAGCTGAGAGAGCTGCTGAGAGAGCTGAGAGAGCTGAGAGAGCTGGAGAGAGCTGAGAGAGCTGGAGAGAGCTGAGAGAGCTGAGAGTGCTGAGAGAGCTGAGAGAGCTGAGAGAGAGCTGAGAGAGCTGAGAGAGAGCTGAGAGAGCTGAGAGAGCTGAGAGAGAGCTGAGAGAGCTGCTGAGAGAGCTGAGAGAGCTGAGTGAGAGCTGAGAGAGCTGAGAGAGCTGAGAGAGCTGCTGAGAGAGCTGAGAGAGCTGAGAGAGCTGAGAGAGCTGAGAGAGCTGAGAGAGCTGAGAGAGCTGAGAGAGCTGAGAGAGAGCTGAGAGAGCTGCTGAGAGAGCTGAGAGAGCTGAGAGAGAGCTGAGAGAGCTGAGAGAGAGCTGCTGAGAGAGCTGAGAGCTGAGAGAGCTGCTGAGAGAGCTGCTGAGAGCTGAGAGAGCTGAGAGCTGAGAGAGCTGAGAGAGCTGAGAGAGCTGAGAGAGAGCTGAGAGAGCTGAGAGAGCTGAGAGAGCTGAGAGAGCTGAGAGAACTGAGAGAGCTGAGAGAGCCGAGAGAGCTGAGAGAGAGCTGAGAGAGCTGCTGAGAGAGCTGAGAGAGCTGAGAGAGAGCTGAGAGAGCTGAGAGAGCTGAGAGAGCTGCTGAGAGAGCTGAGAGAGCTGAGAGAGCTGAGAGAGCTGCTGAGAGAGCTGAGAGAGCTGAGAGAGCTGCTGAGAGAGCTGCTGAGAGCTGAGAGAGCTGAGAGCTGAGAGAGCTGCCGAGAGAGCTGAGAGAGCTGAGAACTGAGAGAGCTGCCGAGAGAGCTGAGAGAGCTGAGAGAGCTGCTGAGAGAGCTGAGAGAGCTGAAAGAGCTGCTGGAAGAGCTGAGAGAGCTGAGGGAGAGGCGAGAGAGCTGAGAGAGGAGCTCTGAGAGAGCTTGAGAGCTGAGAGAGCTTGCGGAGGAGAGCTGCTGTAGGAGCTGAGAGGGAGCTGAAGCTGAGAGAGCTGAGAGAGCTGAGAGAGCTTGAGAGAGCTGAGAGAGCTGAGAGAGCTGAGAGAGCTGAGAGAGCTGAGAGAGCTGAGAGAGCTGAGAGAGCTGAGAGAGCTGAGAGAGCTGCTGAGAGAGCTGCTGAGAGAGCTGAGAGAGAGCTGAGAGAGAGCTTGAGAGAGCTGCTGAGAGCTGCTGAGAGAGCTGAGAGAGCTGAGAGAGCTGCTGAGAAGAGCTCGAGAGAGCTGAGAGAGCTGAGAGCTGCTGAGAGCTGCCTTGAGGAGCTGAGAGAGCTGAGAGCTGAGAGAGCTGCCGAGAGAGCTGAGAGAGCTGAGAGCTGAGAGAGCTGCCGAGAGAGCTGAGAGAGCTGAGAGAGCTGCTGAGAGAGCTGAGAGAGAGCTGAGAGAGCTGAGAGAGAGCTGAGAGAGCTGAGAGAGCTGCTGAGAGAGCTGAGAGAGAGCTGAGAGAGAGCTGAGAGAGCTGAGAGCTGAGAGAGAGCTGAGAGAGCTGAGAGAGAGCTGAGAGAGCTGCTGAGAGAGCTGAGAGAGAGCTGAGAGAGAGCTCAGAGAGCTGAGAGAGCTGCTGAGAGAGCTGAGAGAGAGCTGAGAGAGCTGAGAGCTGAGAGAGCTGCCGAGAGAGCTGAGAGAGCTGAGAGAGCTGCTGAGAGAGCTGAGAGAGAGCTGAGAGAGCTGAGAGAGAGCTGAGAGAGCTGAGAGAGCTGCTGAGAGAGCTGAGAGAGAGCTGAGAGAGAGCTGAGAGAGCTGAGAGCTGAGAGAGAGCTGAGAGAGCTGCTGAGAGAGCTGAGAGAGAGCTGAGAGAGAGCTGAGAGAGCTGAGAGCTGAGAGAGAGCTGAGAGAGCTGAGAGAGCTGAGAGAGCTGCTAAGAGAGCTGAGAGAGCTGCTGAGAGAGCTGAGAGAGCTGCTGAGAGAGCCGAGAGAGCTGCTGAGAGAGCCGAGAGAGCTGCTGAGAGAGCTGAGAGAGCTGAGAGAGCTGCTGAGAGAGCTGAGAGAGCTGCTGAGAGCTGCTGAGAGAGCTGAGAGAGAGCTGAGAGAGCTGAGAGCTGAGAGAGCTTCCGAGAGAGCTGAGAGAGCTGAGAGAGCTGCTGAGAGAGCTGAGAGAGAGCTGAGAGAGCTGAGAGAGAGCTGAGAGAGCTGAGAGAGCTGCTGAGAGAGCTGAGAGAGAGCTGAGAGAGAGCTGAGAGAGCTGAGAGAGCTGAGAGAGCTGCTGAGAGAGCTGAGAGAGAGCTGAGAGAGAGCTGAGAGAGCTGAGAGCTGAGAGAGAGCTGAGAGAGCTGCTGAGAGAGCTGAGAGAGAGCTGAGAGAGAGCTGAGAGAGCTGAGAGCTGAGAGAGAGCTGAGAGAGCTGAGAGAGCTGAGAGAGCTGCTAAGAGAGCTGAGAGAGCTGCTGAGAGAGCTGAGAGAGCTGCTGAGAGAGCCGAGAGAGCTGCTGAGAGAGCCGAGAGAGCTGCTGAGAGAGCTGAGAGAGCTGAGAGAGCTGCTGAGAGAGCTGAGAGAGCTGCTGAGAGAGCTGAGAGAGCTGCTGAGAGAGCTGAGAGAGCTGAGAGAGCTGAGAGAGCTGAGAGAGCTGAGAGCTGCGGAGAGAGCTGCTGAGAGAGCTGAGAGAGCTGAGAGAGCTGCTGAGAGAGCTGAGAGAGCTGAGAGAGCTGAGAGAGCTGAGAGAGCTGAGAGAGAGCTGAGAGAGCTGCTAAGAGAGCTGAGAGAGCTGCTGAGAGAGCTGAGAGAGCTGCTGAGAGAGCCGAGAGAGCTGCTGAGAGAGCCGAGAGAGCTGCTGAGAGAGCTGAGAGAGCTGAGAGAGCTGCTGAGAGAGCTGAGAGAGCTGCTGAGAGAGCTGAGAGAGCTGTTGAGAGAGCTGAGAGAGCTGAGAGAGCTGAGAGAGCTGAGAGAGCTGAGAGCTGCTGAGAGAGCTGCTGAGAGAGCTGAGAGAGCTGAGAGAGCTGCTGAGAGAGCTGAGAGAGCTGAGAGAGAGCTGAGAGAGCTGAGAGAGCTGAGAGAGCTGAGAGAGCTGCTGAGAGAGCTGAGAGAGCTGAGAGAGAGCTGAGAGAGCTGCTGAGAGAGCTGAGAGAGCTGAGAGAGCTGAGAGAGCTGCCGAGAGAGCTGAGAGAGCTGAGAGAGCTGAGAGAGAGCTGAGAGAGAGCTGAGAGAGCTGAGAGAGAGCTGAGAGAGCTGAGAGAGCTGCTGAGAGAGCTGAGAGAGAGCTGAGAGAGAGCTGAGAGAGCTGAGAGCTGAGAGAGAGCTGAGAGAGCTGAGAGAGAGCTGAGAGAGCTGCTGAGAGAGCTGAGAGAGAGCTGAGAGAGAGCTGAGAGAGCTGAGAGAGCTGCTGAGAGAGCTGAGAGAGAGCTGAGAGAGCTGAGAGCTGAGAGAGCTGCCGAGAGAGCTGAGAGAGCTGAGAGAGCTGCTGAGAGAGCTGAGAGAGAGCTGAGAGAGCTGAGAGAGAGCTGAGAGAGCTGAGAGAGCTGCTGAGAGAGCTGAGAGAGAGCTGAGAGAGAGCTGAGAGAGCTGAGAGCTGAGAGAGAGCTGAGAGAGCTGCTGAGAGAGCTGAGAGAGAGCTGAGAGCTGAGAGAGAGCTGAGAGAGCTGAGAGAGAGCTGAGAGAGCTGAGAGAGAGCTGAGAGAGCTGCTGAGAGAGCTGAGAGAAAGCTGAGAGAGAGCTGAGAGCTGAGAGAGAGCTGAGAGAGCTGAGAGAGAGCTGAGAGAGCTGCTGAGAGAGCTGAGAGAGCTGAGAGAGCTGAGAGAGCTGCTGAGAGAGCTGAGAGAGCTGCTGAGAGAGCTGCTGAGAGAGCTGAGAGAGCTGAGAGAGCTGCTGAGAGAGCTGCTGAGAGAGCTGAGAGAGCTGAGAGAGCTGCTGAGAGAGCTGAGAGAGCTGCTGAGAGAGCCGAGAGAGCTGCTGAGAGAGCCGAGAGAGCTGCTGAGAGAGCCGAGAGAGCTGCTGAGAGAGCTGAGAGAGCTGAGAGAGCTGCTGAGAGAGCTGAGAGAGCTGCTGAGAGAGCTGAGAGAGCTGCTGAGAGAGCTGAGAGAGCTGAGAGAGCTGAAAGAGCTGAGAGAGCTGAGAGCTGCTGAGAGAGCTGCTGAGAGAGCTGAGAGAGCTGAGAGAGCTGCTGAGAGAGCTGAGAGAGCTGAGAGAGCTGCTGAGAGCTGCTGAGAGAGCTGAGAGAGCTGAGAGAGAGCTGAGAGAGCTGAGAGAGAGCTGAGAGAGCTGAGAGAGCTGAGAGAGCTGAGAGAGCTGCTGAGAGAGCTGAGAGAGCTGAGAGAGAGCTGAGAGAGCTGAGAGAGCTGAGAGAGCTGAGAGAGCTGAGAGCTGCTGAGAGAGCTGCTGAGAGAGCTGAGAGAGCTGAGAGAGCTGAGAGAGCTGCTGAGACTGCTGTTGTGTACAGTTTCCAGTGGAAAAAGTCTCGTGCACTATGTTCTTCTGGCAGATGGCCTCTGGCTTCATCACATTCAGGGAGAATGTAGAACAAGTCTTAACATCAGCCGGCGTCTGAGGGCACGTTCAGCTTGGATGCAGCGTCAGCATGTATTACAGTTGGTATCAGGTTGTGCTTTATAACTTTATAACACACACACACACACACACACACACACACACACACACACACACTGACACGGTGTTACTCACATTTCAAACTGTTCCAGTTCAAACAGATCTGTAGAGTAATAAACCAGCTGGACTGATTCAGGCTAAAGGTCACAGTGTTCACACAGATCAGAATCATCGGAGGTTCCATTGATATACATGAGATGTAGTTTAATGAATAGACTAAATATCAAATATACTAGTGATACTTTCTCACTTGAACCTTGATCTCTCTGATGGAAGGTGATAGTTTGTTCATGTTGTCAGTCTCAGGTCTGACAGATCTCTTCAGGAGGAGAGAGCGTGACCAGCTCAGCAGACAGAGACTTCACTGAGGAGACTTTTGAGGAGACTTTTCCCAGAATGTATTTGACCGCAGAGATTCCTCAGTGTGTTTTTATATTACTTTAGAGTCTGGCAGTAACTGTGGAGGAGCTCCTGGCTGTCTGGATTCCTGACTTTTCTTAATGTCTCCCTAATGGTTTAGTAGTCTGAATCAAACCATCTTACCCTGTTCAGCTTCTTTGGTTCTTTTGTTTTGTATTTGAAGTTTGATAATGAGGCCAAATTATCAAATATGTGACCAGAGAGGAGGATCTCTTCACTGACCATCTCTTCCTGGTACTGATCCAGGCTGTTCTGTTCAATCTGTAGGAGGAAAACAAGCAGTCAGAGCTGATCTGGAGTCTGCCTGCAGCTGTCAATCACTCACCAACTCTGATCAAACAGTCAAACTAGGCAGCTCTGATCAGATATGAATCAATATTCTGTTACTGTAATGACTATTTCTCTCCTCAGATGTTCTCAGAATCATCTTGTAGTTACTGTTTAGCTGTAAAATGAGAAAGTTTGTGACCCGGCAGCCGTGTTGAGATCAGCTGAGGAAATACCAAGCACCGCCCACCAGCCGTAGCACAGCAAATAGGAACGCTCGCTCTCTCTCTGAAATGACCTGTGATTGGTCAAAGTCTCCCGTCATGTGCTAGATATTTTAAAGCCTGAAAACAGAGACATGTGGAGGAGCAGAAGTCTCCCCTTTACAGACACTTTATGATAATCACATGCAGAATAAATGTGTTATTGTCTCCTATTCTAAA
>CAKAOJ020000573.1:117500-130000 GCA_916701645.2 Sebastolobus alascanus
GTGATGCGTAAATGCCATTAAAGATGGTCAGGAACATTAATTTACGCATAAATTCGCTCTTCTCATGGTTTATAGATGAGGCCTGTTGTGAATTGGGTCACGATGGTTTGTCATTTTCAAGAAGTAGGTCCCCAGAAAAAAGTCTGGGAAACACTGTGTAATGATCACTACATGGGGGTCGATATAGTGACGTCACCCGTACGCCACAGCGTGCGTTTGTACAGCGAAGACGCTATCTTGAGCCGTCGTCACTAGTTTGTGTTATACGTCTCTTTTTGGCTGTTGAAACCATGACCTGTATTGTAAGAACGTCTGTCCTCAATAAAACAACAGCTGAGGTATGAAGATTTTGTCTGATGTTTTTAACAACTTCCCGGAGATCTACTGCATCTCTACAACCAACGAACCGTGTTGTGAACACCTCAGATATAAGCTGCTACTCCGAGTGAGGACGGGCTGTTAAGACCAAGTGGACTGTTGTCTCTCTCGTCTATGACGGTGACTCGTGAATATAGTCAAGTCATTTTTTATTTGTATAGCCCAATATCACAAATCACCAGTGTGCCTCAGGAGGCTTTACAGTCTGTAGAGGATACGACAACCTCTGTCCTTTACAGTACGACCCTCTCATCAGATGAGGAAAAACTCACCATTAAAAATAATTTTAACGGAGAAAATGTAAGAAACATCAGGAAGAGCAACAGAGGAGGGATCCCTCTTCCAGGAGGGACAGATGTGTAGTAGATGAAGATGAATACATACTGTGATAAGCTACGTTTTTCTTCGCCGTTAGCTAAAGAGGCTACAATTACGGCCTGCTAGCTGGCTTTTTGCTAGCTTGTTCTGGACCGTATGGGAGCGACGGAGCTGTAGACCACCGAGGATGTTTTCTTTTTTTTTGTGAGGAGGAACTGTAACTGACTTTGCATATATGTGTCATTCTGGTTTAACAATAAATGGGCATTTTCTGTGGTTATCAGCCTCATAGATACGGTACGGTACAGTACAGTTCAGTACGGTTCGGTACGGCACGGCACGGCACGGCACGGCACGGCACGGCACGGCACGGCACGGCACACATTACAAATCAAGTTCATTTATTTTTTCTTACCATGAGTTGTATGTGCATGTCTCAAAGCTTTTATTTTGATATGCTCAAACAATGAGTAGAAGGGAGGACAGAGTTGAACTTTTAACCTTCAAGACCTCTGATACACACACACAATCACACACACACACATACACACACAATCACACACACACAGACACACACACACACACACAAACACACACACACACATACATACACACACACACACACAGACACACAGACACACACACACACACACACACACACACACACACACACACACACAAACACACACACACACACACACACACACACACACAAACACACACACACACACACACACACACACATACATACACACACACACACACAATCACACACACACAGACACACACACACACACACAAACACACACACACACATACATACACACACACACACACACACACACACACACACACACACACACACACACACACACACACACACACAAACACACACACACACACACACACACACACACACTCACAGACACACACACACACACACACACACACACACACACACACAGAGAAACACAAAGCAATAGAAGTTGTCTTAAAGAATCTCTTGTGAGGATTCGAGTGGACTGATAAATCACGCTGACAGTGTTTGAGGATTCTTTCAGATGTGCTGATGAAGCAGTTTAACCTTTTTCCTGTTAACCACCAGCAGAAAAACACACACGGTCAAGTTTTACTAAAACAATGAAGCCTGAGATTGAAAACTGAAACACACACTGAGAACAACCACGGAAGGGTTTTCTTCAGGTAAGATATACTGGTAAAACTAGAATGGCACTCGGAGAGCGCAGACCTCCGCCAGCGCATGACTTTAAAAACAGATCCCAGCTCCCAGCTGGCGGTACCGTGAGGTGGTCGTCTTATTATTAACACTGTGTGTTTCTGTGTAACGTATCGGAGGATGCCTCTCTCATTCAGCAGCCTTGTTATGTCTGTATAACGTTACACTACGTTGTCTCTCATCCCGTCAGCTACAGCTTTGTTCTTTCTCACCGCGGACGGACAGCAGCTCAACACACACATCCACACACGTATCTCTCTGCTCTCAGAAGGAGGCGGAGTCACGCGTCATCAACGAGTCATCAGCTACACTGCGCATGTGTTATACCCTGTGGTCTTAATGCTCAGGCTGATCAGAATCTTTAAAAGAATTCTTGAATCCGGATCATGATCCGCATCACCACCAAAATCTAATGGATTGTTCATTGTGCCACCCCCCCCCACCCCTCCAAAAAATTCATTCAAATCCATCGAGGACTTTTAGAGTAATCCTGCTAACGGACACCATCTCATACGAACCATCTGGGAGGAAGAAAATGTCCAACTGGAGAGAGGGCAACAGTGTGAAGCTCCCGAAGAAAGGAGACCTCAGAGAGTGTAAAAACTACCGAGGAATAATGCTGCTTTCAACACCAGGGAAGGTGCTCAACCGCATTCTACTGGAGAGGCTTCAGAAGGTGGTCGATGAGAAACTGAAGGAAAACCAGGCTGGCTTCAGGAACAATAGATCCTGCGGAGACCGAAGCCACCCTCAGGATTATCATCGAGTAATCCATCGAATGGAACTCTCCTGTATATGTGAACTTCATAGACTTTGAAAAGGCCTTTGACAGTGTAGATCGGGAGATGCTGTGGAAATTGATGGTGCACTATGGCATCTCACCAAAGTTCATCAGCATCATAAAGAACACCTACCAAGGGATGCAATGTCGAGTCCTGCTTGAAAGATGTGCATCATAACTCACTCATATTCAGTCCGATAGTTGAAAGTTATACAAGCCTCCGGGTCAGGACCTGCTTGGTGCTGAGAACAGATTGAGTCTTTCAGCATCTCAGCTTTCCCTTGTTTGTGTTTCTGCCTCTCCAGCTGTAGCATGACCTTTGACCCCTTCTGTCTTGTTTGCCTTCAGTGCAGCAGAGTCTGACTCGGCCCTGAAAGCAGATCTGTATATTTAACACTGCAGTCTGTGGGAGGTCAGGCTGGGTCACTGCTGCTTTGTTAGCTCGGACTTCTCCTTTAGAGGCCAGACAAGCCTCAGCTACTGCAGACAAACATCTCAGAGATGATCTGAGGAACAAAGGAACACAACATATCATTTTACAGCTTCTGCATGTGTTTCTACTGTTCTCTGCCCACACTGAGGTACAGCTCCTGAAACTGCTCAGTGATACTAAATCCATGTTCCAGGTACTTTCAGGGATTGTAAGCAGTGCTGTAGATTGTCAAACACAACATAAGTAATCACTATGGCATCAGTATGGATCCTTTAATAAAGAACAACAGTGCACGATGAACAGCAGAGAACACTGAACAGACCAACAGGAACCTCATTAGTGTTAGAGAGGAGGTCAGACAAGTTCTCAGAGTTTGACAGGAATGGCAATAAAACACAGAATAAAAAAAAGATGAAACAAGATTATAGAAAAATAACTATATACATATACAGTATACAGACACACACACACACACACACACACAGGTATACTGTATATACAGTATATGTTTTCAATAATGCATGCATAAAGATAATATAAGGTGATGCGTAAATGCCACTAAAGATGGTCAGGAACATTAATTTACGCATAAATTCGCTCTTCTCATGGTTTATAGATGAGGCCTGTTGTGAATTGGGTCACGATGGTTTGTCATTTTCAAAAAGTAGGTCCCCAGAAAAAAGTCTGGGAAACACTGTGTAATGATCACTACATGGGGTTTATATAGTGACGTCACCCGAACGCCACAGCGTGCGTTTGTACAGCGAAGACGCTAGCTTGAGCCGTCGTCACTAGTTTGTGTTATACGTCTCTTTTTGGCTGTTGAAACCATGACCTGTATCGTAAGAACGTCTGTCCTCAATAAAACAACAGCTGAGGAATGAAGATTTTGTGTGATGTTTTTAACAACTTCCCGGAGATCTACTGCATCTCTACATTTAACGAACCGTGTTGTGAACACCTCAGATATAAGCTGCTACTCCGAGTGAGGACGGGCTGTTAAGACCAAGTGGACTGTTGTCTCTCTCGTCTATGACGGTGACTCGTGAATATAGTCAAGTCATTTTTATTTGTATAGCCCAATATCACAAATCCCCAGTGTGCCTCAGGGGGCTTTACAGTCTGTAGAGGATACGACAACCTCTGTCCTTTACAGTACGACCCTCTCATCAGATGAGGAAAAACTCACCATTAAAAATAATTTTAACGGAGAAAATGTAAGAAACATCAGGAAGAGCAACAGAGGAGGGATCCCTCTTCCAGGAGGGACAGATGTGTAGTAGATGAAGATGAATACATACTGTGATAAGCTACGTTTTTCTTCGCCGTTAGCTAAAGAGGCTACAATTACGGCCTGCTAGCTGGCTTTTTGCTAGCTTGTTCTGGACCGTATGGGAGCGACGGAGCTGTAGACCACCCAGGATGTTTTCTTTTTTTTTGTGAGGAGGAACTGTAACTGACTTTGCATATATGTGTCATTCTGGTTTAACAATAAATGGGCATTTTCTGTGGTTATCAGCCTCATAGATATGGGTTAGAAGGGGCCTGTTACATCTACTAGTAGGTTCAGAAGGCCGTTATCATGTATTCACATGGTTGATCACCAATATGAATACAAGAAGACGACCTATAGAAGCCATAGTTATTATGACGGAAGCGAAGGTGGAGGTCAGGTGACGCAGTACACAGAGCGACTAACGGTGGATAGATGAGTCCAACAAACACAGGGCTTTCACCTGGGAGACCACTGATCGTGTCCTGGGTACTTTTGTTACCAAATGTTTGTAGTATTTATTTAAACTCAAACCACCATCTTTTCCTAAACCTAACCAGGTAGTTTTGTTGCCGAAACCTGAATTAGTTTTGTTTAAAGCCACAATGTTGATTTTCACTTTCACAACGTGGTAGGTGCACATCGGCCCATCTGAAGCATTACAAAGTTATAACCGTTGATGAGGCCCATTCAGTTGGTTAATAACAGTGACCAGTTCCCACCTCTTCCTGGTTGAGTGTCTCATCATTGTTGACCCGACCTGTCACAACTGTGTTATCAGCAAACTTAACAATGGAGATGGGAGCTGCTCCTGACCAGGAGACAAGCTAATGCTAAAGCTAGCAGTGTTAACATTAAAGCGTAAACTGGGTGTGTTCAGGGAGACGAACCCACCCACCCAGTTATTGATTCAATAGCATGAAGCTCTCATGACAGGCCCATGTGGGCCGACTGTATGAGTCAGCTACGCTAAAGAGAAAAGAGAGAACCCCCTGCTGTGTTTGAGTGTGAGTGGGCGGGGGGGCAGCCTGTCTTTTAGAACTGAATTAATGAGGCTACAGGGTCTGGAGAAAGCAGCAGCTGGTATAGTGCGTAGAGGAAAGGAGGGAGTTTCTGTGTGTGTGTGTGTGTGTGTGTGTGTGTGTGTGTGTGTGTGTTGGGGGTTGGGGGGGATTCACACCCTGCCCCCCCCCCCCCTTGTTGAGAGCTGGTCCACCACCACAGCTGTTAGTAACAGAGAATGAATGGAGTAGTGTGTAAGATGTGTGTTAAGGTGACAACACGTGATGAGCTGGTGACACGTCGGTGCTGAGAGCTCAGTCCAACATTAAAGTGGACATGAAGCAGTCAACCAAGTTAAGCTGATTTACTAAATGGATTTCCACTCCAGTCAACAATTATATAAAAAACATGACACACGTCAGCATTTAAGAGAATAAAGAAGTTCCGTTTTACAGTAACTTTTGTAACAAGAGCGCCGCCATGTTTCAGTACTCTAACCTGAGGCTGATACCACGGTAGAGACCGTGGAAGACGAAGACTGAGGAGGCACAGGACAGAAGAAAACTAAAGAGGGGGACACTATCGTATTGTTCCTGGATGTAAAGATGAGTTTAATAATGTTAAAACAAGAACACAACAGTCCATTGAATAAACTGATGGATGCATGATGGATATATGATGGATGTATGATGGATGTATGATGGATGTATGATGGATGTATGATGGATGCATGATGGATGCATGATGGATGCATGATGGATGTATGATGGATGTATGATGGATGCATGATGGATGCATGATGGATGTATGATGGATGTATGATGGATGCATGATGGATGTATGATGGATGCATGATGGATGCATGATGGATGCATGATGGATGTATAATGGATGCATGATGGATGCATGATGGATGTATGATGGATGCGTGATGGATATATGATGGATATATGATGGATGCATGATGGATGCATGATGGATGTATGATGGATGCATGATGGATGTATGATGGATGCATGGTGGCTGTATGATGGATGTATGATGGATGCGTGATGGATGTATGATGGATGTATGATGGATGCATGATGGATGCATGATGGATGTATGATGGATGTATGATGGATGCATGATGGATGTATGATGGATGCATGATGGATGTATGATGGATGCATGATGGATGCATGATGGATGCATGGTGGCTGTATGATGGATGTATGATGGATGCATGATGGATGTATGATGGATGCATGATGGATGCATGATGGATGTATGATGGATGTATGATGGATGTATGATGGATGCATGATGGATGTATGATGGATGCATGATGGATGCATGATGGATGCATGATGGATGCATGATGGATGTATGATGGATGCATGATGGATGCATGATGGATGTATGATGGATGCATGATGGATGCATGATGGATGCATGATGGATGTATGATGGATGCATGGTGGCTGTATGATGGATGTATGATGGATGCATGATGGATGCATGGTTGATGTATGATGGATGTATAATGGATGTATGATGGATGTATGATGGATGTATGATGGATGTATGATGGATGTATGATGGATGCAAGATGGATGTATGATGGATGCATGATGGATGTATGATGGATGCATGATGGATGTATGATGGATGCATGATGGATGCATGATGGATGTATGATGGATGCATGATGGATGTATGATGGATGTATGATGGATGTATGATGGATGTATGATGGATGTATGATGGATGTATGATGGATGTATGATGGATGTATGATGGATGCATGATGGATGTATGATGGATGCATGATGGATGCATGATGGATGTATGATGGATGTATGATGGATGTATGATGGATGTATGATGGATGTATGATGGATGCATGATGGATGTATGATGGATGCATGATGGATGCATGATGGATGTATGATGGATGCATGATGGATGCATGATGGATGCATGATGGATGTATGATGGATGCATGATGGATGTATGATGGATGCATGATGGATGTATGATGGATGCATGATGGATGCATGATGGATGCATGATGGATGTATGATGGATACATGGTGGATGTATGATGGATGCATGGTGGATGCATGATGGATGTATGATGGATGTATGATGGATGTATGATGGATGTATGATGGATGCATGATGGATGCATGATGGATGTATGATGGATGTATGATGGATGCATGATGGATGCATGATGGATGCATGATGGATGCATGATGGATGCATGATGGATGTATGATGGATGCATGATGGATGCATGATGGATGCATGATGGATGCATGATGGATGTATGATGGATGTATGATGGATGCATGATGGATGCATGATGGATGTATGATGGATGTATGATGGATGTATGATGGATGCATGGTGGATGTATGATGGATGTATGATGGATGTATGATGGATGTATGATGGATGCATGATGTATGCATGATGGATGCATGATGGATGTATGATGGATGTATGATGGATGCAAGATGGATGTATGATGGATGCATGATGGATGTACGATGGATGCATGATGGATGTATGATGGATGCATGATGGATGCATGATGGATGTATGATGGATGTATGATGGATGCATGATGGATGCATGATGGATGCATGATGGATGTATGATGGATGTATGATGGATGCATGATGGATGTATGATGGATGTATGATGGATGCATGATGGATGTATGATGGATGCATGATGGATGCATGATGGATGTATGATGGATGTATGATGGATGCATGATGGATGTATGATGGATGCATGATGGATGCATGATGGATGCATGATGGATGCATGATGGATGTATGATGTATGCATGATGGATGTATGATGGATGTATGATGGATGCATGATGGATGCATGATGGATGCATGATGGATGCATGATGGATGTATGATGGATGTATGATGGATGTATGGTGGATGTATGATGGATGTATGATGGATGTATGATGGATGCATGATGGATGCATGATGGATGTATGATGGATGTATGATGGATGTATGATGGATGCATGATGGATGTATGATGGATGCATGATGGATGTATGATGGATGTATGATGGATGCATGATGGATGTATGATGGATGTATGATGGATGCATGATGGATGTATGATGGATGCATGATGGATGTATGATGGATGTATGATGGATGCATGATGGATGTATGATGGATGCATGGTGGCTGTATGATGGATGTATGATGGATGCAGGATGGATGCATGATGGATGTATGATGGATGTATGATGGATGTATGATGGATGTATGATGGATGTATGATGGATGCATGATGGATGTATGATGGATGCATGATGGATGTATGATGGATGCATGATGGATGTATGATGGATGTATGATGGATGTATGATGGATGCATGATGGATGTATGATGGATGTATGATGGATGCATGATGGATGCATGATGGATGTATGATGGATGCATGATGGATGTATGATGGATGTATGATGGATGCATGATGGATGTATGATGGATGTATGATGGCTGTATGATGGATGTATGATGGATGCATGATGGATGTATGATGGATGTATGATAGATGCATGATGGATGTATGATGGATGTATGATGGATGCATGATGGATGTATGATGGATGCATGATGGATGTATGATGGATGCATGATGGATGCATGATGGATGTATGATGGATGCATGATGGATGTATGATGGATGTATGATGGATGCATGATGGATGTATGATGGATGCATGATGGATGTATGATGGATGCATGATGGATGTATGATGGATGTATGATGGATGTATGATGGATGTATGATGGATGTATGATGGATGTATGATGGATGCATGATGGATGTATGATGGATGTATGATGGATGTATGATGGATGTATGATGGATGAATGATGGATGTATGATGGATGTATGATGGATGTATGATGGATGTATGATGGATGTATGATGGATGTATGATGGATGTATGATGGATGCATGATGGATGTATGATGGATGTATGATGGATGTATGATGGATGTATGATGGATGCATGATGGATGCATGATGGATGCATGATGGATGTATGATGGATGTATGATGGATGTATGATGGATGCATGATGGATGTATGATGGATGCATGATGGATGTATGATGGATGTATGATGGATGTATAATGGATGTATGATGGATGTATGATGGATGCATGATGGATGTATAATGGATGTATGATGGATGTATGATGGATGTATGATGGATGTATGATGGATGAATGATGGATGTATGATGGATGTATGATGGATGTATGATGGATGTATGATGGATGCATGATGGATGTATGATGGATGCATGATGGATGTATGATGGATGCATGATGGATGCATGATGGATGTATGATGGATGCATGATGGATGTATGATGGATGTATGATGGATGCATAATGGATGTATGATTGATGCATGTGGGATGTATGATGGATGCATGATGGATGCATGATGGATGTATGATGGATGCATGATGGATGTATGATGGATGTATGATGGATGTATGATGGATGCATGATGGATGTATGATGGATGCATGATGGATGTATGATGGATGCATGATGGATGCATGATGGATGTATGATGGATGTATGATGGATGTATGATGGATGTATGATGGATGCATGATGGATGTATGATGGATGCATGATGGATGTATGATGGATGCATGATGGATGCATGATGGATGTATGATGGATGCATGATGGATGTATGATGGATGTATGATGGATGCATGATGGATGCATGATGGATGTATGATGGATGTATGATGGATGTATGATGGATGCATGATGGATGTATGATGGATGTATGATGGATGCATGATGGATGCATGATGGATGTATAATGGATGTATGATGGATGTATGATGGATGTATGATGGATGTATAATGGATGTATGATGGATGCATGATGGATGTATGATGATGCATGATGGATGTATGATGGATGTATGATGGATGCATGATGGATGTATGATGGATGCATGATGGATGCATGATGGATGCATGATGGATGTATGATGGATGCATGATGGATGTATGATGGATGTATGATGGATGCATGATGGATGCATGATGGATGTATGATGGATGTATGATGGATGTATGATGGATGCATGATGGATGTATGATGGATGTATGATGGATGCATGATGGATGCATGATGGATGTATAATGGATGTATGATGGATGTATGATGGATGTATGATGGATGTATAATGGATGTATGATGGATGCATGATGGATGTATGATGATGCATGATGGATGTATGATGGATGTATGATGGATGCATGATGGATGTATGATGGATGTATGATGGATGCATGATGGATGCATGATGGATGCATGATGGATGTATGATGGATGTATGATGGATGTATGATGGATGCATGATGGATGCATGATGGATGTATGATGATGCATGATGGATGTATGATGGATGCATGATGGATGTATGATGGATGTATAATGGATAAGATTATGATGCATTTTATCATAATTCTGAAGGTGTGAAATCTGACAGCTCATTACAACAGTAACAGTAACACGAGAGGTTTCTGGTCAAACTCAAACCAACTATGGACTTATAACAGCTAACCAATAACCAATAAATATAATAGGACTAAACTGATGAAGTAAAACAACAACTATTTACTCAAAGTAGGTTTTACTCAAATCAAAGCATGTCACTAATCTTGCTATTGATATGTTGATGAAGACATCTGACAGTTTGTCAATTCTTTAAAACACATTAATCTGCACAGCAGGAATTGTGCATGGTGTGCCCTATTACGACCATTATTTATATAGAAAAATAGGATGAAAGAAGGCTGGATGCAGCCTACATGTCAGTCTAGTGGAAATACTGATTTAGTCCATAATGGATACGAAGTCAGTGATGTGGTGCTCATAGAAAACATCATTTGAACAGGACCCAGATACTGTACAGCCTGAGAGCAGCCTGACATCGTAGTGAGTGTAGGACATCCACACACCATGCAGAATTAAGAAGTGATATGTGTTTTACAGAATTCACAAACTGTCAGATGTCTGTACAGCACACACTGAACAATACATACTGAGGGGATCAGAAAGAGAAGTAAGTGATCATTTCAATGTACACTGTAAGTAGACACAGTAACACAATGTATTAATCATTGTTATTTCTGTCTCCCCCAGCAGACAAGTGATCCAAGAAAAATAAAAGGTCAAAAAGCATTGTGGTGTCCTCTCCCTGTTGTTTCATGAATATACAGAACACTATATAGTTACTGGTCCAGTGAACTTTATCAGCCATTTCTAATCAATAATATATTCATCAAACCTCTAACAACAATATGAACAACAGTCTTCACACAATATAACCGTAATAATGACTATCACATGAATGATTATCAAAATAAAAATGAATGATGATCACAATGTTAAAATAACAGTACTGAACTGAATATTGGTATGTATTCAGTTAAGTACTTATTTTTATTAGCCAGCATTAAAATATGGTATTTTAATGCAGGCTGATAAAAATAAGGTAAAATACATGCATAAGATCATGGACTAACTGTAAAAAACACATTGTTTTCCGATCGGAGTGACTGCTGACTGAGCAGATAAGGCACCAGGATAAACTAAGCCTGGCTGTTAGCCTGGTCTGGAGCAGGCTAGCTGCACAGAATAAATCTCCATGGTAACTGATGTGCCACTGCTTTCGTGAAACCGAGTCAAAGCTAAACTGAGCCAGGATAACCGGAACCCCAGCTTAATCCCTTATCTTGGTTTGGTGAAACAGGCCTCAGGTCAGTATTACAACAACAGATCCGCAGGTTAGTCGTGCTGTTTACACCAAACTATGTTATGTAACTTTAAAACAGTAACATCAGACAATGTCTGCTTCTTTTTAGGAGGCAGGAGTGAAAATTAGTCCTCCTGAACATTTGGTTTAGAATGATGATGACAGTTGGAGAACAGTTATGAAGGCTCCCCCCCCCCACTCATACCCCCACACACCCAAATACTGCTCCACTGGCTGCC
>CAKAOJ020000573.1:132500-137500 GCA_916701645.2 Sebastolobus alascanus
CACCACGGTCAATAAAAACAGATTCACAGAATCCAGATCATCTCAGTACACTTCCAAAGAACAGCTCGTCATCCTCAACACGACAAAGCACATGTTTATAACACCACACACTGGAAAATCTTTCCAGATCCTTCATCATTCTGTAATAATTAAAATCTATTTTTAAACGAGCTTTCAACATTTTTACAAACAGCAGAACAGCATCATCATCTACAGCTTTCTCTATTCTGTTCCTTCTGCTCAGATACACGGCCATCTTTGCACTCCCCAGAAGGAAATTAAAGAGCTGGCATTTGTCTTTACTCTTCTGAGAGTACCTGTAGCCCAGAATGAACATACGTTTGGAGAAAACTTCCCCAAACAGTCCAAAAAACTGTCCCAACATTGTAAACATTGGCAGCAGTCGATAACACTCCATGAAACAATGAAAAACAGTCTCACGATGAGGACAGAATGGACAGTCATGACTTACATCAGGATTAATGACAGAGACAAATGCATTCACAGCCACGATACCATATAAAACCCTCCACTGCAGGTCAGCAGTTCTTTTAATCAGTGGTGGTTTATACAGCGCTCTCCATTCAGGTCCAACACTATCACTGAGACCTAAGTGAGCTCTCCATGGAGTGTCAGTTTTACCATTCAATTTGTCCTTGTGCAAAACTTTGACAAACGTTTTATACATTAGTTTTCCGTTTGCATCTTGGAAAGAAAACTCAGAAGAACTCCCACTCTTTAAAAACAATCCTGTACAGTCCTTAAAATCTGGGGAAATGCTCAGCGAAGGGAAAACATCATTATCATCAGGTTTAACAGAGCCGTCACAATACCGCTGTAACAGAGTCCGCTCACTAACTGTGAGAGCTTCTCTCCATTTATTGAGCAGAAGAGAGATAGCTCGAGTCGATTTCACCTCTAAGCGGCAGGCAAGAGGAGCTGCATCGTCCAAGTTTGCACCTGCGAGCTGAACTACATGTTCCAGAGTCACCACATTAGACCCACAGAACCGCCGGAGCAGAGTCGGCCCAACCTGACAGACTGCACTGAGACGGGTCCCATAAAGAACTGGTTCCTGGAGCAGCCAGTACATTGAGCTGTGTAGCCCCAGCCTCTTTTTCTTTAACAAGCTCCACACCTTAAACAGTCCACGATAGAAATCAGGTAATTCCTTGATGTCAGGCTGCTTTAAGTCCATCAGAAACAAAGATCTGTTCAGTCCCGGTCCACCTAGCTGACTCAGAATGGTACAAGCCAGCGGCCTCCACACTAAATCAGCAGGACCACACAGAAACCTCTGTACGAACTGGAAACGGAAGGTGGATCCGGCCCTGTCCTCCGTCGTCCTTCGGCAGAAACAGCACACTCTGAGGTACCCAGTGCAGTCGGTCCCAGAAGAAGTTCACAAGAAGAGCCTGGATCTTTGACAGCAGATCAGGTGGGGGGTCAACACATGACAGGCGATGCCATAAAGTGGACGATACCAAATTGTTGGTGATGAGGACTCGACCTCTGTAGGACATTTTTGTTATAATCCACTTCCACCTTGCCAAACGACCTTTGACCTTCTCAAGAACATTTTCCCAGTTTTTAAGAACAAAAGATTGATCACCCAAAAACACTCCTAAATATTTCAGCCCCCTCGTCTTCCAAATCAACCCCCCAGGCAAACTGAGCTTCTTCTCCAGTCCGCCAACACTGAGAGCTTCACTTTTGTCCCAGTTAACTTTGGCTGAAGATATTGAGCCAAACTGGACGACATCCCTTACCAACATGTCAATATCCTGCTGGCTGTCCACCAGGATGACCACATCGTCTGCATAGGCTGACAATTTTAAAGGTGCGTTACAACCCGGAATAGTCGGCCCCTTAAGGTCAGATCTTAGTTTGTGTAACAAAGGTTCGATTGCTAAGGAATATAACATGCCAGAGAGGGCGCAGCCTTGTCTAACTCCCCTTTGAACCTGAAAAGGAGCGCTCAAACCGCCATTGATTTTCAGGACGCTCTGAATGTCACAATACAAAACCTTAACTTTATTAATAAAACAAGGACCAAAACCAAAGGCACTCAACGTGAGCCATAAATATTCATGCTCAACACGATCAAAAGCTTTTTCCTGATCAATTGATATGATCCCAGCTTTGAGGCCAAACAGCTTGCAGATCTCTAAAAGGTCTCGAACCAAAATAATATGATCAGAAATCCGCCTGCCTGGTACACAGTAGGTCTGATCACACTGAATCACTTGCTCCATCACTCTGCTCAGCCTGGTTGCCAGCACCTTGGAGAGGAGCTTATAATCAGAGCAGAGCAGTGACACCGGCCTCCAGTTTTTGATGAACTGCAGGTCACCTTTCTTAGGCAGTAAGGTAAGGACCGCCCTCCTGCAGCTCAGCGGCAGACGCCCTCCGGCGAGACTATCACTCAGTACTGCCAGCAGATCCCCCCCCACCACCGACCACAAAGACTTATAGAAGTCAACAGGTAGACCATCTATTCCAGGAGCTTTCCCACTCTGCATGCTCTGCAGAGCAGCATAGAGTTCATCAGAGGAGAGAGCTGCTTCCAACTCTACATGACTCTGCTGCTCAACCTGAGGAAGACCAGTGTAGAAGCTCTGAGACACTTCCTGCTCCTCTCTGTGCTCACATTTAAACAGGCCACTGTAGAAGCTGACAGCATGTTTGCGGATTGCAGTGTGATCGGTCAGCACTTTCCCAGTGTCAGACTTTAAACTGTGAATGAACCTTTTCTGTCCATTCTTACGCTCCAGACCAAAGAAGAAGTGTGACGGGACATCCATTTGTGCTACATTCTGAAAGCGGGACCTAACCAGAGCTGAGACAACCAGCAGGTTGGCTAAAACAGACTTTTTAACTTCTAGTTTCTCAGTATGACGTTGGTCTCCTGTGGCCTCAGCTAAGTCTCGGAGTTCCTCCACTTCAGACTCCAGAGCTTCCACTGAACTCATTAAGGTTTTTGTGACATTCTGAGTGTACTGTTGACAGAATTGTTTGATTT
Organism: Sebastolobus alascanus; assembly: GCA_916701645.2. Classification (NCBI taxonomy): domain Eukaryota; kingdom Metazoa; phylum Chordata; class Actinopteri; order Perciformes; family Sebastidae; genus Sebastolobus; species Sebastolobus alascanus. The sequence goes on from CAKAOJ020000573.1 coordinate 135,523, forward strand.
GAACCTTTCCAAAATCCCACCACTGTTGTAAAGACATAAAATCAGATTTCATACTTTGGTGGTTTTTCCAAAAAAAGACAAAGGTTTCTCTGAAGTTCCTATCCTCCAGTAAAGCTGTGTTAAAATGCCAATAGGCACTACTGGATTTTACACATTTTATAAAGACAGAAGCTGTTACAAGCGAGTGATCTGAAAAACCAACAGGGCTGATTGAACAACTTTTAAACACATTAAAATGATGTTTAAAACAGTAAAAACGATCAAGCCTGGCCATAGACAGTACGTTATCTTTGACATGTGTCCAAGTGTATTGTCTCTGTTTATTATGAAAGCCTCTCCACACATCACACAGCTCCTGAGCCTCCATGAGATGAATCAGACGAGTGCGAGAGGCAGCGTGAGGCTCTGCATGGTTCCTGTCTAACCTGCTGTCCTCAGTACAGTTAAAGTCTCCACCAATGAAAACATATTCTTCACTGTTACAGTTCTTAATCACTTCATTTAAAACATCTAGAAACACTACTCTCTCCGCTCCCACAACCGGAGCATAAATATTAATAAACACCATCTTTACATTTTCATATACTGCTCTGACTTTTAACATACGACCTTTAATAAGTTCTTCACATTCTACAGACTGAGGAATAAAGTTTCTGGAAAAAAGAATTCCAACCCCACAGCTGTTACTGGTTTTGTGAGTTAAAAAGGTTTCACCAGTCCATTCTTTCCTCCAGTCAGCCTCGTTATCATCAGTACTGTGTGTCTCTTGTACCAAGATAACATCGAGCTTTTTTAGAGAACACAGTTTGAAAAGAGAAGCCCTTTTCCCATCATCCCTTGCTCCATTTAAGTTCAGGCTTCCTATTCTTATGTCCCCCATAGCATAGAAAAAAATTTTTAAAACATAAGCAACTGAACAAAACAAGAAACAAAAGTTGTATCTACTAGATTTATTCATCATCTTTTAACTGCTTTTTGACCTTTTGAACTAGTTTCTTTAGACGGTAAGTCTCCTGGTCAGTGAAAGCTTTCTACCCAAAAAGTCTAGGACTTCTCAGAAAACCCCTCACTGAATCAACAAAGAGCTGTAAATCAGGGAACACGCTTTCAACTTTAACATTTCTGGCTCCCTTAGAGTCCTGCAGGAACTTCTTAATACTGGTTAAAGAGTATCCACTCCTCCTGTGAGCCCACGTCTGTGAGGAAGCTAGAGACTCCACATCACTCTCCTCATCACCTTCACTCTCACCTGACTGCAGACTCTCAGTCTGAGCAGAAATCTTCTTCACTTTACCAGAAGACTGACACTCATCACTGGTCACCTTCCTCTTCTTCTTCTCTTTAGAAGAGTCTTCATCAACCAACATCTCACTCTCCTCCTCCAGAGAACATTCTGCCTCCTTTATTTCAGTCTGTGTGTTGACTGTGTCACTATTAATACTGTCAGTGTGTGGCTGATCAATAACCTCCACAACCGCACCCGAACCAGCAGAGACCGGACCAGCCGCACCTGAACCAGCAGAGACCGGACCAGCCGCACCTGAACCAGCAGAGACCGGACCAGCCGCACCTGAACCAGCAGAGACCGGACCAACAGCACCTGAACCAGCAGAGACCGGACCAACCTCACCTGATCCAACAGAGACCGGACCAACCCCACCTGATCCAGCAGAGACCGGACCAACCTCACCTGATCCAACAGAGACCGGACCAACCCCACCCGAACCAGCGGAGACCGGAACAACTTCACCTGAGCCAGCAGAGACCGGAACAACCTCACCTGACCCAGCAGAGACCGGACCAACCGCACCTGTACCAGCGGAGACCGGACCAGCCACACCTGAACCAGCAGAGACCGGACCAACCGCACCTGTATCAGCGGAGACCGGACCAGCCACACCTGAACCAGCAGTTACCGGAACAACCTCACCTGAACCAACAGAGACCGGACCAACCTCACCCGAACCAGCAGAGACCG
>CAKAOJ020000573.1:142500-147500 GCA_916701645.2 Sebastolobus alascanus
CACTTCGCCAGCTTTCCCTCCAACGACTGCAGCATCCCTTCCCAGTTCTTCTTGACTCAGCCCTCCGAGCCCAGGTATAATCCTAACACCTTCAACCCCTCTCTACCCCACTGCAGCTGCCCAGGCAATAGAGGCACCATGTCCTGCCTCCAGTCCCCACATAACAGAGCCTCACTCTTAGCCCAATTTAGTCTTGCTGAGGAAGCTCTCTCATAGGTCTGGAGGCTGCTCTCCAAAGCCTGTACATCCTGCCTGTCTCTTACAAGGACTGAGATGTCATCTGCATAAGCAGAAACCTTAACAGGCGTGTTGAGCCCTAGCTCCACCACTCTCACCCCTTGCAACCTCTTGCGCACCATCACTAGCAATGGTTCAATGGCCAGAGTGTACAGCTGCCCCAACAGGGGGCAACCCTGCCTTACACCTCGCCCCACCTCTACAGGCCTACTCAGCCAAAAGCAGACAATGTTTTAAACAGGTACCCATGATCCACCCTGTCAAACGCCTTCTCTTGATCAAGGGCTAGCAGACCAAAATTTACATTTGGCATTCGAGCCAAGTCCATCATGTCTCGTATTAAGTGGAGATTGTCCAACATTGAGCGACCAGGTACACAGTATGATTGGTCCTTGTGTACAATCGATTCCAAGCAGATCTTGAGTCTATTGGCAAGGCTCTTTGAATAAATTTTGAAATCCGCACAGAGCAATGCCAGAGGTCTCCAGTTCCTCAAGTCACTCAAATCCCCTTCCTTCGGCAGAGGAGCCAAAACCGCTCAACGGCAGCTCAGCGGTAGCTCACCTGCTTCTACACATTCGCAAAGAACCTCAAATAGATCTCCACCAAGTATTCCCCAGAACTTTTTGTAAAAATCCACCGGCAGGCCGTCCACCCCCTGGGGCCCTCCCAGGGGCCATTTGAGAGACGGCCTCACTCAGCTCCTGCAAGGTAATGGCCGAGTCCATACCAGTCTTTTGGGACTCAGAGAGTCAGGTGGGTCCTCAAGCAAAGATCCAGTACACACATTGTCACACATTTCGGCAGAAAATAGATCTCCATAAAATTTAGCAGCCCCCTCCCGCATTTCGCCCACAACAGAGGTTACCCTACCATTAGGCAAACGCAAACAATGCATCTGCTTATCTTCCCCATGTTTCCTCTCTAACCCGAAAAAGAAAGCACTGGGGGCATCCATTTCCTTCAACATGGAAAACCTCGACCTCACAAGAGCCCCTTTTGCTCGCTCTTGGAGATATGCCCCAAGGTCTCTGCGTAGTTCAGATAGAGTGTGTTGCATCTCTACTCTGTTGTGACCTACCAGCTCATCCTCAATCCCTCTTATGCTACGTTCTAGCCCTCCCAGCACCCTCTTGACTTCGGCTGTGGAGAAAGCAGAGTATTGCTGGCAAAGATGCCTTATATGGGCCTTACCAGCATCCCACCACAAACATAAGGATTCGAATTCTCCTCTCCTACCCCTCCACCTATTCCAAAACTCTTCGAAACTCGAGCAAAAGGAGGCATCTTGAAGAAGCTTGGTGTTAAATTTCCAGTACGGGGACCTCAGAGGGCCTGGTGCAATGGAGAGGTGAGCCAGTGCCAGATGGTGGTCAGAGAAACCAGCCGGTACTATGCTCGCTTTAACCAGCTTGTTACTGTGATGTTTCCAGATGTAGAGGCGGTCTAGCCGTGCTGCACTAACCCTTTCTGACACGACCTTAATCCAGGTGTATTGCTTAGTATCTGGATGATGGAGCCTCCAGGTGTCTATCAAGTCTTTTCTCAAAACAATATCTCCTAAAACACCAGCAGCACCCACATGTGGCTCTTCCCCCCTTCTGTCTAAGCTGGGGTTGATCGTGCAGTTCCAATCCCCCCCCACCACTAGTACCTCATCCATCCCCACCAAATCCAATTCCTGTCGCAAAGCCCCAAAGAGAGCCCCCCTCTCCCTTCCTGTGTTAGGTGCATATATGTTCGCAAACACAAAAGAATGGTTCCTTATGTTTGCCCTGACCACCAACAACCTCCCTTTGGACACTTCCTTATGAGAGGTGATGCTAACTCCAAGACCTGGTGAGAATAAAACTGCAACACCAGCGCTAAGATTTGTGCCATGACTCAGGACCTGCGCTCCTTTCCACCAGACCCCCCAGAGAGAGAGAGAGAAAGAGAAGGCAGTATATAGTACCGTATATAAAGGCCTGGACAGGAAATGACCTGAGGAGGTGTTTTGGTTCTGAAGTTATGGAACTTCATTAGTGTTGATCATTAACGGATGTTTAACAAAGTGACATCAGTTACTGATGTGATATGAATGTGTATAAAGTTGTCTAATGTTCTTGGTTGTCTTTAGATATATAATGAGAGTATACATGTCCAGTATATAAGGTGTTCCCTGTACTGTGCATTCAAGCATTATGGGATGTGTATGTGGGGAGTAAACTCAGCATCACTGCAGTATTATTCCTTAAAATGATTACTTATAATATATATTACATTAATGTCATCAGGAGCACTGCTGACTCATAGCATCACTGCTCCTCCTACAGTAGGTTACTAATACACACTAACACCATTACTTATATAACACATATGATTCATATATAATACAGTAATACCTTTTATATTTAGTATGAATTCACATTTAGCCTTTCATGATTGATTTTTCAAATTAAACTTACCTTGTGTTTGTAATCTCACTTAACGTTCGGTCCTCCAGCTTCCATCTCCCTTTGTCATCCAACAGGGAACACTCAATCTATATAATATAATAAATAAAGTATAATAATAATAATAATAGGCCTACATTATGTTTTTATTTACTGTTTAGAAGTAAGCACTTTTTATCATTGTGTTACGTTAACTTTATTATAGTAGCTCTGTAGCTTGTACTGGATATCTACCACTCTACAATCACACGCCCTAATGTTATATTTAACTAATATTTTGGAATGAGAACAGGATGGGTAAGATCACTTCTTTCTAGAGCTCAGACCCAACAAACACTGACTCAAGACAAAACATGAGGACATTTATGAGATCTGGAGACCAACAGCGTCCGCTGCACAGCTTCAGGCTGGTTAGCATTAGCAACATTAGCAAACTCATAAGGTTAAAGCAGCAGTGGGTAGGAATGGAGCAATTATGATTATAAAAGTTATTTTTATAAACCGGTCACTATATCCTGACAGTAGAGCATGAGACAGGTAACCTGAAAAAAATCATGTTCCTCTCTGTCCTCCGGTGTCCTCCGGTGTCTTCTGGTGTCCTCCGATATTCCTGACGGCATCTGCAGGATTTCACAGACTAGAAGAAAACAACCAATCAGAGCTGATCTGGAGTCTGCCGTCTCTGAGCAGCTGTCAATCACTCGGGAACTCCGATCAGATATGAATCAATATTCTGTTACTGTAATGACTATTTCTCTCCTCACATGTTCTCAGAATCATCTTGTAGTTACTGTTTAGCTGTAAAAGGAGAAAGTTTGTGACCCGGCAGCCATGTTGAGATCTGCTGAGGAAATACCAAGCACCGCCCACCAGCCGGAGCACAGCCAATAGGAACGCTCTCTCTCTCTGAAATGACCTGTGATTGGTCAAAGTCTCCCGTCACAGACTAGATGTTCTAAAGCCTGAAAACAGAGACATGAGGAGGAGCAGAAGTCTAGTTTCTCAAAACACTTGAATTACAATATGATGAAAGGTTATTATGGGATTTTTACCCAGTGATGCCAAAAACGTTCTGCCTACTGCAGCTTTAATGGTCGTGCGGCTTATTCAAACTAATGACTGCATGCTATCGTATCCTGATGATGGTCTCTGGCGTACACAATGTCATACGTCAATGGATCGGACCGGAAAGGGCCTGATGGAGGAGGTGGGCTCCAGCATGGAGCTCTGCAGCTGGACCCTTCTCCTGGAGCTCTGCAGCTGGACCCTTCTCCTGGAGACACTGAAGGCTTCATACAACCTTTTCCCACATAGCGTTACACTGAGTTGATCAAACGGATCAGTCCCAGGGCATATTCCCACTAAATACACCCTCAATGCCTCAGATTACTCAACCTAGAATGGAAAGTGTGTGTTCAAAGTGATGTGTGAAAAGAGCTCTTCAGCCCAGTGGAACCTGAGCACAATTAGATCTGTCTGCTGTAGTAATCTGGTTATCCAGAGGGGAGCACACACTCCCTTTAGTCTACATTATGAGCCTGCTCCAACTGTCTACTAAATGTTTGATATTCAGCAACGTATCCATCTCTATACATAGTCATAAGTCACAGACCGGGTCCACTGTTGCTGTAGCCTGTTTCTTCATCAATACATGTCTGTAATATGTGTTTATCAATACATGTCTGTAATATGTGTTCATCAATACATGTCTGTAATATGTGTTCATCAATACATGTCTGTAATATGTGTTCATCAATACATGTCTGTAATATGTGTTCATCAATACATGTCTGTAATATGTGTTCATCAATACATGTCTGTAATATGTGTTCATCAATACATGTCTGTAATATGTAATATAGGATTCATTGTTCATTGATGGCTGATTGATTGATTAGTTTCCTCAAAGTGAACCATTTTCTTGCCATGTTCAGCTGTTCACACAGTAAGTAATGTCATTTACAGTATTTCAGATGGGGGGGGCATCGCTTCATTACATGCAGTAACTGCCAACCTGTTTGCATTTTATCACCTCACCCAAAGTTTTGTGGTGATTTAAAAGGAGCTGCAGGGTGACGTCATACATTCGTATCCTACTGATGGAGCTGGATGTAAGTGATGGGGGGGGCGACTACAGAATCTAATGGAGAACCAGGAGGAGGAGGAGGAGGAGGAGGAGAGGAGGAGGAGGAGGAGGAGGAGGAGGAGGAGGAGAGGAGGAGGAGGAGGAGGAGGAGGAGGAGGAGGAGGAGGAGGAGGAGGAGGAGGAGGAGGAGGAGGAGAGGGAGGAGGAGGAGGAGGAGGGGGAGGAGGAGGAGGAGGAGAGGG
>CAKAOJ020000573.1:150000-155000 GCA_916701645.2 Sebastolobus alascanus
CACTATAGTGCTGGAGCCGGCTCCAGCACTATAGTGCTAGCTCGGCTGCAGCACTACAGTGCCGAGCTAGCACTATAGTGCTAGCTCGGCACTGTAGTGCTAGCTCGGCTCCAGCACTATAGTTTCTATAGTTGCTTCTCCACCGACTTCAATATTTTTTTTTTAAAATGTTATTGTTATGAGTGCTTTCACACAGAACAGGAATGTTATGCGGCGGTGTCATTTTTTTATGTGTGATTGTTGTGAGCTTTCGCATCAACCAATCAGGTTGTGTGGAATGGATATTAAAAATGTTCACCATAGTGTACAACAACAACAACGAGGCTCCGTAGTCCGGACCAAGACAGTAAACTTTATACTCCTTTCAACCTTGAGGGAGAACCAGCTCCACTCATTCCCTTCTTACCTTTCACAATAAAAGCCCTAGAAATATACACTGCCTAGCTGTTTACCAGAGGCAAATTCACCTTTTATTGAAAAAGTGTTGCAACTGTCGGTATGAATAGTTTTGCAGGTGAGTATTTAACATTTTTGGTGCTGTTCATTGGTCACACCCCCGCTGTGTAAAGGCCTTTAGTGTATACAGTAGCTTCAGCTACTCACCTCATCGTAGTGCTCCATCTACCCACTTTACATATTGAGGTCTGATCACAATTGAGAGTCAGTAGCTTTATCATTGATAATGGAGTCACAGATTGAAGATAAGGCATGTGGTAAAATGTCTTTAAGATACAGACTGCATGTTAGTAACAGATGGAGACGGGGTCAGTATATCAGATGTATGTACTGTATGTGTTATAGGCTTGTTGTGGTATGGTGATCTGTATTATATACAGTATACAGTTCATATCCTCATAAGAACAACTGGCTGCAAAGAGTTGGTCCTCATATGGAGAGCTACTCCACACCCCCTCTTCTCCTAACAACACAGACACACATAATACTGTTCTCAGGCTCAAACATTCATTTACTGTCTTTTTATCTGACACATCAGGACATTTTCCAGTCACAGTCCCCAGCTGGGAGGAGAGTGTGTTTATGTCACGACTCCCTGCTTTCTATCTCAGCTACAGCTTCTCTCTCTCTCTCTCTCTCTCTCTCTCTCTCTCTGCAGCTGATAATCAACGGATGAGCTTTGAATAGATTTAGAGCGTATTAGGGAGGAGGGAGGGAAGGCAGCCGGCACCCGACGAAGACAGAGAGAGAGAGAGAGACAGAGAGAGAGAGAGTGAGAGACAGAGAGAGAGAGAGAGAGCAAGAGAGAGAGAGAGAGAGAGAGAGAGAGAGAGAGAGAGAGAGAGAGAGAGAGAGAGAGAGAGAGAGAAAGAGAGAGAGAGAGAGAGAGAGAGAGAGAGACAGAGAGAGACAGAGAGAGAGAGAGAGAGAGAGACAGAGAGAGAGAGAGAGAGACAGAGAGAGAGAGAGAGAGAGAGAGAGAGAGAGAGAGAGAGAGTAGTGTAGGGGGGAAGATGGAGGATTTCAGAGGCAGGAGGTGAGGCTGCTACAGATGGAAACAGAGAAGCATATAAATAACTCTACAGTAGCCCATTAAAATACTTATTTTTGTCTATAATCATTGTGAATTTAATCTCATGCCGTCCTCTTAGATCTCAGGTCTTATGGTAGATCACTGTGTTCTGATTAATCACCATCACAATGTAGTTGGTGTTAATGGTAGCACTAAGTAGACTGGTTACCCCCAACAGATCTGTCATCCTTCCTCCCAGAAACTGGCTGCACTGCAACCAGAAGGACTGCAGAGCTTTTATAGTCATGATAATGGTTTGAATATCACTGTTATGAATGAAGGGTGGTTAGCACTGTCTCCTCACAGCTAGAGGGTCACAGGTTCAAACCCGGCTTCTGTGTGGAGTTAGCATGTTCTCCCTGTGTTAGCGTGTTCTCCCCGTGTTAGCGTGTTCTCCCCGTGTTAGCGTGTTCTCCCCGTGTTAGCGTGTTCTCCCCGTGTTAGCGTGTTCTCCCCGTGTTGGCGTGTTCTCCCCGTGTTGGCGTGTTCTCCCCGTGTTCTCCCCGTGTCAGCGTGTTCTCCCCGTGTTAGCGTGTTCTCCCCGTGTTAGCGTGTTCTCCCCGTGTCAGCGTGTTCTCCCCGTGTTGGCGTGTTCTCCCCGTGTTAGCGTGTTCTCCCCGTGTTAGCGTGTTCTCCCCGTGTTGGCGTGTTCTCCCCGTGTCAGCGTGTTCTCCCCGTGTTAGCGTGTTCTCCAAGTGTTAGCATGTTCTCCCCGTGTTAGCGTGTTCTCCAAGTGTTAGCATGTTCTCCCCGTGTTAGCGTGTTCTCCAAGTGTTAGCATGTTCTCCCCGTGTTAGCGTGTTCTCCCCGTGTTAGCGTGTTCTCCCTGTGTTAGCATGTTCTCCCCGTGTTAGCGTGTTCTCCCCGTGTCAGCATGTTCTCCCCATGTTAGCGTGTTCTCCAAGTGTTAGCGTGTTCTCCCCTTGTTAGCATGTTCTCCCCGTGTTAGCGTGTTCTCCCCGTGTTAGCATGTTCTCCCCGTGTTAGCGTGTTCTCCCCGTGTTAGCGTGTTCTCCCCATGTTAGCGTGTTCTCCAAGTGTTAGCGTGTTCTCCCCTTGTTAGCATGTTCTCCCCGTGTTAGCGTGTTCTCCCCGTGTTAGCATGTTCTCCCCGTGTTAGCATGTTCTCCCCGTGTTAGCGTGTTCTCCCCGTGTCAGCATGTTCTCCCCATGTTAGCGTGTTCTCCAAGTGTTAGCGTGTTCTCCCCTTGTTAGCATGTTCTCCCCGTGTTAGCGTGTTCTCCCCGTGTTAGCATGTTCTCCCCGTGTTAGCGTGTTCTCCCCGTGTTAGCGTGTTCTCCCTGTGTTAGCATGTTCTCCCCGTGTTAGCATGTTCTCCCCGTGTTAGCGTGTTCTCCAAGTGTTAGCATGTTCTCCCGGTGTTAGCATGTTCTCCCCGTGTCAGCGTGTTCTCCCCGTGTTAGCGTGTTCTCCCCCTGTTAGCATGTTCTCCCCGTGTTAGCATGTTCTCCCCGTGTTAGCGTGTTCTCCAAGTGTTAGCATGTTCTCCCCGTGTTAGCATGTTCTCCAAGTGTTAGCGTGTTCTCCCCGTGTTAGCATGTTCTCCCCGTGTTAGCGTGTTCTCCAAGTGTTAGCATGTTCTCCCCGTGTTAGCATGTTCTCCAAGTGTTAGCGTGTTCTCCCCGTGTTAGCGTGTTCTCCAAGTGTTAGCATGTTCTCCCCGTGTTAGCATGTTCTCCAAGTGTTAGCGTGTTCTCCCCGTGTTAGCGTGTTCTCCCCGTGTTAGCGTGGGTTTCCTCCTACAGTCCAAAGACATGCAGGTTAGGTTCATTGTTGACTCTAAATATCGATACCTCCACCCGACGGCTACATCTACCCGACGGCTACCTCTACCTCTACCCGACGGTTAACTCTACCCGACGGCTACCTCTACCCGACGGCTACCTCTACCTCTACCCGACGGCTACATCTACCCGACGGCTACCTCTACCTCTACCCGACGGTTAACTCTACCCGACGGCTACCTCTACCTCTACCCGACGGCTACATCTACCCGACGGCTACCTCTACCTCTACCCGACGGTTACCTCTACCTCTACCCGACGGCTACCTCTACCTCTACCCGACGGTTAACTCTACCCGACGGCTACCTCTACCCGACGGCTACCTCTACCTCTACCCGACGGCTACATCTACCCGACGGCTACCTCTACCTCTACCCGACGGTTAACTCTACCCGACGGCTACCTCTACCTCTACCCGACGGCTACATCTACCCGACGGCTACCTCTACCTCTACCCGACGGTTACCTCTACCTCTACCCGACGGCTACCTCTACCTCTACCCGACGGCTACCTCTACCCGACGGCTACCTCTCTACCTCTACCCGACGGCTACCTCTACCCGACGGCTACCTCTCTACCTCTACCCGACGGCCACCTCTCTACCTCTACCCGACGGCTACCTCTACCAGACGGCTACCTCTCTACCTCTACCCGACGGCTACCTCTACCTCTACCCGACGGCTACCTCTCTACCTCTACCCGATGGCTACCTCTCTACCTCTACCCGACGGCTACCTCTACCAGACGGCTACCTCTCTACCTCTACCCGACGGCTACCTCTCTACCTCTACCCGACGGCTACCTCTCTACCTCTACCCGACGGCTACCTCTACCCGACGGCTACCTCTCTACCTCTACCCGACGGCTACCTCTCTACCTCTACCCGACGGCTACCTCTCTACCTCTACCCGACGGCTACCTCTCTACCTCTACCCGACGGCTACCTCTCTACCTCTACCCGACGGCTACCTCTCTACCTCTACCCGACGGCTACCTCTACCTCTACCCGACGGCTACCTCTCTACCTCTACCCGACGGCTACCTCTACCTCTACCCGACGGCTACCTCTCTACCTCTACCCGACGGCTACCTCTACCTCTACCCGACGGCTACCTCTACCTCTACCCGACGGCTACCTCTACCTCTACCCGACAGGCTACCTCTCTACCTCTACCCGACGGCTACCTCTCTACCTCTACCCGACGGGCTACCTCTACCTCTACCCGACGGCTACCTCTCTACCTCTACCCGACAGCTACCTCTACCTCTACCCGACGGCTACCTCTACCTCTACCCGACGGCTACCTCTACCTCTACCGACGGCTACCTCTACCTACCGACGGCTACCTCTCTACCTCTACCCGACGGCTACCTCTACCTACCGACGGCTACCTCTCTACCTCTACCCGACGGCTACCTCTCTACCTCTACCCGACGGCTACCTCTCTACCTCTACCCGATGGCTACCTCTCTACCTCTACCCGACGGCTACCTCTACCAGACGGCTACCTCTCTACCTCTACCCGACGGCTACCTCTCTACCTCTACCCGATGGCTACCTCTCTACCTCTACCCGACGGCTACCTCTCTACCCCTACCCGACAGCTACCTCTCTACCTCTACCCGACGGCTACCTCTCTACCTCTACCCGACGGCTACCTCTACC